>QNGE01001004.1:30858-57679 GCA_008508345.1 Paragonimus westermani
GGTAGTGGATACAGGAGCGTTTTGCAGACGGGCGATGACTGCACGTTGGAAGGCAGTCTTCGTCTCCCAGTTCTCCAGCCGTCTGATATCCAACTTCTGTCGTTGTCCGGGAGATCTACAATAAACGGGCTTACATACAGGAATAAACAATTTGGTCCTGACCAGCCTATGGTCCGTGCTACATTCAGCGCCGCGCATCACGTGCGTGACGTGCACTTCAGGAATGTCACGCTGCCACACAATCACGTAGTCAAGCAAATGGTTGTGACCGCTTCGTGGATGAGTCCACGTGGTGATGTCGCTCGCATCCAGCTGGAATCGGGTGTTCGTGATAGCCAGCTCGTGAGTAGCACATAGGTGCAGCAGACGATCACCGTTTTCGTTGACTGAACCAATGCCGTAGGGTCCGAGGACTCTCGGCGAAGCTAACGAGTCGCGCCCAACTGGAGCGTTCAAGTGGCCCATAACAAACAGTCGTTCACTCAACGGCGCGAACCGGATTGTGGCGGACAGCTGATCATAGAACTGGTCCTTTGTATCATCAGTGTGACACGTAGTTGGACCATAAACACTAATAAATGTAGCACACTTACCTCGATCGAGTCGCAGGCGCATCGACAGCATTCGAGAGCTGATGCCGTGCGGTTCGCCTATCATCAAAGCATTGATGCGATCAGCGATTGCAAAACAGACACCATGCTCCCGAACACTGTCTGCCGGGTAACTTATCCAATAGAAGGTGTACCCAGCACCTGCTTCCCGCAACTTACTTTGGTCTGCAAGCCTTGTCTCACTCAAGGCTGCGACTTCGATTCCATATCGGCGCAGTTCCATCGCGAACAGGGCGATGCGTCGTTCCGGTAGTTCTGTGGCGCTGTATCGATTCACCAGCGTGCGCACGTTCCACGTCCCAATCGTAAGCGTCTTGCGTCCCCGGGCCTGTATCATGTTGGTCTTCTGGGCACTGAAATCTAATTAAACATTATCTGCTCGGGGGCTCGTGGTTGGGGGGAAGTATGAGGGTGAGTGTCTGGCAGTAACATATTTTCGCCTATCCACCCTGCCATGTGCAGTAGATAGGGCGACCCGGTTTATCCTGCGCGGCGGCCGATGTAGTATGGTATTTGGTTTAGTTTGTGTCATCATTGTATGTATGGGCTTTGGATACTGCCAGGACGCCAAGACCTGTGTAGGAGAGCAGCATCAACCACCAAGGAGAGGATCGACAGCCATATCAAAACAAATCCAGCACCCACTCACAGGAACAACAACACCGTACACAAGCAGTTAGACATACAGTCAGTCAAGGCGAAAACAAGCACCTTGCCCAACGGAGCCACAACATACAGTCACCACGCACAACAAACGCACGCATCTGTCTTTTGTCTGGCTGCTCCCCTCTGGCCAATCTGACAAGGTTGAACCTGCAAGGACCGAAGTCCCAGTCAGTACAGCCCTCCGGATCAAAACAACATGCAAGCGTGACCACCACGCCAAGGTAGCAGAAAAGGTCAGGAGTTACCTAGCACTACACAGACAATGCAATGCTCATATTACGAGACTGTTGTGTGATGCAAACTGCCGGCTTACGTCCTCTCGGGTCCACTTAACGTGACTCTCTTGGCTTTGTGTGGTAACGGATCGTGACGTAGATGAAATCAATTTACACAGCAGACTACAACGGCCACTGTAGAAATCGTTTGGTTTTGCTACCAGAAGTATGGTCTCTCTTCGTTGGCTCTGAAATCGTTCCCTAAAAGAGGTATTATTTCATCAGAGCAGAAGGAAGACATATATTGCGATATGTTAACATTTCATTTACTCTCGTCAGTCGCAGACGTAAAACGTGCCAGTTATATACATCAAATAATTAACGACAAACAGGGACTAGACACACATACAAGCACACCTCTTATTATGTTCATGACCATGGCACCCCGACCGGTTGTTTCAACCACTTCTGTGCACATAACGTCGGTTGGTAAGTTCGAATGAGCATCGCTTCGCAGAAAGCTAGTAACTTCGGATTTCGGTTGCGCAACAGTATCTTGAATGAGTGTAATGGGTCAACTTGATAACCTGTTGTCATGAGGTGTCTACCAATCGATGACGTTGGATTCCGAGTAGTCAATGCACCAAGTTGGGGCTGGTGCGTCATCTGATGTTTCAAACACATCGGGATGTGTTCGGCAACTCGCTGTGCTAGTTGTCGGTCTGTTCTACCTATGTAAACGTCACTGCAACTGCAAGTGAACTGGTACACAACATGGGAGACAGAACAGTTTGACAAACTACTTTTGCGTTTGCGTAGAACTGGTTCACTAGTGGTATGAAGTAGGCGCAACTGAGCAGCCGTATTCGTTCGAGCCAGAGCAGATTTTAATTTGTGCTCTATGTCGTTGGCTAGGTGATCACCCTTGAATGACAAGAATAGGCAAACATTCTTCTTTTGAGCCGTCAGTACAGGCTCGGTGCTTCAATGAATTTTTCGGAGTTTCCATTTGTTAATAAAGTTCGCCTCAACAACTCCTGTTCTGTCTTCAGAGTATCCGGGATACAAAGACGTTTGGCTCTGTGAAACAGTGTCTTAACTGAAACCCGTTTGTATGCAATAGGAGTAAAACTGCATCGTTCGTGTAGTCACCACATCGAACATGAAACTATTGATGAACACCGGGCGTTTTTCGAGATTGCCATGAAGTCTTGTAGGATTCTTCTGCAGCAGTTCTGTCCCAGCGTTCATTTTTTCCCGAAAGATCGCACTTCGATTTAGAGGTATGATCAGAATCAAAACAAATACGAAGCTATGGACTGTCATGTGTACTACGTGATTGTACTCTTGGAGGTAGTCGGTCCACGGAGAAGTACGTGTTGAATTTCCTAGGTCAATTGACAAAAGATCACTGCCCAACCACAATAAGACGATTTCATTGGCGGACTTCTTTTCTAGTCCTACGCGCTACCCTTAGTATTGACCATCTCCAGTTGCAATCGCTTGATACGCTGTGCGCAATAAATCACCAAAACTTGAGAATGGAAGCGTTTACGGTTATGTTGTGGTGGATAATCAGGTCGGAGGTATGGGTATTCCAACACTCGGCGAAATACCTCGACGCGGGGGAGGCACGTTCAAAACCCAACAACGAGCGGATCGGGGACGGCGGGGGCGACCGGACATGGCAGGCAAAAGAGACGGGACGACAAAGTTGAAGGCGTGATTATTCCAACAATCGTAGGAATATCGGGACGCGGTCGTGGATTACGATCAGGGGCCAGCGTAGATAGGTGGAGGAGAACAAGAGCAACCGGACGAGCCATTGATCAATGCAATCGGACCAACGGGCGGAGAATGGCAGACAGAGACCCCCCCCTCGATAGATGGCGCCGACCACGCACGTAAACCAGGTAGAAGTGCACAGGATGCGTGAGCGGAAACCTGGGGGTGTCATGGTCCGGAACGCGAGCGCGCGCATGGCATGATAACTAGCGTATTGGGCAATAAAGATTGTGCTTTACAATAAAGATTGTGCTTTATTGGACGCCTTTTCGCTACAATGTGAGTTCTCCATTGGTCAAACGACAGCGAATATTTCACGTACAAAGTATTTCAATGATGGGATAGCTAATGTTGAACAACAATAGACTCGATAAGATCGAAAATTGATTCCATTCTACAGGATTTTTAGGAAAATTTTGCCCATCCTCAATTGTAACGTCTTTTTTTCGTTTGATCGGCGAGGGTTTTGATATGTCGAGCATACGCGGGTATATTTGTCCGGCTTCAGTTCGCACGCATTAACGTTTAGGCCGTTCCATAGAAATTCGCAGGTCAGCTGGCAGAGCGCTTGCCGCAGTAAGACATGGTGTTTCTGTCGCTGCTTCGAACCTAGCCGATGCCCTCGATTTTCACAGTTGAGTCTCGTCTAAAAACACGCGTTAGTTGCCGATAAGAGTGGTTTGTTGTTAGAAGTAACTAACCATGCTGTGCTGTAGTTGTGTCTTTATGCCACTTTTCTGTTTTTGACAATTTTTTTGAAATTAATTTCATCCCTTAATCATCTCGTTCTACTCCTACTACAAGCGTAAACCGTTGTTCATCTACTTGCACAACGATGAGAGTGTTGCCTGTCACGTGTTCTGCCAGAAAATCCTCTGCTCCACCTCCGTGTGCCAGTTTTTCGGAGAAAACGATTTTTCTTTATGGCCTTGGGACGTGACTCGATCGCGTGCCAAAGAACGACTGTTTGGCTGGCTGGAAAACAAACTTCCCAATCTAGCGAGCGTAGTTATTCCACTTTCGGTAAGCTATGCGTCACATTATGTGTCAAACTTCTGGTTTGCACTGTGTTTCGGGACTGATTTTCGTGGCAAAATATGTTTCTCATATGACTCGTCGTTACGATTATATCCAGTAGAAGCATTTGCTTCTCTTCCGAACGTCTTACTCTATGATGAATCAGTCAAGTTACCTTAAACTTGTTTCGTTTGGAATAGGTCGGGTTGTTTTTCCTCCATTACTGTTCATGTGTGGAAGTGAACCTTCGAGGAGAGGGTTTACATTGCTCCTTTGACTTCTGATGTGTCAGTAATAAGAGCATTCACTTCCAAGTTTCAAACGGCTGTTCGGTTTCCTTCTTGCGAGTGAGACTCGCCATACCATCACTTAGTGTACGACCGATTTTCTCTTCGTTCCTTGTTGTGTTACATTATCGACTCACACTTGTATTGGACGGTATGTAAAACAGTGCCTGCTTTCAGCCATGTTCTACCTCCACGGATACTCCACTCTGGTTTCCGGCCGTGTCACCGTTAGCGTGCATAAGGAGAAACAAGCTGTCACGTTCACTTTTTACCAGCATACTCTATTTGGGTAGTAGGATGAACACTCCTGAATCCCTTTTATATTTTATTCTACAACTTCTCGGTGGTTCATTGTGGTCGTTGCCACAAGGTATCGGAAAGGAAACCGCAGAAGTCTATTCGCTCGTGCTTTTACTTACACATTACTCGACTTTTGTGCTTTCAACGCCATTCAGTTTTACTATGTAAAGTGTGTATTATGATAGGACAAATCGATCATTCCTGTTAATCACCAAAGCACCAAATTTAATACGAATAGTCAAACAGACTGAGAGTAACACAACGTTAGGAGCAAGTTGTAATACTCTACGTTTCAACCACCTCGGATGGCCTTCCTCAGCAATGTTGTCAACACTGCTCTTCCTAACGTTGTGTAATTCTCTATCTGCTCATCGATCCTTCCCATTGTTTGATTAAGTGGGGATAGCTGAACCTGGAAACGGAGCTGTGCCTTTGAAGCCTTTTGACCATGGTTCAAATGCCCTCAGATGAACCGGCAACTTACTGGCCCAACGTTTTCTGTACAGAAATGCTGAGTTTCTTTTCAGGCTCAGACTGGGAATAGAACGAGTAATATATCTTGGAGCTGCTCCCATTTTCTGTTGTTTATTCTCGCATTACTCCTCAAGTCTTTTTTGTTTACGTTAGCGCTGATTTTTCACCGATGTCGATTGTGTACACATCACTTCCGGTAACATTTGGGTTACGAAACATATGTGATTGCTGAGTTGTCCGAATGTGTTCAGTGAGAGCCTCTCCTTCGATTTGCCTGCGCTCACTACCCGTCTTATGCCCGGAAAACTGATCGGACATCTCGAACCGGACAAAATATTGACTCGAGTACTGATCATTGGAAGGAATTGTCGAGACGACCGCTGCGTGCAAAGTGTTTCTGCACATGCCAGTGAATTCTTTCGCAGTATGTCAGTTTCCGTTGTAAACTATCCTTTGGACACAACTGCATATATCATGTGCTTACGCGCGTCTTGAGGAGGTATTTCACAAAGACAGTGGCGAGATACCTCGCATCATAGGTGATTACACTTCATTGGTAACCGTCTCTAAGAAAAAACGTTTGCTCACCAACAAGATCACCAATATATTTACCAGACCCGATTTATCTTGACCGTTTTTTCCTCGGTTCTGCGTTTTTTTGTTACCTCATCTCACGGCCTCGCCGTTTTTACAGAAGAAACTGGAATATTCTGCCCAATTATTACATCCCATTCTCCCGATTACGCTGCCATCATGTATTACTTTCAGGTCGACAATTACCCAGTACTGGCGATGGTTGGAAAAATTTCCAGCCAGCTTGAGGTGTTATGCGTGGTTCTGGGTACCGGTGCTGTCACCAGTCTGTTATCTCCCAGACCTCCAGATGATGTGAGCTTTCCTTCATTAGATTCACCAGGCACTAACCGGCCTTCCTTGCGGCCGTTCCCCGTCGCTTCCTCAGGATGTCTCAAAGAGGATGTCATTGTGTCTGAGTTGTGGCAAGTCTACACGACTTACATGGAAATGCTGGCTCCAGAGCAAGCCGCAGAGACTGAACGTCTAGCCCGTCAGCTTGTTCGTGAGGAGCAGGAAAAGGCTTATCAAGAATCTTTGCGATTAGATAAACTCAAGGTATGATCTCTCTGAGTGTTGAATTGTTGTCTTCCATTTGGTTCATTTTTGTGACTGCATCGATTGAACGGATGTGTCTCTCAAAAGAACGTTTAGAAACTACTGCCTAATCCGTATCGTTACTTTTTGTTTCCACACATATTTACTTTGTTTTATCGTTGTGATTGTAGCACATTAATCATGGTCGACCTCTAGTGTTCATGCCTCTGTTCGCTAGTTTATTTGTCCACTTCTCTCGTTGTATTTGGATGCTGCATAACACGCTGTGCTCTGTTTGGCATAGTCAAACGCACCAAACCTAACTTAGTATTCCAACTTACTGTACGATCTTCCACGAAAACGTTGAGCAACGCTCAGCGATAAACCAATGATCCCAAATATTCAAAACAAGATTGGATCGTAATGCCACGGTACTATTGAACAAATTATCAAAGTGAATGTTTAGGCAACTTCAACAGTTTCAATCGACAGATCGTTTCCAGGGAATGGGTTACAATTTGCTGCTAAACGGGCTAAATATGAACTATAATCACATAATAAGGCATCCATACACAAAAGAGCTCTTCCGAACAGTCAACAGGTTCACAACAATGGGGATGAGCCGAGCTCCAAAAAGGGGGTGCACGCACCATTCAAGTAAAGTACAATGACCGACAACTGGCTATTCGCACAACCATCAAATTGACGTGACAAAACAAAACCGTCTAGGTCAAGGTCCAATTAACGTCCAAAAACAGGGGAGGTTGAATACAGAGGGGTGAATATTTAGAGGGATTGGGTTAGGTAGGATTTTCACATGATTGTAGTTCAAAAATTTGATACACTTACGCCTCACAGTGTTCGTTATTATATTAGATACAAGGTCGCGTGTGGACTAGGTGCTACCGGGCTGTCCAGAATACCGGCGCGTTTCAATGGTCGCATACGTTTTTGAAATGGAAGTCTATCGGTCAGTCGATATAGGAGAAAGCTACAGTCGAGTCTATCCGAAGTCCGTGTCGTCGTATGCATTCCTGGTATGTCGCAAGTCTATACGCCGGTGACTATCGGAAAAGCAAGTTAAGACGAGCTGCAGTAGCTGACACTCGAGCCCACAACCGTGTGAATCTAGCGATTTCACCACTGAGCTGATGCGAGCTGTATCTAATCTCCTTTGACATGAAGAACGTTTAACATCTAACTATTTACATAGTAGTTGACATCTAAGAAAATCGAGTCCCGCATTGCAGGTGGTAGGTTTCACGGCATGTGAGTTGTTCAAGTCAAAAAAGCCCGTAGTCAAGGTTGGGGGCTAGCAACTTTTACTCGATTTGGCGATATGTCATCGTACCTTTTCATCGGCAGCACTGTGTTTTAGACTCATCGTCAACTGAAGGAGGTTTTGTCTGTGCGTCACAGAATACTCCGCCTTTCAAACGGAGATGGAACTGACGTGGACGTCCCAAGTGGCGTCGTGTAGTAAATCCGTCTCAGATTTGGTATTATCAGCTATGCTGTCGGATATATCGCCAGCGTTAAAGTCAATTTCACAACAGATCAGCGTCTCGATCTTCTTTGACGGCCCATTGCCAAGAGTGGTAACAGGCACACATCTTTTAAAGACAACTTGCACTTTTCAAACACAAAGGTCAGAGAAACTGTTGAATTGAAACCTCTATTTTCTTGGATTGTCCTGGATTATCTGTTTCTTCACGGACTAAATCAGCTATCATCTACCCACCCGAATTCCTTCACCCCCGAACACTAAATAAACGTGGCACTCGAGTGTCTGTTTTTACTGCATTTCGCCTAGAGCGCAAACATCTTTATTACTCTAATATGAGTGATTAAAAACGTTGCGCTTGAGGATTTTTTCCTTTGCTCTCATTTGTAACTACCACGGTTACCTAGCATCGTAGGTTATCCTTATGTGGTTATATGGTAGTTCGAGCGGTTGATTTATTCTTGCCAATGCTGATGTTAACTTTGGGTAAGAAAAGGAGGCTAGACAACTCTGTCACATTCCACCTAGGGTGCCTGAAGTGTGCCCTCATTCTCCATAAGTCCTAACTTCATCCAACTTCTGACGATAAGTTTATTTGAATCTATTATCTATGCTAGTCTGATTCAACTTCTTTCTGTGACTGGCTGTTTTGGCTCTGTGGCTCCGTTCCATTGTAGTCGCAACGTGAAGACGACAATCTGAGTTGGGCTTTGTCGCTCCACGCCAAATGGGGTATGAACAACTCACGTAGTAAGGGTTCACTGAATTCATTTCCGATATCTCAATCACCTCTCTCTTCTGGCTCCATGTCATCTCATCTTCAATGGACAACATAGTCTAAGTAAAGAGGGTATAGTGAGTGGTGTTTAAAAACCACTGGGGTGTTTGATTAACACCGTTTCTTTGATCGATTCAATGTCTGCTTTCTGAGATTCTTAATTCCAATGTATCAGGGTTCAACTCAAGTCATTTTACATTTAATACTGGTTCCTCAAGGTTTTCGTCATCATATACGGTTAACCACTAGCTGACGCTACTCCGTTTCAATTCAGGCTATCACAGCTGAGAGGGAAAGGTTAGAGCAGGAACGTATAGAACAGGAACGTTTCCTAGAGGAATCCGAAGCGACCAAACGACGTCTCCAGATGGCGGCCACTCTTCCACCTGAGCCACCACCTCCAAGTACCTTGGCCGCTGAAGCTTTTCTGGCGTCTCCTAAAGGAGCTGGTGGGATCGCGTGCCTTCGATTCCGTTTACCCCGTAATCATCCCGGCTCATCATCTGCAAGGCCGAGTGAGGCGGCCAACGGGTTTCTTGGTCGGCGATTTTCCGGTCTCGACAAACTGAAGCATGTGCTGGCGTACATCGAATCTCAGGGCTTCTCTAAATCAGACTATAAGTTACTCACCACATATCCTAGACGAGATGTGAGTCATATTCACAATTCGTTGTTTTCATCCCCACTTTTCCTCGATAGTTCAACCCAACGTCATGGGTAATTTATAGCCTTTTTTCCTTTTTTTATTTGAATCTTGTCATGCTCGTTCGCATTCACTGATCTCATTCGTTCATTCATAACGACCATGAGCTTGATCAGAAAATACTGCGGTTCAAGCTGCTGTTCTCCGCCACAGCGATGTGGACAAGAGTTTCAAAGTGAACCGAATTCACACTTGGTCACAGCGATCGCATTCAACTAAGCCGTTCGGCTAGTTGACTTCGAATGCAAGCATTGAACTGGAGTTTCGCTCTTGTCAGAGCTCATCAGTATTACAAATCTTTGTCCGGATAGGAAGTTGCACTCCGGTGTTCATGCTTGTGGGACTGACATTTTGACCACAACTCCCGTAACCTCATAATAGACTTGATTGAATGATCATACCCAAACGCTCCAGCACAATATTGTGTGGATAGTATTCAGGTTGCTCGATCATTTTGAAAAGAGAAATAAAAGCGTTCTATCCAATCCGGCCGATAACCCTGTAATCAGGTCTTCTCAGTTAGGTTTAGGCTTCTGCCTTCGTTGAACTAGCCAATTGTGGTTTAACCTACTATTATTATTGCTCCTGAGCACTGCAGCAGTGAATCTGCCCGCCCACGGTCTGACGCATTACAGATTATGCCAGTTTTCCTCTTCCATGTGTACACCGTGATGACATTCAACCGGCTAGCGCTTAAGGTCCAGACGCCTCCCACTTTTAAATGCAACCTATACGAAGACAACTTCGAATAATATTGCGGGGAGCTATGAGCAGCGTGGCTGCATGTGGGACCAGATTATTCCGATTGATGGACCCTGGGTTTAATTGCGACCCCGTGGTGGAAAGTTATGAGTTTGGAGGGCGACCTATCTGCCATGCATCTCGCTAGTCGAGGTAACAGAGGCTCCATGGTGAACGGTCCGGGTGAATTGTACAGCCGTGCAATAGTGTGCAGCTGCACTACCAGGTGGACAGTATTACAGTGCTTTGGTCTCGTTTGTTGTCGTGGACCATCAAAAAAGTCATCTTTACAATATGATGCCACCTGGCCTCATTGCAAGAGAGTAGTCGAACGGTTCTTAATGGAACAATAACTTTTTCCTTAATCAGTGTCTTTCAGATCTCAACTCCACAGGAAGCACCCAACACTACTTTGGTTGCAGTGTAAAGGAACAAGACCTCCTGCCTGATCTAGGTGGGATTAGCTATGCTCTGAAGCACTTTTCCCGTCATTTATATCAAGAAGGTAATCTAAAATGTGATATAGTGTGCTAATGAGCTATTCTAAACGCAAGGTGACATCTCATTTTTTCAGTAGGTATTGCTATTAGGGCTGATTAGACGTTCTACGTAAAATTTTTGTAGTTCCATTGAGACGATGAAGTATTTTCCGACGGCGGGCCTAGACTAACGTTCAGCGTATTCGCAACGTATCGTATTTGTTGCCACGCTGCATACCGAATCCCGTACGAAATGATTGTGGCCAGGCTACTCAAACCTGGACAAAGGAACGGCGAGGAAATTTGTCTGTAGAACACCCAACGCGGCTAGTTCAGTTCAGTCCATCTATTCACTACGGCGATACGTCTTGCGAAGTTATAACGGATTCTGCTGGATTATTCTCAATCTTTTTTTCAATATGCACTACTAAAAATGGTTGTATGCATGAAATACTGATTACTAATGATGGTCAACTTGAAATACTGATGTTTGCAATAAAAGAAGGCGTAAAGTTTGTCCGGATTAATGTACTGACTCTTCTTTGTGCTGTTGGTGATCTCCACCATGTTCTTACACTATCCACTGCGCACGTTCGAAAGCTTTGTGCATTCCTCCATGGTCGTGCTTTTTCATGTCCAGCCTGCGTCTAGGTGATGATAAACACTCGTGTCCACTTTCTTGTCAAACCGTGTATAACAACAATATAAGTGTCTATCGACGTTTCTCTGATCTCCAGCTGCCCGGTGAAGTGTCGTGACATGCTTGATAAACGTGTTTATATCGCGCGAACATGTGACATGATCACCGGATGTGTACTAATGAACGTTGGTCAATAAATTTGATAAGCATAGCATCTCATGAGACCCGAAGAAATAGTGGAGAGAACCGAAAACCAGATGGAGCTACGGCATGACTTCAAATTCCGCCGCTGGAATCTTCGTTAGCAACTACTTGGATCCAACTAGAGACCCACTGTACATGTTCAAGTGAAAAGTATGATCCGGGTGCATACTTTTACCTCCTAGTGTCAATGGTGTAGTTGTTTGGCCGAGTTGTCTGTGAAGTGAGTGCATTTATTAACGTGAGGCAGTGGATGCCATAAGGAAGCTGTCTTGCTGATGACGCCTTACTCTCACCTACAGCTTGTTTGGTAGCTACTTTTTTGGTAGTTAGTTCCCTTCCCGTACCCTTCGTTTATCTTCTCTACTCCTACAGTAGGTTTGCTTTTTTCCTCATGGAACATCAGCGTGAATTACTGATATGTTGTTTATGTTGATGATGATGATGATGATGATGAATGCGAACCTTTACTCCAACCCATCTATATGCACAGCATGAAATGGTCAATATTTCAGGCAACCTATCGTGATTCCTCATCTCTATATGTCACTTCTAACATTTTCTTTTGTTACGATCGTTCGCATAACATATAGTCAATCGTCCGTGTCACCAATGTAGTGAAACTGCTTTTGCTCAGAAAGCGATATCAGACATATTGACTTCATGCTATTTGATCGATGAACAGGGCTATCTGAACATCGCAACCGGTTGTTTTGAGTCGACGATCACCATGAGGATACTTAAAGTGACTGTGCTTCTCCAAACGTGTTAGCCGCCAACATTCGATTGTCTTATCAACAGTCAGTTTTTTTATCTGACACTAACATTCGCCTGCAACCCGTATGCCAACTGTCCGACAGACCTAAGTGTGTTCTGTCACAACTGCCACTGTATGAATTTAAAGGTGCATCAAAGTGCAAATATGTTGTTACGTTGCTGAACATGTTTTGCGTTTCTTGTCTCAGCGTCGAAAGTTTTGTTCACTCTCACGAGTAAGGGTTAACTCTAGCTTCTGCTCCCTCTCGCGTATTGAGCTGCCAAATTGGGAAAAAATCAGTAGAAATCTGGGCGACACCAAGCAATCTCAACTTGTTGGAGAAAAAGTACCTTCTTATAGGGGAACAACAGTATTTACGATTGCTGCTCTGACCTTTTAATTGGCCAGTTCGCTGCTTTGTTGTTCGACAGCATTGTATATATCAACGGTTGTTTGAAACAGACACGCATTCAACAGCAGTTGATTGCCGCCTATGGTTGGTTGACACTGATTTGGCCATAACTCCGTCCGTCCAAGCGAACACGGATTGGGTGAACCTCCTCTAATCAGGAAACCGTTGCAATCCAATCTCATCACAATCCCGGTTTCTGTTTTGTGATCGTAATGCAATTAGACGTAATTAGACGGCAGCACCATCTTGTCTTTCGTTCGTTGAAATCGTTTTTGGCGTTGTCTTCATATTAGATTGTAGGCGGCCAAATCAAAAGTCTGTTGTAAGTTCGATTGCCAATCATTGTTTAGACTCGCCGTCGACTGGAAGTTGTACATGTTTCGGCCAAACCGAGCTTCTTAGGCACTTTCTGCCACTCAGTTCCATGAAAATTATCGTCCAGATCGCTAAGAGATATCGATGCCTCTCAGGTGCATCTTTCAGGTCTGTAGGAAAGTCTAAGCGTAGCCGTGTAGTTCCATTTGTCTTTCCGACCACGAACGTAGGTGCCACTCACACGGAGCAGCTCACTAGTTCAATGACTCCAGTCTTCTAGAGACATTTGCTCGACAGTTGCCAATACATTATGTGGAATTGGTCGTTTTGGTTGCATCACTAGCTTCGCTGCGGGTCAAAGAGACGATTGCCTTCGTTTCAGTGCCGCTACAGAGTTCTTTTGGGGTCACATTCGAGTGTCTTCGTTGGGGCGCTTGTGTTTTCTGAGGCGATTCTCTGGAGACATTGTGGGTTTTGCCGTGGCTGAGTCCGGTCACCGTTTCAGATTAGTGACCTGTTGAGTAGATGGAGCTGCTCGATCCAGTCCGTTCCGTGAAGATGACTTAGCGGATACGCGTTCTTAATAATTTGTTGCAGATGGCTGTGCACCGAATCTCTTCACTGATGGACACTCGGCCACCAGAACCACTTCAGACAATCTGGGTTGTTGGGCGTATATCAAGTTTGCCGACCGGGCGCCATCTACGGCCGGGTATTAGCGAAACACCTAAAGCTGTGCTAAGCTTGTAGATGAAGACGGAAACACCTTGTGTTGATTTAATGGACTTCATTTATTGCCGCGAGACCAACGTATGCTTTTAAGAAAGAGTTTCATGGTTCGCGAGAGTTTTCATCAAAGGCATCGTGATGCTTCTTAAAAAACCAATGATGGTCTTCGTGATCCCCCACCGGAGACAGTAGGCGTGTCGATGGCGTTTAAAAAACAGTTGCGGACATAGTGCCATCCACTACATTGTAAGCATGGGTAAGCGGTTTTGCTGGGCCTTCGCTCTTCGACTTTGTTACTGCCTTGACTAGGGGATTTGAAGTTCTAGTGTTTCTTCTGTTTGATCACAACGGTGTCCTGCTTAAGACCCATTGGGCGTTGACATTCGACAGTGATATCTTGCAGGTTGATCTCTGGACAGTGTTCTATCCCCACCGAACGGCGCGCTCCCACATACGCCTCTTGTGGTGAGTGGGGTCCACACGCTGAATTCCAGCTGATTCCCGGCCATTATGCAGATCTTAAATCGTCCATACTCCCGAGGGTCACTGAGTCGTTATCCGTCACCTACGCTTACTGTAGACGTTGATAACGTATGTTAAGCAGCAATGACTGGTTGCAAAGATTTGTAATGTAGTCTGCGTTGTTTCGTTAAATAAAGGGTCCCTTAAGCTCTTGAGTAAAATTAAGTTGGCGTGGCGTTCATGTTCGAGTATACCCAGTCTGCACTTCACTTTCCAAGCATTTATGTCGTTTAGCAGTTTTACTTTTCGAACCAGGAGTCGAATTTTGCATCGGTGAGAAAATCGAAGTGGAATTCTGGTAGAGTCGATTAGAGATTCTGCCGCAGGTTTACTCCCGAAGTCTTGTCATGTGCTCAGCTTCTGCATCAGCGTTTCGATCAATTTCATGTCTGCTCGATCTATGTCTACTGCTGTCAAGAAAGATCTGCATCCGCCCAATCATGCGCGATGGTATGTTTTCCCTTCGCCAGTCGTTTTAAACGCCAGGAAAGTATGCCAAATCTACCTCACAAAAAATAACGTTCCGACGGAACCTGAAATTCTGCCTCCAGATAAGCAGAAAGTAGGCTCTTGAACGTTGGAATCTGGGAAAAGATGTTTCACGGCACTTAATTTCTGGATCTGTCACAACGAAGCACTAGAAAAACATTCACAGTTCAACTGACTCGAGCTGTATCGTCGTGGCAGCAGTAGTCCCAAAATGTTTACCCCTCCCAGCTAATATTCCAGTGAGTCCAAACTAAACGTGCAAAGAAGTGCTCAGTCCTTCAGTATTCTAACACATTTAGAATTTTGTGTCACATTGATCAAAACAAAAGTTTCAGTCCCTGCTGTTCACACACTACGCTCAAATTACGGATTTCTCTTTGTGCGTTGTGCGTCCATTTTACAAGGTGGACGTATCCTGTGTGAACTGACCTCTTTGTATAACTCAATCGGTTTTTCACACCGCGAAACGAATACAAATCTGTACTTTATAGCTCAGTCAACTTAGACTTCAGTTACACATACCACTAATAACTGCCTCTGGCACAAAACGGTAGCACATTGAGTAGCCTTAGAATACTGACAATATTTGGCAACGTAGAGCAATTTGTGATTCCTCTGCCTTCAAAGATGGTGCTTCCGTTACTTGCTGCGTCTTCACGCTGTGAGTACTTTGTACACATGTGCACCATGTTCTACAGATAACGCAGTATGTAATCGTAACCTACTCACGAGCGCAAGTACACTATTACCAAACCGTATGAATCGTTGAAGGTGTCGTTAGAAGGACAACTTAACTGTTCCAGAGGTGAACGTTTGCCAGCAGTTCTAAAGATAAGACCAAATAGTAGTCAAGATGAGCTGCCTCGTTTCACCAGCATCAACCCAGCTTGTGTAGTTCTAACGGATAGTCCGGATATCGGCGATCTACGGAGGTTTATCAAAAAGTTCTCGTTCTAACTTGCTTCAGGGAACTACCTTTCTTCAATACTGATATAGTCTGTTTACCTTTTCTCCCGTTCTAGATGTCCTTCGACAAGTTCCAACCCCCTTTCGGTGGCCGACTTGAGATTATCCGCCTCTCACTTTTTCCCGACGTTACTGATAACCAGCTCTTGAAGAGTGCATCTAGTGGTTTAGTTGCCCGTAGCTGTAACCTTGACCATCGGATTGTGCATTTCGGACGAAATGAATATCTACTTTATCTTGCAAAAGCGGATTATCCTGTGCCAGCTTTCCTAAATGTTTCCAATTGTTCAATGCACACAATCGGTCCGTCTGTACAGTACAGTAGGCACCGGTGGTCTTGGTTTCATATAGCTTGCAACAGAACATCGAGGCGATTGAGCTGTATCTGAAAATTGTTACCATGCTGTCATCCGCGAACGATTAGGGTCCATATGCTTGCAGTGGTGGTGAATTGGCGTGCCTCGCCACACAGTGAATCCTGTTTGCTTTCTGGGATCTAGTGGTAAGCTCCTATCCCACCCCTTGTTCAACTCCATAAGCAAAGATGAGTTTGCTTGACCCCGTAAGGTCCTAGCAACTTGCTACCTCATTTCACTCGATAAGCATTCTAAGACTCAGGCTTTTCTTTCGGGGTTGTTCACGACGCTGTAGAGGAATACTTAAATGGTCTCCATTTCCTGACCCATCTTCGATCATTGATCTTTAAGCACCGAGTACCCCCACTCAACGGTCATTGCGTGTCTCATTTTCAACTGATGGTCAGTTCCGCTTGATACAACACTTCCCTTCTCGCTCACTGCTCCCCACAAACTTGAATCAAATGCTCGTGGTTTTTATTTGGCGTCGTGCTTTTTGGGGTCAACAGTTTGTTTTAATTTTCGGATTTTGCCCAGTTTATGTCCACCACCAAATTAACGAGAAAATTAGGACAAGCCAGCGAGTAATCTGGACTAAGCGCTGCTTTTTTTCATACATCATTTGTGACCTCAACGACACACCACAAAATGACCCAGAGTATCTTAGATGGTACTCAGGTGTACAACCGTTTGACTGCCTCTCGTGTTATGGAATTTTGAGCAACAGCTCGTCTAGAAAAAGGTCTAATTCCACAGCTGTGGGGTTTCTGAGCTGAGTATGTTGGTCTTTAGCCAACGATGCCTGCAAAGTGTCTCGTAAGTGTGATGTTAATAGTGCACAAATAGTACGGAAGTAATGTATCCTGTTTCTGATGGCATTGTATATTTAATGGTTATCGTTCGTCCTGTCTCTTTTAGGCTGAATAGAGTGACGCGGAGGGCAGCCAAACAATCGCTGGTTCAGCTAAAGTTTAATCCGCTTATATGGGTCGCATGCGGCAGTTAATTTTTGTTGACTGGTAAACTTGGCAATAATGTAACTTAGTCGTAATTCGTGATCTCTTACGTTTCAAATTTTTCAACTCAAATTCCTCTGCAGTTTCTTAAACATATTCGGTGAACAATCTACGCCTGGCATCATATCTCTCCTTAAGCAAGTATGAAAAGCTTCTACGATCTGTTAACCTTTCAGTTCCCCGACTATACTGTTTGTTGTCCCATTTCAGCTCACCACGCTTGATGAGAACGCGACAATGGTCGACTTAAAATTGGTTCCACAGGAGACACTGACTTTGGAAGAACGCTAGCCTCACACCGTTTAGTTCTATGGCTGTGATACGGTGTATTTACCGACTTGTTTCCAAGCCAATGAATCTGACACTGAGTCGTTCTGTTCGTGTGTTTTCATTTGCCACTTCCCACCAGCGGTCGTCAACCTGTTTCAGCCATTTCTTAGGGGGTCGTGATCGCCCGACTGCCAATCACAACCTACGATACGTGTTCTCTCGGCTGTGGCCACTTTCCTTCCATCCATCTGTCCAAATCACAACTCGCTCGTTGGTTCGGTTAACCCAGATACACCTACCCAGCTTGCAAACTTATTTTTTTCCCACACTTAACAATCACCTCCGATTGTTACTCATTTTTGTTCTGTAATATTTCATGTCCTTACCACCCACTCGCCTCCATCGTTGTCCCAATCTAACCCATTTATTCTCTGAACCACTTAGTCAGCTTTTCATCTCTTTGTGTACACGGTGCGAATACCAAGTGGATGTTCTCTCACTGTGTCTGCACTTTTCGATTGAAATTGTGATCTGTTCTCCGTCCACGTGTTATTTGGTTCTGTTGCGATCATCCTAGTGCGTTAATTCTGTTTAGGCTTCTTGCGCGTAGTCTCTCATTATGTGGGTACCGGTCGGACTGAACTGCTGATAACTAACAACTTCACCGAGTGTGCTGTAATATTGAGGTTTATTATCATTATTTCGCAGTTTCCGAACGGGTTCTTAGAATGGGACAGTTTAATTTGGGAACGTTTATATCAGCACCCACCATCGTAGTAATTCAATACTGCGTTGGCTGCAAACTGAGGCTTGAGTGTGCAATGTTCCAGTTTGCCATATGCGACATTGACTTGGGTGCTCCGTGATTTCCTTTCTTGGCGTTGAGAAACATCAGGGTTTTCAGCTTCTACACCACAGCTGACTACCATGCAGATTACTAGATCACCTGTAGGTTGCACACTGTTAGGTTGCCTAGTTCTAGACAGAAGCACACGAGGTAACTATGGTCCTAGTTCACAGCCACACGCTGTTCACCCTGATACATTCCGTCCAGCATGTCAGGACGGCAGAAGGCACGGAGCGGTAAGTGAACGAGACATTGGTGGTCTCAAGTTCGCTTGCATTTTTTCTTGAGTAGTCCTGGTATCGTTAAGGTGGATTTTCTCTGAATAAAGTGAATTGTACACGTTCCTATTGTTTGTATGGTGACGGACTTCAAAAGAGTACGGTCATGTTAACGGTAGATTTCTGCGGACGCACCATACCCACGGGTAGCGAACTGAATGTGTCGCGAGTTTGCTTTGTGTGGACACATCCAGCTGTGCATTGGTAAGCAGGTTGCCTACCTGGGTTTTCGGAGTGGGACAATAGATGATTTTACGTTTGAACGGCACACGCCCAGGATGTATAGGTCGTTGGCTATTAGGCCCGTCTACTCTGATGCCTAGACGCACGCCTGCTGGAATTCGTGGATCAGACGTCACGTCAGACAATTTAAACTGAGTGTTGTAAAGAAGACCAGACGTATGGCTAATGCAGAAGACGCAGTTAACTTAGCGACGCTGGTTAAGGCGTAGTAAGTCCGTTGGATGATTTACACCAGGTGCTCCGGTCGACGGGTGGAAGTATCCACTGCACGTGGAAACGCCGTTGAAATTACGAGAAAATTGCAGCATCCGGCTTCTGATTCGCTCACGAAACTACTGCAGCGTCCGTCTCTACGACAATAAGACCATTGAGCTTAACATGTTATCTGGTGTATTCGTTGAACCTTCTTTGTACTGCGTTACTGATCCTTTCCATCCCACGAATTCGCTAACAATTCTTGAACTGGTATGGTGATACAACTCATACTTCGGACTACTAATAAGTGTTGGGGGGGTGGTTACTATAAATTGAATATCATTCACAATTGATCGCGGCTTTAGCCTTCACGTAGACATATCAGTCGGCTTCTTTCGAAAGGAAAACAGATTTTACTCTTGTCAGGGCTCGCCAGTAGTGAATAGCCTTGCCACGATCGGGGCTTGTATCCCGGTCCACTTTCTCATGGGAGCTGTGGGGACCATTGAGATATTAACCTCATGTTAAGTATCGCTGCATTACAATACCTAATCGGTCAGCCGAGTTTGCTTGTGAGAAAGTGGCCGGAATTCGGCCCTCAGTCGTGTACTGCTGGCTGGATTTTGCGAAATTCCGAACCTTTTGCCTCCTTTTGAAAAGGTTCGGCTGGCACGTCTGTCTGAAGGCGAAAGCTGTTTGTATGAATCAAAGCTGTCAATCAGTGTTCAAAATATATCCGTTCTACTGGCTTCTGTGATTTTAACTAAAGAGGAAGCCTCACTCGCAGGTTAGTCGCTTGGAGTCAACAGGAAACTTACCGTGCTTCTTCCCAAAACGATTGGACAGTTCGAGCACTACTCTCGAGCTAGTGTGTTCGAGCACTTACATGTGTTAGTTCGGTCACACCCACTATCAATTCAGCGGAGAGGTGTCACTGTGGTTGCCTCTATGAATATGTCCCGAGTCTCCGGTTGTTCGAAAAAATGTGCGAATAAAGGTTTGCAAGGCATTCACATGGTGGATGATCCCTGGAGTGGGTCTGATAATCAAAGTGGGTGATTTCGAATATTCGGTTTCATGTGGTGACCGCTGGACTTTGATTCACACGTTGCGACAGTTGTCGGTTAGGTTCCTCGTTTTAATATCTCAGTGACGGCTAGATATCGGAAATTATCATTGCCGCGACAATACTAGTTCACTTGTTTTCCTTTTCTGCCTTCAATTTTTATCTCTTCAAGTCAGAACATTTTTTAAATACTGGAGCTTTTAATATGCTTCTCTGACATAGGTCACCAGGTTTCTTTGACTCTGGTACTGGTGTTGTGCCAACAAAACGCACCTTCGCACTCCTAGCGTTGTCACTAACTTGAGTTTGCCCTTGAATAATGTTGTGAACGACCAACCCTTTCCCAACGTCTCTGATAACGATGAAGCCGAATTTTTTCTATTAGACTGGCAAGGTGGTCGCACTGAGTTCCAAAATAGGGCAAAACCCGTTCGACTGGATCCCCGTGAATGGACGCTTCATTGTCGTCAGACTTGGCACTTTGGCCAACGTCGGTCGATACAGTCACGGAAAAACGTATATTCGTTAATTATGCATATCCCCCAATATACAACGGTTCAGCTGCTATCATGAACACCTTCAAATGTGTTGTTACTAACTTACGTTGACACTGCCTCGCTCCTGTTAGCGCAGGTAGGCCATTGGGGTTTGTCGGTCGCTTCACTCTCCTAGATGACGTCATCTCACCGGCTTCAAATATTGCTGACGAGATGTCCACGAAGATAATAAAATAACCTTACGCATTCGCCATCCTCCGTCACTTGTGGCGTCGTAAAGACATCCATTCGTAGTTCATTTAGCAGGATTTGTGGTGCTTATATGCTCTCAGCTTTTCTCTCTGAGGCCGAGACCCGACTGATTCGTGCAAAGGATTGGTATAGACTCTTGATATTAGATCATCGTTGACTCCGCCAGCTAGCCAGCATCAAATTAACGGATTGTTTAAGCAACGTGTTAGTTCCTCACCGCGTAGTTGGGAAGTTCACACTTTCGCAACCGACACAGAAATGTGATGTCTTTGGTGTGTGGATCACCTACTCTGGGTGTCAACGGAGCGTCTGTCGCAACTCGCATTGTTCAGTGTGAGTATTGTTGGTTAAAAGAACCGCAAGGCAGTCAAACAATGACTGGGTCACGAGCTGTGAAAGCTTCAACCACTCCGTTGAGCAAGGTTAGTGGATGCTTTCTGCTCAGTGTGGAAGTTTGCCACCATTTACTGCGATGTTTGGGAACGATCTCGGATATGCCGGTGTGTAGCCATCATTGGTAAACCTGTATCAGCAAACTTGCCAACTTCTTTTTTTCTCCCTTGGAACTCCGTTGTTTTCCTTTACTCTCTCACTTCGTTCTGCTCACGTTTTTGCTCCATTATTTTTCGGTTACTCCGTAAACCAACGTTAGCCTCAGCCATAGTACCCATGAGCCATGATTCGAAGCTGAATCTTTTTAAATACGTTGTGCTCTTTCGCTGTCTTTATGGACATCCTATCGACGATATTTTAGTCTCCTGAAATAAGATTACGATCAGCATTCACAATCGGCCCGCCTGTAATGGACTACGGTCAGAAACAGTCTAATCTGGTAGTAACACCTTGTGGTTTGAGTGCGTGAAGAACATCCCATACAGACTGGCTCTTTAGTGAACACCGTTAAAAATGGTCTATTGAAGGACTGCATTTAGTGACATCGTCAGTCAGCCTGTAGGTGCACTGTGGAAACATTTGCATTTTTAACGACTTCGGATCTGTTACACTGATGCACAAAGTGGCGCCCGCAGGTAGACTAAAGGAAGGTTCCGCGTTTTAACTTCAAAGGTGCTACAAACCCAATAATGAACTGTCGAAACTATTGCCACTTTGCGTGTACGTTCCTTTGTTATCGGTCAAGGACAACTCCGAACGGGCGCTCATGATTATATGCATCATTTAATTGTGGCGTGTCTTGTGTTTCGTTCTAACGACTGATCTGCTTGCTCGCACGAACTTCCCATCCGTACTGCTGACCCGATGGTTCATGTTCCACTTGACATTAGCTGGTGATTAGCTACTCCGATACCCCTATAAGTCGTACTTTGATCGAAACCTCTCGTGTAAGTAATAAAGAGAAGACTTCGAACTGGTTGCAGTAAGCAGATGTTATTCGTGAGAAACAAAACTCGGGTTCATAGATTTGCATCAGTATTAAAGAAATCAGGTTCTCTTCTTGGTTGACATCGATTTCAATGGCAGCCACAAACTTTGTTCTGATTGGTCCAACACAGATCAAAGATTCTGGTGAACGGCGAAGCTGTTTGTCCAATCTTGGTGTAACCGAAGATGACATTGGTTTGGTCTGTTGCTAGACCGTTTTTTGTGTCCAAATTTGGTTAGCCGATGAATCGAATAATTCCTCTTCACGACTTTTCCGCCTTCCAGAACCATCTGCATTCACGTTTGATAGTCGTGCTGATGTTATCGGCACATCGACCTCTTCGTTCACAGGGCATTCTCTTCCGTCCACTGCTTTGTTTTCAGTGGTTTAGAACTAATCTAACCAGAATATCTCCGATTTAGTGAAGCATCGTGCAGATCATTAATATCTATCTTCTCACTGCTTAGTTTGAGTCTGATCAATTATTTGTCCGTTCGCGACTCGAGCTACCGTTTGATTTCAGAGGAACGAAAATGTGATCCGTTGTCTGTCACCAGGACCTACGAAATTCCTTCTTGCCTGCTAAATGACGAAGTTTAAATTGCGATAAATGCTTCCAGCCACCATGAGTAAGAATCAGTCAACAACATAATGCAATATTTATCAAGACGTCCACAATAATCTGTATGCACACGTCGCCTTGATAAGTAGCTGTCTGGTCAGGGTGTCTAGTTCTTCGGTCTCCACTTCATTTTGTGTAGAAGAGTCACAGTTCTTTACAATGCCCTCAATGTCCGAATTCATATCCGACCACCAGCACACCCGTCGTACCATTGGCTTCATATTGTCCACAACACAGTGGCTTTTGTGCAAATCATCCGATACATCATTTTGTAGCAGTGATGGGATGACCAACTGATATGGTACACCATCTTCTTAATAGTTGATGACCAACCCTTGGTCATCATTACTGTACTATAATGGTTTCTGGTTGTGTTGGTCGGGTACTCTGTGCTTACTTGTATCCTTGTGGGAACGAAGAAAACCTTAGCAGCTGGAAAACTGGAATATCGTAAACGAAAATCTGTTTACCAGGATGATCTGGACTCCATGGCTGTATCATTGCGGCTGATGATTTAGCAACTGATTTGTGCGGATCACCTAAATAATGTAGACCTTGATGATCTGTAACAATTTTGAATCTACTACTAGACAATTGTTCATGCAGTTTTCTGACAATCCAAAATGATACTAGCACCTCGTTTGTTTGTTAGTATCCTTGCTCTGCTTTATTCAATACTCGTGGCATGCAAATGATCGAATATTCCTCCTGCTACAAAAAGGCAACGATATGACACTGGGTGCATCTAAATGATATGAAACCGAAACGCCGTATCACACATCAGTACTTTCTTTACAGCAAATGTTAGAGGTCCGTTGTGCCAGTTAGGAGAAGCTTCTCTTTATGAAAAAAATTTGAATGCTTCCCCATGGGTCACATAGACCAACGTCGACCGACGTTTTCCAGATGTTCCGTTTATAGGTGGATTGACGTGGTATTGCTTTGAAAACCGCATAACGCAGCCCAGTTTAACGCTAAGTGGCGGCTTTTAGCGGTTAACAAAGCCTAATTACTGGGAGTATATCAAAAGTACTGCATTGTTTTCTTACACTGGGTTAAAAACCGTGCGATTCGTTTAATCCGATTAACCGAAAAATCCAGAGCGACACGTGCATAATTTTTCCTCTTTGGTGTTGGACAAATTTGCCCTTGAAGTTTTATCATTAGGATCAAACTTTTGCTGTCCCAAGAGTAAACTTAGACAGGTGGACTTAGAAAGCCAATTTGAAAACTTTTATGATCAATTGGTCGATCTAAAACCTTCATCACCTATGAATGTTGAAATGCTCAAAGCAACCTTAGTTCAATCATGCTATCAGTACATGACCCGGAAAATCATAAGTAAAAACCTGCTCACTCAGCAGCATCTAACCTCACTGGAGTTACTAAGACGAAATGAGTATATAATAATATCCAGACCTGACAAACGTGCTGGAATCGGCATCCTGGATAAAGCTGACTATTTAGCTAAAATGAATGCACTACTGGCAGACAAAACCAAATTCGTTTGTACAGAAACTGAAAAGAACAAAACAGTGGCCATTGAAAAGGCATTGACGAAAACACTGAGATGTATAAAACAACGAGGACTGATTGACTCAACTGCCTTCGAAAGAATTAGACCAGTAGATAGTGTGATTCCCAGGCTTTATGGGCTACCTAAAGTGCATAAAAACGGTCGATTTTAGGCGTGTGTAATTCGCCGTATCATGCAACGGCAAAATGGCTGACCGAATTGTTAGAGCTGGTCAAGAAGAATATAGCGATTCACAGTCTTTTCTGAATTTGTCGAAACGGTAACACAATTGAGTGCAAAGAGAATGCGTCTAATCTTGCTCGATATCACGTCTCTCTTCACCAATATCCCACTAAGTGGGACAATCGAGTTTCTCGGTTGGTATATGGGGAGCAACGGCATAAACCTGGGGATACCAGTAGGTGAAATTAAACAGCTTTTGTGTCGCTGCGCTTACAACGTTCAGTTCAGGTTTTCGGGTAAGTTATATCTCCAAAAGGACGGAATAGCAATGGGTTCACTTTTTATTAGCCGCTATTTTTATAGCGAAGCTTAAGAGTAGTTCACTAGCTGATCACATAAAGTCATTGGCTCTTTATAAAAACTATGTAGATGACACTCTCTGCATGACAGATGAATCTAAATGTCTCAATGAAACAATGAAGCACTTCAGCTGTGCCCATAAGAATATCCGCTTCACTCTGGAGCCCGAATCACCAATAGGTATGGCGTTTTTAGATGTGTTCATGTCAAGCCGTGAGGACGGCACAATACAACGTAAAGTATATCCTAAAACAACCTGGGCAGGACAGTATACTAGATAAGGCCGTGAAAATCCGCTCAGATGACATCATAGAGGAAGAAAAACAGTTTACATTTAACACACTCCTTGAAAATGGTTAACCGGAACAGTTTATTTGTAAGCACATGACAGTTAGCACAAAAACAGATATGCCGCAAACTGTAGACAAAAAACCTGTCTATATTACTTTGCCTTTCAAAGGCGATAGTAATGCTGAAAATTTTACTAGGAAACTTAACGTAGCACTTAACAAAACCTACTTCGCGGCTCAATTACGCTTTTGATTTACCTCCACACCAGTTTTGCGTCCCCAGCTGGAAAATTGCCTGTACATGCTACCTCTTTTTGTGTTTACCGTTTCGTTTATTCCTGTTGTACAAATCACTATGGCCGCACAGCAAGGCGACTGTCTGAACGCATGCGGGAGCATCATCCTTCGTGGCTAGCTAGAGGATCGATAAAGGTTTGCTCATGAGCGATTGCTGCTCTTTTGGTGGAATCGATTCACCTGATCAATCCGGCCGATTCGTTCAAACTTATCTATCGAGTCGGTGGAGCGCAATCAAAGTGGGTCAAAGGTCGTTTACTAGCCATTGCAGAAGCCATCGCAGTCAGCTTACACCCACCCCCGTTCAGCTCACAAAAACCTCTGGTCAAAACACTGAACCTTCCGTGGCCCTGTATCGATAGCCCGGGTAGATCTGTTACGTAAGAGTACCGGTTTCCCGAAAACGTTTACAACCCAAGTTACTGGCACTACATAACCAGATTTCACGAGATTGACCAACTGAGCATTAATGATCACCATCCGTTACCTCACTGACATACGGTTGGCGGCATCCGAATCGGATTAGCCGGTCACAGTGACCGAAGCCAAAGGACACTTGCGCTTAGCCGTCACTGCAATTGGCTTGCGCTGCACCATTTGCAGTTTCACCCACACACTGCATATCCGGTGTAAATCCGAAGGAATAAGACCGGGAGGTGTGCCAGTGGGGCCTTTCTGTACAGCCGGCCAATGCCAATAAGGAAAGGAAACTCTTATCTCTCGGAAACTAAACAGAGAGAGGTTGTCGAGCTCTAAACTAGGAAGAAGGATTTGTGAAGTGTAATACAAGTAGCGCTGCAGTATAGGAGTGCAGATTAGTGCATTCCAGAAGAGAGGGATGAATAGCAAATTTCTCATTGAACTGTGAAAATCCAGGCAGACCATTCATCATACAACACACCAACAAAGCCGAAGAAAAGAATGGGTAGAAGACCACAGACACTCAAGTTTCTGAAAAGAGAAGCGAATTAATTGTTAACGATCAGGATGTTGGCCGATGCAGTCATTGACAGGAGTATAATGAATACACCGATATGACCTACCTGAGCCTAACCTACTCGTTGCCTCTTTGCCGACGGTGTACTATGAGTATGTTGATGACCTACTAGCCCCAAACGGCCAGTGCATTCGCGGTCGCACACGTCGCAACGCCATATAGTCACGTCACCGCGACCTATGGCACCGGTGGTTCCTTTGTGTACCGCACGCTTCCGCTCGCGACCGCGCAATAATTGCTCGTTGAACTTTCGGACGCCCGCCCGAACCGTATTTTTGCAGGTCGTCCGGTTCAACGCCAAATCTTCCCAACATCTAAAATCAATGTTACCACGTGAAAGACTTACCTGCACAACATCCTGGTACCTCCGCTTCTGGCCACCGGGATTTCGCTTACCTGACTTCACTTGTCCGTACAGTAACTGCTTCGGGATACGGTCATCGCCCATCCGACG
>QNGE01001004.1:58714-82973 GCA_008508345.1 Paragonimus westermani
GGTAGTGGATACAGGAGCGTTTTGCAGACGGGCGATGACTGCACGTTGGAAGGCAGTCTTCGTCTCCCAGTTCTCCAGCCGTCTGATATCCAACTTCTGTCGTTGTCCGGGAGATCTACAATAAACGGGCTTACATACAGGAATAAACAATTTGGTCCTGACCAGCCTATGGTCCGTGCTACATTCAGCGCCGCGCATCACGTGCGTGACGTGCACTTCAGGAATGTCACGCTGCCACACAATCACGTAGTCAAGCAAATGGTTGTGACCGCTTCGTGGATGAGTCCACGTGGTGATGTCGCTCGCATCCAGCTGGAATCGGGTGTTCGTGATAGCCAGCTCGTGAGTAGCACATAGGTGCAGCAGACGATCACCGTTCTCGTTGACTGAACCAATGCCGTAGGGTCCGAGGACTCTCGGCGAAGCTAACGAGTCGCGCCCAACTGGAGCGTTCAAGTGGCCCAGAACAAACAGTCGTTTACTCAACGGCGCGAACCGGATTGTGGCGGACAGCTGATCATAGAACTGGTCCTTTGTATCATCAGTGTGACACGTAGTTGGACCATAAACACTAATAAATGTAGCACACTTACCTCGATTGAGTCGCAGGCGCATCGACAGCATTCGAGAGCTGATGCCGTGCGGTTCGCCTATCATCAAAGCATTGATGCGATCAGCGACTGCAAAACTGCACCTTGCCCAACGAAGCCACAACACACAGTCACCACGCACAACAAACGCACGCTTCTGCTTTTTGTCTGGCTGCTCCCCTTTGGCCAATCTGACAAGGTTGAACCTGCAAGGACCGAAGTCCCAGTCAGCACAGCCTTCCAGATCAAAACAGCACGCAAGCCTGACCACCACGCCAAGGTAGCAGAAAATGTCAAGTGTTTTGGGACACACACATGAAGGCGCGCGCACACATCACTCGCATGCAGCTGAATAAAGCAATATGCACAACATCGCCAATCAAATCGAACGAATGAGATACAAGAAGAAATGCTCTGATAAACAAACAGGACAGCTATACGCTGTGTGGTAACCGCAGAGTGCAACACGGGAATCAACAACACGATCGCGATCAACTCATACGGGCCCCGATAACACAATGTGGCGCCACCACCTTATTGGACGCTCCCAGCGAACTAATAGAAATGTGTTGTATTTAGCCTGATGATGAAGCACTGAAAACCGTTTTTTTGCTGCGTGTTTTTTCTCCTCTTAGAATCGTCGTACTAAACTTCATTCATAGTCTACTAACATTGTGGAATAGCTCAGAGCATATAGTTCACGTCAACCGCATGTCTCTGCAGGCGTGACTCACTTATTCATGGTCAATGTTTAGTCCGCTGTTGAATGTGATGTGGCGTTCGCTCTCATCACTAACTAGCTTGTGCAACCATCTTCGTTATTACCAACGTCAGCTCATCACTTTGTAGCTTACTCTGGATTCATTTGATTGATTATTTAGGTTCTGATAAATGTAGGCGATGCATATTGCTTGTGTTGTTAAGCTGCTGACGGTAAGTCAAGCTCCGGCCTATATATGCAAAAAGCAGTTTGCCGTGACTTAGTAGCGATGGGAAAACCCATAGTGTCGAAAAATGACGGTGACGAGAAGGACACAACTAACCAGTTACGGTGAGAGGACGTGCATTTCAACACTTCAACTTCGCACGTGTTTTCTCCATGCTAATTCCTTTTAGTATGCCAACCATGGATTCATTCGACCGTATCTTCTAGGCACTATCTGGCAGTAGCTATATTCTGTGGATATGCCGTACCGTTCTAACCATAACTTCGGAGTACGCCCATGTTCATCCCGCGTATTCAAGCATAGGAAATTGTGAATCGTCAGTCAAGACACAATTTAAATACCACGGGACAATGCATTTCGAGCCCTTTTTCACAGCGTCGTCATTCTTCGGATCGAACATAAAGAGTCCTCTGACCGATCGGTTTGCCAAATAGCAATGACAGCACGCAGAAGCCCGTGATCTGTCCCAAGCGCAGGTCTGCAAGAGTTTCTCTTTGCAAGAACGCGTTCCACCGCTCAGGCAACTGATCGGCATCCCACTGGACGTTCATCGCACGGCCAGACGGCTGACCGTCAACTCTACGGTGAGCACAACTTTGAGAGCGAGTCAGCAGCTGGATCAACCACTGGTCACACATCCATGATCAGACCCACGCCAAACGGGTCAACATACTGGACAGCTAGCTCCCTGATCTATTCGGTCGCAAGGACGTCTATGACCATATGGCTTATATGGCTAAAACCAGCAGCTTTACTGAAGTTCCCCCATATTTACTTCCACTCACCTTTTCTTTACGCCTATAAACCATACAAAATGACCTTAACTGAGCACTACGGTTACAGGAACGTACAAGCAAAGACCTTATGGGCCTGTCGATGCTTTATTCAAAAACAACTTAATCAAAAGTCTATTTGCTCATGAAAATTGTCGATATATGTGGGCGCCAGTTCAACTGACATCTCATGTTAAACGTCGTTCATCCAGTTGGCGACAATTTCCACTTTTGCCAGTTTCCAAAAATGATATGGACAACGATGCATTATGCACAGCCCATGTTTTCGCAAGCTAGTTTGTGATCAGAATGCAGTTAGTTCGAGTTCATTCAGCTGTCGACAGCAGCAAATTATTTCGCACCTAGAACGCTAGGTTTGTTCGCAGGGTACGAGGAGGAACAACCGTTATTTGACACGTATCAAGACCAATTACATTTACATCAAAGTTATGAGGTTGCCCACTTTCTATCCAAGAAGTCAGAAAAGTTTATGTAGATTCATCCGGTATTTTGCCTTAGAGAAAAAAAGTGATAACTTTTGGTGTGAGCACGATTGAATCGCAGACTGTTTTCACATAATCCCGAGCGAATGGTGGAACAGTGGAGTCCCCACGACTATAAAACGACGTAATGTGACAACGCCTGTTCGCTTCTGGACTAGACAATTGACAAAACGCTGGTGTGTCCACTTCATGTGGTCGTCATCATCCACCAGTGAAGTACAGCCGATTTAGTGTCACACCCATAGATCGGGTCCCAAAAAGTCAATGAACTATGGTCGTTTCTCTCCGTCTACGAATGTTGACAGAGGTTTAACCGGCCCCTCTTCAGATATCCGAGAATTTCGCGCCGTGCGCAATGGATCTCAACAGTACAAAAGTCGGGTGGTGTTTGAATACATTGCAAATCATGGTCTTTTCATCTGGGCAAAACGACAGTACGAACAAGCCCTGAATGAGGAGGATAAAATGGCAGCTCCAGGTGCGGGAAATGATAGATTGCTTACTATCAACGAAGCTTGGAGCTGGAGAGTTCAAAGACCGCATTTCACCTGATTATGAGGTGTTCGTGGTCTTTGGGTCATCGGAAACCTCAACATTTGTCTCATTTGAAAAACCGCCATATAACTGAGTACGAGTTTGTAAAATATCAACAGCACGCGGTGTCCTGCACACTGATACCTCGGTCGCAACGTATCGGTTACATTTCCAAAATTAAAATGCACATTACAAAGCAGGGTTAAGTGGTACTTGGAAATTAATCTGCTCGTGTCTGAGATATCCGGTCACGCGACCAAGGCGGCAACAGCAAGATGTAACCGAGGTGTGTTCATGGATAAGGAGCACAAACTTGATACCACGTAACCGAATTGTTGCAGATCAAGGAGTGAAAGAGGTCTAGAAAGAACGAAGTATTTTTAGACAATTCATATCGATTAAACGGAAGACGTATGAAGGAGTTGCAGACTCTATACAAATCAAACGAGAATTAGAAGAACGTATACATCGATTATCACCGTTTAAAATGACAGTGGGAAGTGGAATAAGAAAGAGTGGGGAGGAATATTAGTTACTGGGTCCCATGAGTAATACACGAGTTTAAGGATGCTGCTTTGGGAAAGAATGCGCGATTGAGGTACAAACAATGAGCAACCTTCACATCCCTGCCAACTTAACGAGAGGTTGGTCACCGACCGTTTCAGGGTGTACAGAATGGGGTTCGAGCGACACATCGAGATGGCTCCCGCGTTGCTAAGTACCTACTTTAGTTCGGACCTGAAGACGGTCCGTGGACCCAGTTTGCAGGAGGTGTTTTGTAATGGTATCAACCTCACAACCTTTAAGTTCAACAGCCACCTTAGTCTATGTTCGTTACTGTCTGTGTCTTGGTGTCTCGCATTTCTGCTGAGGCGTAAGCATCCAAAAACGTGACTGGAGTGATTATGCTTTCCTACCCGCTCGTACTGTGTAATATGCATGCTAATTTCTCAAAAGTAACCGATGTGATGCAACCAACATGTCATTCCACAAGATGTGTTATGTATTGTTTCTGGTTCTTTTGCACTTCATCAGTGAAAACCAGTGCTTTAAGCTCACGAATTGAATGGACTGATAATCCCAACACCTGGGTAGATCAATGGCACGAGTTTGTCCTCTCCGATGAAAGAACTCGTTTGAATAGTGTTATACACCTCGATAATATACGCCGGTTCGTCCAAAGGATGGTAGCGTGCTTAACAGAAACCCTCTTTTCCTGCTTGCAATAAAGGAAACAAGCAATCTTGGTCCCGAGGTAAATGTGACCGTCCACACAAATTACCCTCAAGTCAGACCAAAGGACGGGCAAAGAAAGACAACCTGTTGCGCTTCAAAAACGCGTCGGACAAGCATGAAGTTACAAGGTATTTATATGCCGCATTCTTGAGTCAGAAGATCGAAGTACACTTACTAAAAATAGTAGTTTGGGCCACTATGTCACCAATGGGCGTGGCGGAAAAAAGGTTAACCAAGAAATTGGAATTGGTATATTTACACGGTAAGTTGAATACACAATACTATGATAATCTGCAAACCCCGTCTTCAGCCCAATTTAGACCGTATGTGATTTGTCATCCAGAGGTGCGTTCCGAAACAGTTGAAAATTCCAGTCAGAGCATTGGCTGATTAAGACTACCTAACAAAGGTGGATGATCGCGAGTGAAAAAGAAATAACTGTTTCAGTGATAACACGAATGAACTTTGAGTTGAAGTTCTGAAACGAAGTGGACTTATAATTTTTTCCAGTTCAAGCAGTGACACTAAAGTGCAAGTAACCTCGCTGGGGGTAGTGTAGTGAGGACAGATGGTCGCACTATACTACTTATGCCACTATTCAGAAGCTGCATGGATCGAAATGATCGCGGGATAAACACGGGAGAGATACGGGAAGGATCATTAGTGGTTAGCCTCACGTACAATGGCTTTCGTCACATGACGGAACTGAGACATGGTGTCCAAAGCGACTGGAGCATCCTCGGACGAGTGTGGCGTGCAAGTGAGTGTTTCTGTTCGTAGTCCCGTTGAGACGCATAAGTCGTGTGTTGGTTTCCCCAAAATAAAACTCTTGTGCCACCTGCCTTCTGGGTTCACAACAGTAGAAACAGGATTTGTAGCTGAGACCGGTAGTTTGTGCGTTTTCCGAGCCTCGGAGTTAGTTTGCAAACGTTTCATCAACTATCGGGGCGATACTGTCAGTGCGTAGGGATTTGAGCATATAGGCTTGATCGTAGGGGTAGACCATGATGGAGATGATCTTGCAACTGAAGGCGGCCATGTTCGATCACAACAGGTGCCTAAAAAAACAAATGTAGTGGCATTGTTGAATCTCGCATCTGAATTTACGTGGATAGGTTTGTTGCACAAGCAGACCTTTCCTAATCAGTGAGTTTGCTACGATTGGTTGGACCAAGCCCTCCTACTGCATCAACAGTGGCAACGAATACACCAGCAAAATTTGTAATTCATTCTTGTCGGTTACTTACAAACCAAGATCCGAGTAATTGTATTGGACAAAATTCCCCAGGGCCGTTAACTTCTGAGGATAGGATAACTGCGACGTTGTTGATCGTGCTCACCGTACCCACCAGCGAAGTTCCAGTGCCTCCATTATCGAATGGATGTGGGCAGCGTGCTACTATATCTAACCCACTCGCAGGTGCAGCTACTGAAAACAAACTGATCATCACCAAGACCGAAAGGGAAAGGAATAGAAGAATGTTTGTGGAAAGTTGATACCACTTAGCGTAAGATAGAGAATGAATTACACAAACTTTAGAGTTTGAATGAGTGCAGCCCACTAATCGTGCTGGATACATGACGGGAAAAGTCATTATCTGACCTGTTCTTCAACTAGTCAATCGACAAAGCCCTAACAATCGTATTAAAAAGTTTATTCGATCTAGTGGGGATCATCTGAGCAAAGAACAATATCTTATTTTGGTTCTTCTGTTTCAAGCCGGTATATCCCTGGTTGGTGCCGAGGTGTTGTATCCAAGTAGCTCGTGACCCCCTAAACCTGAGGACATTATCATGCTTCGAAAAATTTCAGTAAACACTTTCCTGTTTTCTTCTTTGTGATGGGAACGGATCTAGTCCCCTCAGTCGGTGTTCGTACATCATACCAAGGTAGAGACGATATCTGAACTCTTTCCAAGGTTTCCGTATCTTCATGAAGGGTAGACTTTATGTTCGCACCGCGAGGTTGACGGAAGTCTTTGCCTCACTTTGCACTGTCGTAATATTGCCCGTGGTTTTTTACAAATGACTGCTATCCGTAGTTGACGGCGAATTTCCCTCTTAGTGACTGCTGGTTAGTGTGAAAGTGCTTTGAACTTGACGTACAACTTGAATTCCAAGGTCTCTCATTCGTACTACAGATTCAGTTACTGAGCAAATATCGTCAATTTGTAGAAACAGGAGTACGCTGGTCGCCACGCCCAAGGCAATGCGTACAAATCACCCAGGTCGTCCAGGAATGCAACCGCATTTTTATTCACAGCCATGTTAAGGCAAGCCGAACCATCACTCAAAATGTATAGCTCGTCTCTAAGGTCGACGCGACGGGCTGGTGATAACTGAACTTTTTTAAGCCTATTCTGATTGACCCCATGCCAAGAGTCGACCCAACCACAAATAGGGGAGGATGATGCGTTGTTGTTCCTCAACAGAAGGGCCCTTGCAACCCGCCTCAAACGTTCGATCTGGTGGTATTCGTTATATTTGAGAAAGCTTTCAACCAGCTTGTGTTCAAGTTCGCTATGGTCGTTGTCATATTCTGAGCCGAGGGAAGTCTAACGATGCCTGGTAGTAAGGTTTATCCATTTAATGAAAATCCGAGTCTGTCCAAAATCCAAATTCTCTTTGGAACATACTTTTCACATCAGGCTCCCGAAGCCGTTGTGATTTGTGTACAGTGTTCACCAAACTCACTGGGTTGACTTGATGTGGACTATTCATTGGGCAGTGTTGCCTGATAGGCGCTTCTTGTACCCTTTTTGCTAACAGGTGCATGATCCTAGGAAAGTGGCAAAACGAAACGGACAAAAACAACAACATTCTTTAGAAACAGGTTTTTACGCCAAAACGCACCAAACTCTTTCGTAGGGCGACTGATTACTAGAACACTTGGGATAATCCAATTTGCCGGAAAATAAGGCAGGCTTTGGAATGATCAAAAATAACTCATGTACACTGATTCAGATTTACTCCCCACATGAACATAACAGGTCTTCAATGTTGACGTTACTCGCATCTCACACTTCATTAAGTCATTTCATCGCAGTGTATTTTCCGCGAATGTGCACTATTTCTTTATTGTCGTGCTTCAATGCGATTAATCCAGGTAGTGTTGTGAACCAATCCATTTCATTAGATGGACGTGTTTTCCCATGATCAGGTGTGTGCAGCCAGTTCGAATGATTGATTAAGTATTTCAACAGAATAGGTGTTTGAAAAACTGAATGACCGAAACGTTAGAGTTTTTTCACCAAAAAAACGCAAATAGAGGTCAGACTGTCTACGGCATAGTAACATCAAAAGAAAAATGTGTAATATATGTAGTTTCGTATTGTGTTTTTCCTAGTCAGTTACTGCAAATGTCTGTAGTTCGTTTCACTGGTGACCCGTCTTCACTCAATTTTTTTCGAACGCTACATTCCGTGGTATCACGACGGCATAAAATGGATTGGTTTCAAAAAAGTTCAGCAAACTCACAGTCCCGTATCGGGATTTGTACGATTGAGACAATTAAAACTTGTCCTTCCAGATTTCTGTTCGACCGTGCACTGTGACATCCGAGTGAAACTGCCACAAGCGGTTGATCTTCGAGCATTTCATGTGTCAATTTTTTTTCCGGTCGATATGAGATTGTCGTCGCGGTTTTGAGTATCGTGTTGTAAACTGGGCCGACCTTAATTGAGAAACAATTCTGCCTAGATTGTGACCTGCACAACAGAAACTCAAGCTTGTTAATGGTTAACAATAACAGAGTGAGCAGATATGCGAGGAAGTTTTCCAGGTGAGTACTGACCCTCTTTATAGATATCTACAATTTATGGGGAATTTACCTCAAGCTGCTAGCCTCTCTGCATAGATGTTCACATTTAGCTCCATGGCTGTATTAGCAGTCCGTCTTTGAGCGTTTCCAATAACAGCCGTATATTTTTGGATACGCAGTAATGGACATCTCTCTAGTTCCATCCGGATGTATGCAATGTTGTAAATTACAGATCAAGCGTTAGTGTGAGCAAAACATACATAACATCTAAAAAGACTGAGTATAAGCTGTTTTATTTTCCCAATGCAATGTTATTCAAAAACAGAAATAAGTTGCTCTTCACTAGTGTTCTAAGATCACTTTACTCTCAGGGACTTTAAACATGTGGTCATTAGTTCATAATCAGTGTTAATCCAAGAGAGGGGTCGAATTATGCGTTCTAGTAGCCTAGTCTTACGTACGGTTTGAACTAGATATATACATTGTAACGATTCACGTCTAATCGATGAGTTACGCATAGCCCAAAAACGGATCCCCAAAATGAGAACAAGATTGGATCCAACAATTTCTACGGTACTATTAACGAAATGCATCAATAATTACTGATGAGTAGCCGGGGATTTGGTTTATTTTCAAGTTGACCATCACTCACATTTGATCGCAGCCTTCGCATTCAGATATACTTTCCAGCCAGCCTCTTTCGAAAAGAAGCACTAGACTCGAGTTTCGCTCTTATTAGAGCTAACAAGCGAGAGTGGTTGAGCGTTCAGATTTGATAATTCGGTCGTGCCTAATGTGAGGTCAATGGCGCAGTGGTTAACACGGTTGCCTCATGATTTGAATGGCCGGAGTTCAAATCCCGGCCGTGGCAAGCATCAATAATTACTAAAAGGCAAACGTCAATCGTTCGCGACGATAGTCTCGTCCAGCAAAATCAACAGCTTCTCAACAGGACCAACAAGTTCACAGATGAACCGACACGCCAGCGGACCAGGACAAGAATGGCCACTCGCTCGCCGGACATTTAGTGACAAATTAGTTCAATAGAGCAAAATGGGGTGCGTGAGGTGGTGGAAACAAGTGTCAGGTTAGTGGGGAAAATGGGGAAGGCAAGCGATGGGAACGAATTTTCTTAGTTCGTGGATCAACAAATTTGCATACATCTTAGAATGGACAGAGGGTAAAAGACAATGTGGTTCTACAAGTACAATAATAAATCAACTAAACGGACATTCATTTAAGACCACGTTTGCAAGCGCACATAACAACGTAGAGGAAACACTTCAAATCGTTGGTTAATTCGGGTTGTAAGATAGATAGCGCGCTAATGTGACTGAGATAAAAAATATATGGTAGACTGTGGTAAAAAGCGGACTATCAGTAATAAAGTCGGGTACAGTTCAACTGTTTACGCCCGATATAGACTTTACAGAAATCAAATGAATATTAGCTTTTCAAGGAGCTGCGAGTGTGAATGGATAACGCAAACCGACGGGTCACGTATACTACTGCAAAGATATTAGTAGAGTAAAGTAAAACGTGAAATTGAAACTCACGACCACCATAACGAAAGATTTCGTTGTCCCTCTACTGGTGTTTACTGCAGACGAGTTAGAATATATAAAATTCCAAACCACAGAACGGTTAGAAGGATTCAAAATCAGCTCATCTGCTACCACGGAAGCATCAGCGTCAAAAACAGTACAAAAAGATTTACTTGTAGCGGTGATGCTGTCGTGGTTGCAACCGACCTGGTTTTGAAATTTGACCTTTTGTAATCGTTCTGTGGTTTGGAATTTTGTACATTTTAACTTGTCTGCAGTAAATACCAGTAGAGATGCATCGAAATCTGTTCAAGCACAAATCTTGTCACGTAATTTTTCTTTTCTCTGTATTAAATCTTGCAATGGAAAATGGTTGTTTCAAATTATGAAAGATGTGTGTGAGTATGAAGTTAGCAGCACTAAAAGGTGAGTTGTTAGCTACTGGCTACTAATATGGCAAAATTAGGCTTTAGCTGCCGCAATCCCATAAACTTTCCAGTCAACTCCCTTTGAAAAGAAGCACTAGACTCAAGTTTCGCTCTTGTGAGAGCTCGTCAGTAGTGCATATTCTTGCCATCGCCGGGATCGGAACTCCGGCCACGAGCTCTAACAAGAGCGTAATTCGAGTCTAAAGTTTCGTTTCAAAGGGAACCGACTGGAAAATCTACGTCTACGATCAATTGATGGCAATGCTTAGTATATATGGAAGTCCTAAATCTCTTAATATTCAACAGAAGTCCCGCCGATGCGCGTGCACACGGTACAGATAATACATAACTCGTATCTGTACTGTATGGACGCTATGGACACTAACAAGTTGACAGACATTTGTGTACTGTACAAGAACAGAATAAACAGCAACAAGACAAAAAAGGGCAACTGTGAAACGCCGGTTCTGGCTGAAAACAAATCTAGTAACCGTTCGTTTACTTTGCCGTTAAGCTTAACGTCTAGTAAGTATTCCTCGAGTCACTTACGTAACATTCACACGAGACCGTGACCCCGAGCTTTTCTAAAAAAATTGAAATGGTAGATTCAACCAAGAGGTTTGGCACAGTCTGGATAGACGTCATCACAGTCATAGCGAACAGTAGAGTTAAGTGTCGATATAAATTCGGCGCTTTCACTGATCGATACTGATTTCACACATCCACCCTGACACAACTAAGCACTGTCTTCTCCGAAGGGCGTTCTGAATTATGGTGACACATGAGCCTCAATGAATACTACCTTCCAGTCTCTGATGGTTGAGAACAGTGGTGGTGTTGTTCGTAGCTCGGGTTGGCGGTTTTGGTATTGATATGTTCGCCAAGCTTGGCATTTAGGTTGCAAACGTTTCATCACCAAGCGAGATGACATCATCAGTGCGTCAGTGTTTCAAAATTATACGCTGAAACACTCACGCACTGATGATGTCACCTCGCTTGGTGATGAAACGTTTGCAACCTAAATGCCAAGCTCGGCGAACGTATCAATATCAAAACCAATACCTTCCAATCTCTTTTACAGAAGGAATTTTAATAACCTTCCGCTTTCAAAGCTCATTAGAATATGGTAATTCCAACGCCTTGCTGAGTTCTTCGGTAGTGGGAATGATAAACATTTGTTTGACAAAATAATTTTCAATAAAGTACATGCAGCCCGACCTAAAAATTTTTGTTTGTCGATACATCATGAGTGTTGTTTTCCATCATTACTAAGTCACAAGCCCCAATAAGAAAGTCGACATTATTGTCTATTGTTGGCTATTTTGAGAAAGTCGTAATCAACCACACCTGTGACCTTGCGTCACTGTAAACGTAGTTTCGACGGATTAACTTGTGAGCCGCTTCAGAGTCTAATCAAAGCAGTTCGCCCTCTAAATAGCCTGGTTGATTCTGTGCATCGCAGCGGGTTGGGTGGAGAGCTGAAAGACGTGTAAAACATGCTATTCTTAGTTCGATTCCGGAGCTCAGCTGATAGAGCACAAGCCGTGTGGGAGCATACTGTAATTTTAGGCGTTTCTTGTCCAACAGAAGACTAGAGTTTTCGTGGCTGGGCCCCTTCCTAATCAGCGGCAGCTTTACCGATGAGTAACTGGGGATTTGGTCAAATTCAGGTTGAATATCACTCACTTTTTGTCACAGCCCTCACATTCAGATAAACTTTCCGGACAGACTCTTTCGACAAGAAGCACTAGACTCCAGTTTCGTTCTTGTTAGAGCTTGTCGGCAGTGCGTATTCTTGTCACGGCCAGGATTAGACTTCCAGCCAGGCTTTCGCTGCACCATTGACTTCGTATGCCTTAGCAAGGATATGCACTATTGACGATCCGTAATGAGAGTGAAACCCATGTCCATTGTCTATTTTTGGAAAGAGGCTGACTAGAAACTCTACCTGAATGCGAAGGCTGCGATCAACTGTGAGTAATGTTTAACTTGGTGGTAGCTTTATTAATCCGTCATGCCACTCCCGTTTATTGGCAAAACGTCTCCAGTTGAAGGCGGGATGGGAGCAGCGCTTAAACAGGCCACCTTGAGTAAGATAAAACAGAATCAAGTAGTCCGATTGCAATAGAACTGACCTCATTCTATCGTCCTCACAACTGGACCAATCCTGAGGAGAATTAAGGAACTACAGCTTTGTTCTCATTATCGTTCTGGACATTCCTGAAACCTGGAGGCCATGAACCTACATCAGATACTTAGCTCTCAAACGACAAGATATAGTGCCAACCAGAAGGTTGCTTTGACACAGGTTCTATGCCCAAACGGCAGCTATCACCAAGAATTAACTTACCACAGAAGTCGAACACTGTGCAACAAACCGTCACCATGTGTAAGTTTCATTCTCTGCAGGCTCTCCTCTCAATCATTATGATATTGAACAGCCACGAGTGAATGGTTGTTCAGCCTACAAAAGTCCGTTCATACATTTCTACGGGCACGAGGAGTAATTCGGAGAGGAAATCATCAGTGTCAATGCATCAACTAAATTTACCACTACATACAACTTGTAACAAGCGAATTACACTACCTCTTGTGGTGTCTAATAGACCGTCTCGGCACTTGTCTCAAGTAGCGAAGAATTTATCAATTGCAGGTAGGATAAGTCACACTACTTCGTTTGAAACCTATAGTTGTATTCGATCATGTAAATATAAACACAGCAAGTTACCATGAACCGTCACCTACCAGTATGTAGGAGGAACAGGCTGAGTACATCCAAAAAAAATTTACAAAAATTAAAATTCAGTGTTGATCTGTTGGACCAAATTTGTACACGCCAATGCAGTAATGATGTAAATCAAACGGAAGGCATTCAGCAGTTCGCAAATCACGATCATCTCTACTGCGAACAAAATTTTCCACGCAAGAAAGTGTCGGAACAACTTTTCAAGGCACCCGCCCACGATACGGTTGCCAACGCGACAACCTCAACCGTATGAAAACTTTGAGGACAACTTAGCATGAAATGGCATTTCCCCTGAGAACTGTCAGGGTATTGGCACTCTTGTGTTCTTCTCATTTTTGTCTTCATTACCACCTCCACTCTTTGATCGCTTACTTCACTCTCATCTAACACTGTACCACGAAAAGAAATTTGATTCTTCATCAGTTGTTTCGAGTTAATTATGGGGTAGCGCAAAAAGTTCACAATTCCGCTTTTTATTCCTCACCCATCGATTCTTATTTCTTTCTCCTTCATTTGTCGGCCGAAAAGGTCATTCTTAGATTACGTAATCCAGTGCTTTTCTCAGGAAGTTTATGTAGCACAACTTTCTTGGTTTATTATGCTTTGCTCCCACTCTCACCCGCGCTTTCAAAAACAAGTAGCCAAGGGATTAAAACCTGTTAACTACCTATAACAAAGAACTGTGCCTGCTAAATTTTCGATTTTGACTAATTATATAACTACAGGTAGTTTCTACTATCCCCTGTAATTGCACGAACCCGATGAAAACAAAGAGAACGCAACGTCAGTTCATCTGTTCCTTATTTGAAAGAAAGTTATGCAATTCGTACCTCAGAGTGAACGAAAACGACCGTACTTATTCTCTTCTGCACCACCTCATCTGACTGTTGTGCACTCGCCTTCTCCTTTTGTCTTCGCCGACAGTATGCACCAACTCGCGTCGTTTGTTTAACACATGTGAACCTTGAATATGCCCAGTTTATTCATGGGAAAAAATGCGTAGCAAACAAGCTTGTTTGCCGCGCGTTTTTTCTCATTACGTGATATATTTCGGTGGCAGTGTCCTTGATTCCGAATCTCTACTGAATATCTTACAGCCACATTTAGATGCACTAGAAAAGATAATCGTGTACTTGACTAGCAATTTTTACTAAGCGGTCACGTACTGTCCTTAAAAGTTCATCCTTTAGCCTTCTTTCTTTAATAAGCTTATTCGCGTTGAGTTCCCCAGTTGGCGGAATGCCACTATTGTGGTCCACCGGTTGTTGTGGATGTTCGCTGTTCCACTTTTGATCAAGATTTTCTCGTTACCGTATAGGTGGATACCTGATGAACAGGTAGCAGAAGGGATAAGCAACTTCCCAGAAACCCCCTTGATTGTTACCCATCCTTTACTCGTCCTTTTATTTAGTTTAGTAATGTCGTTCTTTCGTAGGTGATAAGGTGTTGCTTGGCTTTGCTCGACAGTCAGTCTAATTGAACAGGTTCGAAATTCTTCCTTTCCAAAGCATACTTGTTTAGCAAGGAAACAGATTTCGGAACGTCGTGACTTGGTAAAATGTGCTTATTCAACATTTTGCTTAATGTGGAACGTAGTGGTTCCTTTGATCCATCGGGAGGATGATCGATGATAACGAACGCTTGCCAGTTGTCCTGTACCCTGTCCTTGAAAAGTCCACAGCTTCCAACTGCCGGTAATGTCGAACACTGGGATCGATAGACCGTGTGGTTTGAAAACTACTTTTGACAACTTTGGTGTTGTGGATACGCCGTATCGTTTTGCAACCTCTCTTTGATTCAGTCGATTTCGTTGAGGAAAAGCTAGAATGTTTCTTCTCATGAAGCGTTTGGGAACGCGTAAAACTAACCTGGTGCCAACGGTCAGGTTCAAAATCAGGGCTTCACTGTAGTTTACGTAATGCCGTCTACACTGAAAAAAGGGTATTCTTATCTTTTTTTCCATACACCTTCCTTTTAGATTGTAATACACACAATAACTTCATCTGTAATTTCTGATAAGTAATCAGAAATTTGTTTGACATAAGTTAACAGTCATTCGGTTGGTTTGAGTACCTTTGTTCGCATAAACTTTCATACCAGACTCTTTCGAAAAGAAGCAGTTGACTCGAGATTTGTTTCTATTAGACGCCTAATTAGTGCATACCCTTGCTAAGATCGGCATTTAAACTGCGACCCGCATCCTTATGAGGTAAGTTTTTCGACCAATACAACGTCGAACCCACGTTCATTACGACTAAACTATCCTCTCTGGACGCTAAGCCACACCTGCTCGTGAGCACCGCTCAGGTTACTCAACCACCTTGAGGGGAGGTACGGGAACTGTACTGTCTATTTAAACAGGTAGACGCACGAGTAATAATTTCAGTCATTTATACCCATCCGTCCAGCCACATTGACAACATGGGCTTTGATCAACTTCTTCTCAACAGACGTTGTCTAGAATGTTGATTCACTTAGGTTGCCTCTCAATAAGTTACGGCTCCCTACTTCGGATTCGCAGGCTACTTTCATTCTACAGCCAACGCAACCCTTGCCCTGATTTTCATTAGCAGCCGCAACCCTGTCAACCTTCTACATTCGGTCCTGCTCCCAATTTGCTCGACCATCCATTCGGAAGGCTCAAAGAACCGCCTTCGAGGCCTGACATCAAGTCAAACACATCTGCAAACTTGCATCAGAACCAATCGCTTTGTCTACCAAAGGACTCTTAGTCATGGAAACTACTTAATTCGGATGAAAATTACGTGGCATACTGTCGTAGACACATCCATCATCAAAGCTTATTGGTGCAGTATTGATCGCTAGACTTACGGAGACAGTTTAGTTGTTCCATGTCTAAATTCCACTTGATTTTGACTAACCCCGCACGTTTTCTCCTTTTCCGGCGAGACGCTTGTCATTAAGCCCACTACCCATGTCATTATTTTCGATCCACTCAGTCACTATTCACTGCCATGATTAAGGTGTATATAGCAAAAATCATCCCTGTTCTTAACGATTACAACGTGGCTTCATATCATCGCTTGTACACTATTTGATTATGAATTCGTCGCATTTATGCGTTAAATTCCACCAGTACTACACACCAACGCTGTCCCAACTCCTGGTCTGGTTTGAAAGCTTTTTGCAGTGTAGTCTCTATATGTAGCTGCACTGTTCAACTTATGCATCATCTTGCACGTAACACAAAGGGTGCACTTGGTGCATTGAACGGCAAACGACTGAATAGCATTGTGTTGTCTACACGGTATATGATATTTCCACGAGGGTTTCTGGTTCGGTTGATATTTGTTACGACCCATGGCACAAAACTGTCATTGTGCATGACTGACAGTTTTCAACATGGTGGAATATCAGCATTAGGAACAACAAACAGAACTAATCCCATTATTAACACGACTCAGTATACAAGTACAACCTAATGAACTGCTGTATTATTCATGTCGTAGATAAGGCTGAAAAAATTGGGACCACGAGAGGTGATGTGTCGACCGTTCTGTGAAGAAACAAGGTGGTCTCAAAATTCAAAGCCACTCACCAGTCGCAAGATGCTTCAAACCATGGTTAGTCGAATTAGTACTTTGAGTAGAGAAAAAGTAAGCGATGTCTTCGTTCGTTTGCTTATAGATATTGCCTTCATGCCACAAAGGCCTATCAGTAAAGACAGATCGGTAATCTGGTATCCAAGGGATTCAAAGTGCAGCTCGTGTGTTCAGTTGGTGCCCAACTATTGCATAAGTCCACCAATTGAGTCGGTACGCAGGGTCACTTGCGCTTAGGCGCTCAAACGTAGCACAAACGTTACGAAGGGTTATCACGAAAATTGGTTAAAGTTTAAGACCTGATTTCTTTGGAGAAGCGGTACGGTAGCTCGGTGGATTCAAAATTGAACTGAACGGATCACAAAAGGCATGCGCTGATACTAGGTAGGGAGTGACACACAAGAACCGAAAAGTTGATTGAGTTGGGCTTATTGAAATCACTATCAGTGTACTGTGTGTATAGAGTATGAAGCATTCTTAATACTAAATTGGGCGATAACCAGTAGCTTAAAAAATGAGCTCGGCATAACAGTTTTCAGTAAAAACATGGTCAGTCCAGTGTATATAACAACGGTTATAAAGTGTATTACGAAGGTGATCGCGGACAAAATAATCACTTGCAAGTAGATAATTCTACAGTTTTTCCTTAATTCCTATGTGCTTAATTATCAGTATTTACCGGAAACGTAGCTGGTTCATTGCTGGTTGTCACTGATCAAGAATATGTGCCTGGCGGAGCTCGATCGCACAGGTGAACACCATCCTGCGTGGTTGAACAGAGGTGTGATTAAAACGGTTTCAAGCGCGATTGTTACTCACTTGACCGACTTCAGTCCTTCTGTCACTAAGAAAGATGTTTTTCAGATTGTCTACCGAGTGCCAAGGAATCGATCAAAAATGGTGAGATTTCGAATGTTGACCGTTGCCGAAGCCATCAGCATCCGACTGGGCAACCCTAACCTCTGCGCTCAGAAGAAGTTCGTGCGGACACTTAATCTCCCCTGGCTCACAATCAATCAAGCCCATGATTTGGAACACTGATGACGTAACTGATAACAAACACGTCGTCCTTAACCTATATTGACCGTTTTTCTGACTCACACTAGTCACTGTTTTCATATTTATTGTGTTGTATTTAGCCTGATGATCAAACACAGAAAACAAGTCTTGTTCGCTACTCTGTCGTTCTCATGACTTCAATGGGTATTTTCGAACGAACTAGTTGTGATCTCAAAACGCCAAGTATTTGCAGTAATTTTGACTTTAGGAACTTATTGAGTGGACTGTCTCTTAGTTATCTTTAAACTTTTCTATAGACGATTCTCGTAACCCCTACTCGGACGACGAGCAACTGCCTAGACGGATTTTGATAAGTACTGAATCTTTTAGGATTTTTCGAAGCACACTAAAAAGGTTTTCTGTACAGCTTCAATGAAATTCAAAGGACTTTCCCAAAGTGTTTTGTGTGGGTGTATATGGATGACTGAAGCTGTAGAAGTGCAAACGTTCTGAATTCGTACACTTTCAAAATTTTTGCGCTAAAGTGTTTCGGATGCAATAACGTATTACCAACAATATGATGCTCCCTCACGGATTTCTACTTTATTTTTTAACCCCGAATTACGTGATTTCGTTCTTAACTATCCGTAGCCAACCTTTTCCTGCTGGTTTGCCTACGAACCTCTTCTTTGAACTCCACTGATGATGTCAACATTTTACAGTTCCTGTGCTTGCCGTTTAGACGTCCCAATGTTTTGTCAACCTTGTGGTGGATTTTCCCGAACAAATTATCCACTAACGCCTAATTTGCTGTTGTCGAGCTTGCACGCATCAGCCCTGGCGTTCTCACTCATCTATGAAACTCACCGGGCAATTGAGCAGCATCCGATTACTGAGCCATCACCACACATGATTCCTTCATCAGACATACGTTCTGGTGGCTCATCTGTACTGCGCTCCCGTTGCATCGTTGTGCGGTTACCATTGCGTCTGATACATCAGTTTGTCCAAAACATACTGTTCCAGTGTGGCATTCTGGACATGACGTTTAAATGAAGAGTTGCCCATGAATGATATGCGCAGCCCATTTTACAAAATCATCTTGAAGGGCTTACCGTCAGAGAGAGACTTGTTTATATAAAGGGATTTTCTCATTAACCCTACCAGAGTTTAAGGTTGTCCCCTAACTAGATTCTTAGCCGCCGTATGCATTAGAATTAGGTTACTTTTGTCGGAGAAAATTTTTAGGAACTCTTTAACACCAAATGAATGGAGTGAGTTGGATTGAAGTTGTTCTTTTATCGGTCAGCATACACGGTATATTGTGTTAAGGTCACTATGGTTGTTCGTAATTGTGTAGTATGCCTATTGGTCGGCTCCAACGAAGTGTTCATACAATTGGTTACGTTACTCGGGCCGTCGATTATAAATGAACGATTTTTCGAGGATTGTGTTCAGTGTCTCGATCATTATGCACATCACGATCTATTTAGCACTCTTTTTTTTGCCATTGGCGTTCGGAGGTCGATGTAAGTCAAACACATTCTTCTTTTCATCTTTTAAAAAACGAATTACCTGTGTAAGTTCTCAGTATTAGCAACTTTATCCAGCACTAATCACTTAGCAAATACCTTGTAAACAAAGCTAAGAATACATACGACCTGCACGTATTTTAGGACTGACAATGCCCCTTGGTTAGCTGTCATCTGAAATTAACCGAATAACAAGATCATTAGAAATATCATCGCACATTTTTAATTGAACATTCTTGTGGTCGCAGTGGACATTGGCTGCGATAGGTGCAGAGTCAGAGGGTCACTAATCGACTGTTCATTAAGAGTTCAATGTTGAAGCTGAGACTGTATTACAACCTCAACCTAGAAGGTCGACTCCCTCTTTATTTGAGTTGTTTGCCACTGTGCGGCAAGGGTTGTTGAATGTTATTTTTCCTCCTCCTTAACCTCTTCAAATATCTTTAAAATCTCAGACTGATCAATTAACCTTGTTTATACCGCCGTTACTTTCCATTTGATAGCCAATTGCATACCACTTGGCGACTCCTGTTGGAAAACAATTTTCTATCCGTGCTGTGACACCGCAGTATGTGATCTCTCTACACGGACATGCGTGCAATGCTATGGAGACGGCCATGGCTGTATGACTAGTTCGGAATGTTGTTCCGGTTCTTGCTTCTTTTTCGTATGCAGACCTAACTAACTGAAGACGTAAGATTTGCCCAAAATTGTGAAATAAACAGTATTGTGCACACCATTTGTCTTTCATATCACAACATGCATCACTGCACCTCGACAAATAATCGGCTATGATCTCAGTGCACTTTACGTTAACGGTCAAATGCAAGTTCCTCGGTCTTGTATATTAGTAATATTCGAACTTGATAACGTCGGCGATTCAGTACGGTACGACTGAATGCCTTCCGCCAAACCGAAATCATGATTGTATTAGTCAGGTTACCATCGATAAATCCCTCTGCTGTTGATAAACAAAGTAAGACTTAATCCAGTGATCAAATAAACGTTATTCTACGCAGCGTTCCTCCCATCATTTTTGACGCAGCATCGATCAGTGTGTGGTGTCCTGATGCCTTTGCACGAGCGTTTATATCTCCGTTATTAAAAATTGATATGTTAGGCAATGCTACAAGCTATGTGTCAGTGCTTCCAAAGGGTAGAATGTTTTTCACCAAACTTCCAACACAACTAAATCGACCGATGAATTTTTGGAGGAGTCGTGCTGGGGAGCATGAAACCTAATTAATAATTCAGTATGAAGGAGGGAGTTGTATCCTGAAGAGAGCAGCAGGCATGAATGACGTCCTAGTTTTCCGCGGAAAGACCGTTTGGTTACATTGCAGCCGCGTCATTTTAGTCAAGATTTTCAGGACTCGGACACGGAAACGAAGTATCTGGTATCACCTGTGCACTTACACACAGAAGTTCTGTTTGAAGAGCATTATTCCATACCCCAGCGATAGTCTGGGGGTCGTAGTTTGACGTAGGTCACCTCACGAGGCGACTGCTGAATCAGCTTCACAGCGGGTTTCTTAATCGGATGTCAACCGAATTTTAGCTTGCTTAAACGATGTGTCTAGACTCGTCATGAACAGGTTTGTGTACTTCAGTCATCTGCCTTGGTACGAATGCGCGATCAAGCTACGTCTAGTCCGAAGTGCCTACAGTATTGTTGAGAGAGAGCTTGAGAGAAGCTGGGCTCACTTCAGGCTCAAAAGGGTGTTAACCCTATGGTTTTGTCTACTTGATGAAGGTAGTTAATTAAAAAGGTTACGTTTTTCGTAAAAACGTTATCTGAACGGAAGTTTTTTGAGGTTGGGGGAGAACCCCGTAGCATATCAGCAGACACATGTGAAATTACTGAAGGAATACAGACGTTCACAAATAACCTTACAAATTATTTGGTCCATTGCACTACTGCTTCAGAGTTCCAAAAGGAAAAATGTTCTAGTGCTCTTGGGCAAAGATCACGAGCAAATCACTAGACTGGACGTTGACGAAACCATCACGCCAACAGGTCACTCTAGATGTTAACTGTGACAACAGTGGGCGTGTGGAAGAATCCAGGTCGATGGTGATCCCAAGATGTAAAATGGAACCTTCAACAGTACCTCCCAACCAGTTTGATTTATCATCATGTGCGTGAGAGTGGCAACGGAGGTTGGACGCTGCCACGCTAATAAATTATGGATTCTGGTTTGGTTAGCTGTGTGTAGTTCACAGGACTTCCACAAACATCAACGGAAGAAGCAGCTGATGCCACAAAGGATTAGCATGGCTTTGCACAGGGAATGAACCTGATCTCCGTTGAGCATGAGTGAGTTTTTAATTGCCTCAAATTCATATAGACGTTTATTGGTGTCTAGAGAACACAGAAACAGTTAAGTAAATATCGACTGACTTTACATAGTGTCCTGGGTATCAGTGTGTTTAATTTTGCGCTATTTTTTTAATGGAGATTCGAAGGTATAGTCTCATGGACGCAGATTAATTATAGGATCTTGCATATTCTTCCTTCCAACGAATAACTGGTATGAAAACCCTTAAGAAGAAAGCTTCAAACCAGACTTATATGCAGTAAAATGGTTAGAGTCGCTACCACGAAACGAGCTCAAGTGGACCTAGTCTTGCAACGGCTACACTGAACAGATTCCATTATCAGACGACCAGGAGAAATACTGTTCAATAATGGACAGAACAACGATTTCTGGACTGTTTGGCCCATAGGCTAGGAGTGGGTTTCATAGCCCATGCTCCATTGTGAAATCGAACATATGCAACAAACATGTAGTAATTCTGTTAATCGCAAACCAGCCTTACATACAATGCATGTTCACGGTTTTAAAGAGCATTTCATCTAGGTTAGAACGCGGACTTCTACAAAGTAACACGGACGGTAGTCAACGTTACGCTGATAAACAAAGTGAGTGGTGTACACTGTACAGTAAAAAACCTTCTAAAGAAATGGATAGTGCGAGGGTTAATCCGAAAGCGTTGCGTAAGCCTTTGACTAGTGGACGCTGATGTTGTTTTGTATAATAAGACGGAATTGTGTAGAACTTTGTTCCACCCTAGGAGTATTGTGCTTATGTAGAATAAAGTCCTAAGGTTATTTAAAGGCTTATATTGGAAAGGCCACAGGGGGACTCGAAATAAGAAGAAACGTTGAAAGAACAGCTGAGAACCGCTGTAACGTCAACCTATCTATCAGGTGCTGATACTGATATGGAAAATTTCAGTGATAAGATGAGGGTTTCACACTAGACAGGAGAAAGCACGATCAACAGTTCGTTATTTCAACCTGAAGGATACAGTCCGTTTTACAGGTCTAACTCTTGACGTTAACGTGTAACTGGTGAAAGTGGCGATTTTTGCTTCACAACCTTCATTCTACTGTGTTTCGGTTAATGAGATAGTAGCTGGTACTTAGGAATGTACACGTTCTGAAAATACCCAATTGAAACTACTGGACTGTCCCCTTGATTACACGCCCGTTTGACTCATCTCGAGAAGAAGACGTGAGTGCCAGTGTTTATTGGAAACGAGTTAAAAATTAGACCACAGGAGCTGTAAAAGTATACGGCAAATAATTGTCACACACGGAGGTCGAGAAACAAATAATCAGACAGGAAGGTCGTATATGGTAGTGATGACGTTAGAACGAATCACATTGTAGGGGCGTCAGAAGTTACACGAAAGAAAACAGCTCAGAGTTAATACATACAGGCATCTGATCGGACAGCTGCAATCTGGCTGGTCATTTTGGAATAATACACACTTAGCCATCCGACAGTAAATCTACTTCAGGCAGTGTGGATCGACATATATTCAAGTTCCATTGTAACGAACTGACATCTGACTCCACTTGTAGGTTTGCGAAATCTCGCAGATGCCCCTGAAACTTGATCGATCGGTGCTGCACGATTTAGCTTGTCCGCTTCTTTAGGAGGTGTGTCTCCCAACATCTCTCCTTTGAGCTTGTTAATCGTGAATGGGGTTCAGTTTGAAGTGGGATTACAATTGTTCTGGTCCGGATTGATTGCCGGATTGTTGACGGAGTTCCGCCACGTATTTTAACATTTGATACTCAGCGTCTCTGGTTCACATTTTGATTCTTGGCGTTGTCTAATAGCCCGCCAAGTAATACTGTAGTGAGGAGATACAGTCGCACCATACTACTTATGCCACTATTCAGTAGCAGCATGGATCGGGATGATCGCGGATCGAGATAATCGCGTGATAAATACGACAGAGATACGGGATGGATCGTTGGAAGGCAGAATGACATATAATGGCTTTCGCTACACGACGGAACTGATACATGGTGTCTAAAGCGACTGGAGTATCCTCAGAAGAGTGTGGTGTGCAAATGAGTGTTTCCGTTTCTAGTCGTGCTCAGACGCTTGAGTAGTGTGTTGGTTTCTCCAATAAAGTAACCTTTGTGTCGTCCGCCTTCTGGATTCACAACAATTGGTGCCGTGACCAGGATACAAGGATGAAGATCCCGTGGCCACAGCCGTTTGAGGAAGGGGATGTTCGGAGTTTCCTGGAGGATTTAGAAGACGTGGCGGAGGCGGTCGGAGTGAAGGCGGACCGGGTGAAGCTGGCGGCCCTGCGAATGCTGCTCAAGGGCAGGGCGAAGGCGGTGCTGGATGCGGCGCGAAGGGGCCCTGCGAAGCTAGAGTGGGCTGCCGCGAGGGAGGCTCTGATCCCCGGGTTCGACACCCCCGCCGACTGCCAGGAGGCGATGAGGCGGTTCAAGGGCGCCCGGCTTGGACCAAGAGGCGACGCTCTTGTTTACGCCATGTCCCTGCGGGCAGCCTTGTCAAGAGCCCTGCCACATTTGGACCAAGACTCAGAACAACGCCTGCTGACGACACAGTTCTTGGACGGAGTGCCATCAACAGTCGGGGATCAGCTCAGAGTTGCTCTCATCACACAGCCCATGACGGTGGAACAGTTGGCCGATGCAGCTCGGCTATTGCTAGCAGAAAAGGCTGCGACAGTCAACGAGGTTGAGGCAAGTGGACCGAGTGAACTGAATGACCTTCGAAGCGCGGTGGAAAAGTTGACTGAGGAAGTGGCGGTTTTGAAGGTGAAAAAG
>QNGE01001004.1:85363-115064 GCA_008508345.1 Paragonimus westermani
ATATAATGGCTTTCGCTACACGACGGAACTGATACATGGTGTCTAAAGCGACTGGAGTATCCTCAGAAGAGTGTGGTGTGCAAATGAGTGTTTCCGTTTCTAGTCGTGCTCAGACGCTTGAGTAGTGTGTTGGTTTCTCCAATAAAGTAACCTTTGTGTCGTCCGCCTTCTGGATTCACAACAATACTCTTTGAATTTCTCAATAGTCTCTCTGTTTTACAAGCGGTCAGATGTGACTGACGTACGTTTTCCACCTGTGCGATCCATCTTGGACTTCTTAGAGCGCTCCTCTCAACGGCTTCGACTTCATCCTGGTGTCCAGGACATGACAGTCTCCGGCCAGTTCCAGTCGAGCTCTGTGCTTTGTATTAAACTGCTGTTCCATCGGAACATTCCTGCTAGTCGATGGTGACTTGGAAGGATGCTGTGGACCGTTCGTCGCTTATAGTCTACGTCTCACCAAAGCTTCGGCTGAACGTTTCCCCCCGAAATCTGTCGATTCAGAGTCATCCGTTATCTGAAAAGAAACCTTTCAAAGGCGGTGCATGTATGCTCCAATCTGGCTCTCTAAATAGCCCTCCTGAACATTTTTACGAACCGTTCGGTATGTCCACTTGATTACCGATGGTAAGATGTTGACTATTTGCGTTTAACGTCCTCCCGCTTGCAGGAGTTCGTGAATGTTCTGGAAGTAAAGTGAACTCCATTGTTCGACACGACTGTCTCCAGCACTTCGAAACGACTGTATACTTGGCTCATCTTCTCAAGCGTTGAGGTTGCGGACGCTGTTTCCATCAGGCGAATTTCTGGGCACTTGTATGCGTCGATAAGCAATGAGAACTTTTGACTGTCCACTGGTACGGTGAAGTCGATCTGCACGCTAGTCCATGGCTTCTCAGGCATTGTCCATGATTGTGTTTCAGCTCCCACTCGGGAATTGGCAACAAGTGCACATGCACAACAGCTCTTGGTAGAGTTTTTCGGTGCCTAAGTCTATATAAGACCAGTACACAACTGCGCGCCATTGTCTTCATTCGAATAATACCGGGATGACCACGATGAAAATGGTGTTCTGAGACCAGATGGGATGATCACTCGTTCACTGCATAGAATACAGAATTTGAAGATAGAAATATAGTCTGTTCGCTGAGAACACTGTTCTACCTCACTATCAGTGTGATCTTGAGACCATCTTTTGTGAAGAGAGCGCCTAAGATTCTGCATAACTGGATCTCGACTTATCAACTGTTGGATCACACACGTCATTACGGGGAGGTTCTAGGCTGCTTTTACTGCCATACGATTTAAACCACGACCCATCGAAATGACAGCAACCACAGTGTCCTCTTTTTTCGTGGTACTTGAAGTACTCATTCACGATAAAGTATCTGCTTTCCCCGATTAATGTTGTCGATTGGCATTTGATGGTAAAGTGTCAACCACTTAGAAGAGTTGCCCGGCGCCGAAGGCGGTTTGCTACATATAATGGAATGTTCTTCTTCGACTCGAATACTGCAAGCAGCGGATTGTGATCGTCTGCAGTTTGAACTGCCGTTCGTGCAACATTGGTGAAATTTCCATAACGTGAATATAATCGCCAGTGTTTCATTTTCGCATCGACCGTAATTCTTCTCTGTTCCCGTTAGCCTTCTGGCTGTGTAAGCTACTGTCTTTTCAGAACAATCCGGAAATCGTTTCTGTATGACTGCGTCAATACTGTAGTGTGAAGCATCCCATGTCACCACAATCTTCAAGGTAGGCTTAAAAGTAGTCAAGAACAGATCCGAAGCGAGCATCGGCTTAACACGATCAAATGCATTTTGGAATTCGGTAGACTTGTTCCACATTACATTCTGTCTCAACAGCTGGTTTGGCGACCTTAGGATGTGGCGCATCGCGAGTAGGAAGATACTGAAGTGGCTCGTCAGTCCTAAAAACAATCGCAATATTGAAACGTGAGCTAGATATGGCATTCGATTGATTGCATCGACATTATTTGGACCAGGTTGGCAGTCATCCTGATCAATTATAAACCCCAGATACTTAATCGCCTGCGTTTGAGCAGTTTGAAAGCGATTTCAACATGGAATATTTAACCATACGTGCACATATTTGGGTAACAGTTGGGCGCACACAATTACTATTGTTCATTTGGTGTGACGACTAGGCATGAAGAATAGGGATTACTTGCTGTCGGTTCGTTGCATTATTGCGTACGTGCCCTCATCTTTCAGTTTTGGTCACATAGTTCACTTTCACTGTATATCGAACATTACTCGATTTGTCGATTTTGACGCGTCCAATATATCCCATGCCACTTAGCCAAACTGCACATTATGTCGCCATCACCGCATAAGGTCCCCCAAGTTAAAGGAAAATAGCACTCATTATGAATCCGCTTCGAAAACAGCAGTGTCATCGTTCTGTTGCATCAATACCAGATAAGTCCACCTCTGGTGCCTGGTATTGCACCAACTGTTCGTTGCAGGGGGTTGGTTGGCTCTGTGATGGGTTATTGTTTTACCGATTCCGTGTCTACGAGATTGCCATTCTCAAGCACAAAACTTCGTTCACATATTCGGTTATCTTTCATTCAATTACTTGCGATTTCAAAAGTTTTGAAAGTTGTAATTTGGTGTGTCAAGTATCATATAATTGCCTTGAGGCCGATAAGCCAATGAAGGCTATATGTAGGGTCAAGTGAGGATTGATGACCGGATGAATAATCAGAAATCATTGAAGTCAATCTTAAAACAAGGTTATCGGGAAGTGCAATCTGAAAGCAATGAGAGCCAAACTAGAGACGATTTGCCAAATAAATCTGTTGGCCTAGAGCTATATTCCCTTTTTATGGTAAAAAAAAATGTACAACTGAGTTGGCAGAACTAGTAACATATGTTCTCGGCCAGTACTTATCAGTAGGTGGTCTGCCTCAAAGAATGTGAGTTACTGATGTGTCGCCTGTCCGAATGTCAAAAAACCGTACGCTTTCCCCTACTTGTGCGCACGTGTCGTGTACCACAGACCCGCTTGACGAATCATGTGGTTGTTTAGTCAACAAGATCGGCGTACATATTGACCCACGCTCTTGCGTTAACGTTGCGTTCACGCTTACCTGTGACCGTTGCTCATTTTGAAGTTACTCGCTTTGATATTTGGCCCTTCTGACCGTCTTTGGAAACCACGGAATATAACGCTCCTGAAGACCTGGAAACAAGTCACAATAACCTTCAGCAAGCAAACTGTCGAACTACTGCTCCGTGATGTGTGGTTTTTGTTGAATGACGCTTTCGGAGCTAATGCGGCAGCTCATAAACCCATTAATACGTTTCAACGTGGATTTCGCAAGGGAGATTTGTGCGGCACAAACTATTGATTGCTGTTGATATGTGCGTGATGCAGCCCATCTCGGATTCTCCTAAGCTTTTAAATGAAAATATTATTGAATCCTACTTTAAGAACTCTACGATTACGATCCCGATGAAACCTTGTATAGGTGATACGTGGAATAGGAATTAGGCGCAGTGTCAGGACAGTCACTACGTGAACATTTTCAACAGCGACATTACCGAAGGCCTTATCCTGGCCCCTGTGGTTTGCGCTTTTTGTTACTGAATCAGAGGGAGCTGTTGAATCATTATTGCTGCTGTATGTCGTTCACACAAAGTTCTGACAAGTTGTAGTGTGTCCACAACGTGTGTGGACCATACGGGATAAACTGAACTAACCTAGTCAGTGAACCATATGTAACATTTTTTCGCTCATCGAGAACAAGTGTGCAGTCAAACAAATCTGCCACCGGAACTGCGTTAAGCACTACCATAGTGACACCAAATCAGACATAACAACATGAAGACGAGATTCAAGAATTTTAGTGATAGATACTTAAATGTTGTTTGTAACCTGTGTACCTCTGAGTAAAAGGTGAATTCGAAGTTAATCCGTTCAGGAAAATAATGCGGACTACTTTACAAATTGGCCTCCTATATAACACACAGTTTGCACATAGGAAGAAACACAGATACCAGTCGGTCGTACCTAAAAAGGAAGTTACTCCCTTGTAAAATGTCCGAAGCCGGGTCACTAAGGAAGTTATGGGTCAAGAATGAATTTTCGCTGGGTATGTCTAAGAGCATGGGCCCAGTCCTATACAGACTGCAGGCACCCAGGAGGAGACCAAATGGTAACTTACAAAACTTTTCAGACACACGAGCACCCATTAATATACATCTTTTCATTAACCAGAAACGAAAAATTGAGAGATTATTCTTTCAACTTTGTCTTTCAAATGACTAAGTTACTGTGTCTTGTTGAACTCCTTTCAGTTAGGACAAAAGTTCAGACTTCTACTGGACCATCCCATATATGTAAAGCAGCCACAGTTATCTTCGGCATTTTCCGAATGCACTCCTGCAAACCGCAAGTTGCTGTAAGATGTCTCCAGGTTTGTTGTTGGCTTCTGCCCGTGAGTGTTTTTTCGTTGTATCAGTGCAACGCTCCATCAAGTTTAGCTATCTGGCGTTTGTGTAACGCGCAACCGAAACCAGCGAGCGCGCACGAATTGAATCTGTGTTGTGTGACGGGGCCTGCTGCTGTGTTGTCGGCGCCGTTTTAACTTTCGTTTGTGTAAGTCGTGTGCATGGCTTACTGGGCCTTCGGTTCATGTTTGTTCATATTGTTTCTATTTTCAGAACTGTTGTTCGAACCCCTACTTCGGAAGAACGCTGTCCCCTGGTGCGTCCACGTTGCCCGAAGGTTGGTCCGCGAAATCACGGGCATTCAAATTAGAGTTGGCTGGCCTGCATGCTACATTTGCACGCTAAAGACCTTGCTTAATTCCTGTCTTCCTTCCTTGTACTTGAAAACGTATCATTTACACTCACTAACCCTGCAACAAATTTTGCGGATCAATCAGCGCAAATTGTCCTGTGGACACTTACGAAACCATTATTGATAATTTTTTCCGCATCCAGCCCACCGTACCAATCTATACAAGATCAGTTAATGGTAACAATTTTCGTTAAACGATTCATCTTCTCGTGATAAGGTAGTGGTTGTGTGATTTGTTTTATAAACAATGGGATTTCCATACAAGCTCTCATCATGCCAGTTATTGCACACGAGTCAGTCATTAATACAGTCACACCAGCAAATCTTATTCATATGTTCATACTATATTACTACATTTGATTGTAACTCTAGGGGTTCGTACTAAACTATGACAGTGACGTTCGAACATAACTGTGATAAACCGAAACTGGTTTCAACCATACGATCATGTTGATTGGAACCACGTCTGGAGCACCTCTTGTTTATAACGATAACAGCTGCATAAGCGTTTAACTTGTAATATACTCTTTCAGTCGATTGGCCTACCGTTAGCACCAAATAAACTAAACTAAACTAAACTATCTCGCACGATTAGTCCGAAATCCGGATAACCCTCACGTCTGCATGTGTATCGATTTTCCGTGTTAAATCTGCGCTAGCGCAATTAGGCTTATCAATTTGACAACATGTAATTGATGGTCATAATAATGCTGAAAAATAAAGTCAGACGGAATGAACTGCAAACGTATGTTGTACGAAAATTTTCTCCGAGAACTACCAAGTTTCTCCAGATGTATGGCAGACCCGGTCCAAAAGAATCTTGTACAGTTATCACTTGTTGGGGAAAGTGACAGAGAATATGTAGAGAAGAAAACTATACCCGGTGTGTCTGAATTAATAGGACCAGCGATAGGGGTACGCCATAACTGTTAGTCGTCCAGATCTGGGATTAACGGTTGCTACAGTCGGCAGTATGGGCATGCCAAAAGCTGCGTACGAGAGAAACACGATGAAGTTAGAAATATTAATTAATTTCGGAGGAAATTGGCCCACGAGAGACTCAAATTACAGGTGGCAAACGGCAATGTACAACTGCTGTAAGCAAATAACTCGAACATCACAAAGATTGTTGTTCCAGAAAAGTGACACAGGGGCTGTATGCCTCAACACTACCTCGAACGCGAACACTCGCTTACACACGACAATAGGCCCCGGACACGGCAGTCACCACTATCACGCTCATGCAAGGAAAACCCTATTCCTCGCATGGGAGCAATCTAATGATTCTTGTTGTGCCACAGCCTAACTGCCCACGAGTAATGTAATGTGATCATTCATTCACACTGCATAACAATGTTTCTCAAACACCTCTGATCATACTTCAACATTTTTTACATCAGTTATTCACCAATACAAGTTTTCTGGCACCAGAGTCATTTCCTACCGAGGTGGACGAGGCGAATCGTGCTGCACCGACCAATTCGGTTTCGGGGAATATTTTTATCTTCGAGATTGTGTAGCGGTGTAGCGGAACACTTGTACGTTCCAGTTGTACGAGAACTGCTGTTTCTCAGTTGCTTGCTGAAATCTACATAGCCTGATTCATACTAACACCAAGACTGTCATACATAGTCATTGCGTCTGATTTCGTTTTTGCAGTGACCGTAAATATCGTATATATTCAGAGTCCCCTAGCTTTCGATTCTTCCTAAATAATCGGTGATGCTCACGCCTCCTCCTTCTCGGGTTAAAAATCAAACCGTACGATCGTGCACGGGGACGAGTTCAGGGGCGATCCGGTGGTTTCCATCAGAAAAACGAGACCTAATCTGTATCACGGATGCAAATTAACGCGAATGGCGCCTTGTCTATCGAACTTGACATCTCTCGTATGACAGAAACTATACACAATGAGCAAACTTCAGGGAAATGTTTAATTTTAAGCCGTTTTTCTATGTTACATTATGAAGCGATAATCTTATTGTAGTACAAAAGTATAACGATCTTTTTGTGACTGATGGACGTTTGACACGTTCGCATCTATGAAGGTCATCAACACCAATACTGTGTATGGAAGACGATGTCAGTGGTTCACCGCTCACTTAATGGTATCCGTTACGATTTAAGGTCAGTCACGTGTCCCAAAGTGCGTTTGCAACACTCGATCTGCAAGCTGAGGTGTCCAAAAGTACGCGGCATGCGTCAACACAGAATGTTCGGTGCGGTTATGAGGAGAGATAAGGTGACGGAAATGGGCGGACATGAGAGGGATCGGTTGGAGACGCCTTGAAAGCACACACTTAGAAAGAAATCAGACAGTGAGATGTCATATGATGTTCAAAGTAAAATTAGCCAACCCCCCGACTACCTAACATCTAATACGAAAGTGAATCATCATGGAACGGAGCCCACAGTAAACCACTTCCACTCGCGGGGCCTCATTAGAAACATTGATCCTTATTTACCAAGTTCGCCGAGAATACCGGAAGTGGTTTACTACAAGATGTGGTTTTTTTACTGAGTTAGATATCACCCATCGGTGATAGTACATCTCAACCCTATAGATTTTTCGGCCAGCCACTTTATAAAAAATACCACATCGAGGTCTCGCTTTTAGTGGAGCCCATCAATAGTGCATTTTCTGGCCATGGCCGGACTTTGAACTCTTTGAGTAGATGTCTCAATCGTGGTGTCATCGGCTGGAGTGAACAACACCTATCTACTATTCAAGTAAACGGACAACCTGGGCACTACTCATAAGCGAGTGTAGCTGATCGTTTGCATATGCGCGTGCGGTTGTGCCCAACGTGAGGTCAGTGGCGCAGCGGTCAACACAGTTGTGACATGAAAGTGTGGTCAGAGTTCAAATTCCGGCCGTGGCAAGGATGTGTACAACTGATCACAACCGATCACGTTATGTACGGTTAGCGCTCAATAACAACACTTCGAATGAATAGACGCTACACGGGTAAGTGACGGAGTGGGACTAACAGCGTCAGTGCCACTTTACCGGTATCACTTGCATCTGCGCCATCTGCCAACAGTGCCGGGATGTGATGACTACCATGATCTCGGTGAACGACAATAACTTTGGGTTGATATTGTGCACCATGAAAGAAAGTGCAAAGTTAATCACGAGACCAATTGCAGTTATGTGTTTTCCAATGAAAGATGACGGGTTCTTGTTCTAAGGCTAAGGTACCAGCGCATAAGCATTATCGTCTGCACTGGTCTTTTGGTGGATGCCATCTTTTACCGTAGCGAATTTCCGTCGTAGTGTGAACCAAGAAGGTAACCAGCACAATGATTGTTTGCTGACCGCACCGAAAAAGACCACACGTGTTTCAACATAAAAAAACAAAAACTCATTCATGGTATAACAATCACGTTCATAAACGTAGACTACCACTTATTGATCCATTATATTTGCAGGTTTTTCCGTTAATAATTTTAGCGGTAATCATTTAGTTCACGTGTAAGTCGCAAAACAGACGTGAACGAAATAAGACACAGTATGAAAATTTGCTGAGAATGAGGGCTGAATTTTTCCTAGCTGAAATATGCACGTCGTCTCATGCTGCGCCATAAACAGCACTAACAGGGAGATGGGTCAGGAAAGTTGAGGATCAGTGATCAATGAGTAAGTTACGCGGGGGGCGGACGTAAACTGACTCACGCCACACAACCATAGGATATGTGGACAAACGATCAGACAATAGAAGTTGGTAAATTAAGCAACAATTTCTGAAGTCACCTTACTGCAAATGAATCAATGAACTTCCTAAATTACTGCAATCTCTTAGATTTAACTAGTGGTAGGTAGTATGGTTCTGCCGTTCAACTTGAACACTGTCCATTTTCTTCAAAGTTTGTCTCAACTGTGGCAGCAGTCGTTCAAGTCTTCTTCAGCCTCTTGGTGGACTAGAAGAAGTTGAGCCAGCAGGAATAGCGGCAATGAGCGGACGAAAATCTGGATGACCGAAGTCACTACTAATACATAAATCATTGGGACATATAAACCACGCCGAATATTATCACTGCGTCATTGACCTCTAACATAAATTCCTCAATTATAGAACATCGTCCAGATGGAATGCGCTACATAGCTGCATATTTTCGTTAACATATTATGACGGTATTTCTGAACGTCTACTAGATATTTCTATGCCATTGTTTGGACGGCGACGGCGCTCTATCAGACTGGTAACTTTCAGTATGGATCTACCCATTGTTCTTACATTCAATTTGTGTAGTTGAACGCTTGCTTCTAAACCTGGTCCCTTCAAAAAGTCTCAAATCCCATGTCAACCGGTCTATATTCACGAACATCTTTGGTCTAAGTACTAATGTGAACAGTTGCTTTGTCGACAACTTCTGGTGTTAGGTTTTGTGCTCAATACAAAGAGCGACCAATAAATTAGGTTTGGTTGATATGAATTAAATGAGTGATACAAAATCTGGTGGATGTAAACAGTCACGATTGATAGTAGTCTTCTTACTCAGATATGTTTTCTGGTGGGCCCTCCCGGAAAGTGTATGGCTAAAATGCTAAGGAGACTACAAAAGTTACAATCAGCTACGAGAAGTGTTCAGCTTACGAAAGACCACTATTAGAATGCTTATGTACATATTTCGTTTTCCTGCCCAACGGGTAGATGCTGCAAAAGCGTCAAGAGTTTTCCCAGCTTCAGGAAGTGTTACAATTCTCCCAAGTCTTCCTTAGTTCCAGAGATGATTGTTCATGAGTCAAACATTTCATGGCAATCTAAGTCAGTTGTCTTCTTCGTCCACCGTGATCGCCTTGACAATCCGGCATGGTTTAACTAGTAACTGACAGGTCAACTCATCCAACTCTTCTAATACAACAGCGCGTGCAATGAGTAGAATCTTGAGCTTTCCTCATATAACTGGCGTCAACTCCGTCGCCTAAATGTCTACCCGCATTCCTTATTCCGATTCGTCGTCTGAGCCCGGCAGAGTCTTTGATAACGCCTCAGTAGTGACGAGGTTATCATCTCGAGAATTAAACCGGGCACCTTTCAGTAGCCGCACTGTATCCTGATAGTCAGCAAAGTTATTGGAAGGGCGACACACACTGCCCTCATGATGGCAACTTCTAGGTTTTGTGTGGTCTCTTCTCGTCGGATTCATAAATACTTCTAGTCTGTCCACGTGGAGGACCCGCAGCGTCGCTAGCCTCGCCCGACCGTTCCCAACTTTGGCCATTTCTGTCAATCCCTCAAAATCTTCAAGGAAGTACCTGAAGCCACCGGACTTGAAAGAGTGTGGTCACAGCATCATCATTATTGATGCTAGTCAGCACTGCAGACAATATGAGGTAAGCTTTTCTTCCACAAGGAGTAATGATGGCGAAGGAGAGTAAACCTACTGATGGAGAGAAGCAATCACAATTCCATAAGGTAGAATAACAACAATCTTCGATTGTTGGCTTACATCGTTAGGGTTGTGATATCCGTCTAATCTGATCGCAGAAGTTCGTGCGGACACTTGACCTCCCCTGGCCCACGATCAAACGTGCTTACGATTTGGAACAGTGACTGTGTAACTGATAAAAACACACGCCGTCCATAACCTATTTTGACCGTTTCAGCTGGTGGCTGATTTACACTTAATTCGGACAACACAAACCAATATTCATTCATAAACATAAAAACCTTCAAAATCCGATATTCGGGCCTGAAGAATTCGACGAGTGTTTGTATTAAACTGCACTTGCATGTAATAAGTGAGAAAAAGAGGACTGTAAATGGTAGTAACCCGATATTATTTTGCAATAATCAGACAGGCCATTCATACCACCTTTACGTTCAGAAAGCGGAGTGTTTAGGAAAAGATTGCCAGTTACAACTTTCATGAGTAACCGAGAGGATTCAGTGAGTGGACCAAAGTATTTGAGAGAGTACTAACAGTTTATGTGACAAGCAAAACATAAATGATAAAAAAAACATTTAGAAGACAACGAACGGTCGTATCTCACTGTTAATGGAAGTTTCTGCCGAAGTGTGATCTTGCAGGCTACATATGCATAACGTTTGGTTCATTTCAAGTGCTTACAAACAAAACGATAAATATGTATAATCACTGTCTGTAAGCGTTCGAATTAAACCGAGCGTTATTTATACTCACACAAGAAATACTTGTTTCAAACAGTCAACCGGACTACACAATGAATGATTATGATCAAACATGCAGTCAACAATCTGACGCAAAGGCTCATTCATGCACGAAGAGGGAACAATTGTGTGCAATTTCGAGTTTAATCTATTGAAATATCTTCCAAACCAGCATACAGTTTAAAGAACTCTTCTTTGCAACATAAATTTTAATGGTCAATCAATCAGTATAACAAATGAAGGACTACCGAAGGATATGTACCTTTTATTTCTGATAGAGCTCCACAGCCACTGAATAAACACTGCCAGCAGATAGACAGTGGCTTGCCTTGGAATTGTGTATGAAAATTATTATCCATAGTTGGCCTTCTTCATATTCAGTGAAGCTCTGGAGAACCAATAGCCTATATTCAACCATAAGCAATCATTAGTGGATGAGACACTTCTGTTCGTCGGTGCCCCCCGACATAATCAGACTCAGTGTAAACCAGTTCAAGTGAGTGCCGCGTCAGTCACCGCCCTCGCCATGTTGTCTACTTCCAATCCCATGGACGTGGCGTTTTGCGGCACACTTCAATTTAGTAACGCACAAATCGCGGAGAAATTTCTTTTCGATAATTCACTTCTGACGTTCACATATATGTGAAGGTACAAATGGTCCATTGAGGCTTGATGAAAGCGAACAAAAACGGACGATTATCAATAAACTGTTGAATAGTGATAACGTGGTGCATAGGTCAAAGTAGTAAGCAATGAGTTGTATAACAAGACGGAGCAGTCACGGCGGAAACCATTTGACACTTTGTTCGATATTTAACCTCGCAAAGACTAGCAGACTAAAATATGCATGAAATAAAGGTTAGGAATTAGGTACAGAACACGTCCATCGTCGCAGTCCTGACCATTACAACTGTGGGACTTTTAAAAGTTTCCCTTACAAAAATCTGATCCTAGAGAGTGGATGCAGATCGTTCCTGCTGTAGATAATGGCGTATTTCGGACACATTTGATAAGCATCCGCAGTGATTTAAAGATACCCGAAAATGTTTGCGTGACGTTGAGTATATGTCCACTCTCGATTAGGTGCTCCAAAACTGTACTATTGGCGGAGGTGACAGTAACACTACTGAGGGATTTCGAGCACTGCTTAGCGATTAACTTGGATAATCTTCTCGTTGTATGTTAGACATACCTGACAATACAATTGTAGGTGAACAGATTCAGACTGACAAGGTAGTTCACCCCTGAATCTCTGAACGATGGTCGACTGAGTTTTCACAATTAATCACATAGAACCTGTTGGACTAGCCTTTCCAAATGTCTCGGTAGGGGTTGCTTTGGCGTTTCGAACTCCTTATCTCCTTTAAAGAGAACTCTGAGGAAGACGGTCCCTTTTGGAACAGGAATGGACCTAGGCAGGATCATAAGTTCTTTCATGTGTCGAATAATATAAGATACCGGGCGACCGTTTTCCCGTAACATTCTGTGGATCATTTTTAATTCCTCCTCAATTTTATTTGGGTTCCAGATCGTTCCTGAACTGTATGCCAGACAATCTACTAAATTTACTTTGTATTTGAAAAGGACAAAGGGTGAGGAATATGTATGTTGACCATTCGACGTGGCTTTAAGGTACACGCTTGATTCATATGAGGTGTACATCACTTGCAGTTGCCAGCATGTTTCACACTAACTTGAATGAGTAGTTCTAAGTAGGAGGCTACTGTATCACTTATCACGGAGATCGTGCAGCTTGAATGGTGCTCCACAGCATACGTGACAAAGCATCTATGTATGACGATACGGTGGTGCGTAGTATGAGGTTACTGACGCAGCAGTAAGCACAGTAGCCACATGAAAACCTGGACCGACGTTCATACCCCGATCAAGACAACGATAAGCACCGCTGATGGATTCTAACGAAGTTAAAAACTCAGTCGACCCCGTCTTTCCAGAGGGTCAATCTAACTGCGGAGGTCGTAGCCAAGTGCAGTTGACATCCGTGTTTCATCTGCCAAAGCCTGTGGGTAGTCAATAAACGCACGTAGTAGAAACTGCGTGATTTTTCTATGTCCAGAAGTACAAGTGCCAGTAGTTCTGGGTGAAAATCCACAAGCACCTTAGATCATTCGCCACTAGTCCGTGCGGATGTATGAGTCGTTTACTGATCGTTGACATCTGAGAGCATGCAGAAACAAAGTTGTAATAATCTCTGTCTATTTATACATGAAAAAGCTGCGAAAATATGGGTACTTTGCCAAAGTGAATAAGTGATATGGTAGATTATGTATCACGATATAATATTTTTCTTTATACCACTTTCCTATTTTCGAATGCGATACACATGAAGTGTGCGCAAAAACAGATAAACGAACGCACCAGTGATGTTATGTGTCATATGCTTGATAGCACAGATATGTGCCACGTTGAACACTCTGTGTAATATTTTGTCAGAGACAGAATGTTGACACAGAGGATTGTCATGATTCAGTTGGCAGGATGTACGTGTTTATAACCACAGTTCGGTATCTGCTAATAATATAAACTCCACACTATCCACACGAAACATCAGTTATTTTTTCAGGTTTGTTTACTTTAATTTGAAAACTACAAACAATCGAATGGTAACTCTGCAATCACCATTGTGCTGAGTTAAGAATCGCATGTCACAATCTCATCTGTAAAGTTCACGATGGTGAAACCGTGACTATTGTAGACTAAGTGTCTCGGAAACGTCCTTATGATAGTAGGCAAACTAGTTTCATTTTAATCCCGGGATCAATTTACGCTGGAACCGCATACCCTTATTTACAACATCCACTAAAGGCAGTTAGCGTATCAGACGATGCTAAAGTGCAATCTGTTGTGATTATACAGCAAAAATTAAGTTGTGATCAGCTGACTCTAAATTTGCTCGTAGTACCAATTCAGGACAAAGAAAACGCTCATAAAGCACCGAAAACCTACAACCGTTCTCTACCAACAACTTCCGCTGTACGTGAAACGAAAGTATAAGTTGGCTTGCTTTGAGAATAATTCAGTATATAAAACGTAGTGATCAAATCGTGTCTCAGAGTGTCATCTGCGAAACAAATAAAAAACGAAAAAGACTGTCAATGAAGTATTGAATGGCCCTTACCATAGAGTGGATCGGATTTTATTTTTGAATAAGGCGAAGGCGTAGTCTGATGTTGCTCCACGTATTACAGTGCTACCAATAACGGCAATTTAACAGTTTGATCAAAAATGTCCATTCTCCCAAACTGACGTTTCGTAACCTGATTCCGGTAGTCACTGGCGTCGTCAGCATATGACAAATCATGCTTCTGGTGTGTACACATGTGACGTGATAGGTCGGTTTGATTACGACATGCATGCCAGTTATGTTACCAGAATCGACCCACTTAGTTAAATACACCGTGGAATCTACTCACTTCAATACAATAACCAAGTTCCAGGGACATAACGGTGAAATTCGTCGATTTCTTTTGGACCAGATGATCTACCGATAGAATTGGTTGTGGATTGAGGTGCAGAATTGCTGCACGCAACTTGCCGTTTCAAATAAATGCATATTATCATACTCCACAATTACGGTCAGTTTGATGTACCAATGTTGTAAGAACAAAGCGATGTATAAATCTCCGTGGGCAGCTTGGTTGAACAACTACCCACCTACTTATGACTAGTCCAGTGGATTTACTGAGCATGATGGAATGCAATTAACGAACAACAGACGTCTCTGATGTTCGAGTGGGCGATAACAGTCATGAAATTCTATTCAGCTGTGTTCCCAGACGTCATTATGGCTACACAGCTCAGATGATAAAGTACATGAGACGTAGAGACGTGGAACACGTCAATCACTTTGTTCCAGCTGACGCTCCGTTTTCGATGCGTTGATTAGTTTAATCTTTAGTTATCAGAAATGACAATAAAATTACGTCATAAGCTGGATTGTTCCATTAGGGAAAACCTCCCGAGAAGAAAAACCACATCCAATAAACAGATTTAAAGGGTGCACAAAACTGTACTTTAGAGGTCTAGCACATTTGACTAAAATAGGCTTCCAGCATCAAATGGGGAACCGTTTTTGAAAATGTGAATGGATTCAGTGTACCAAAAAAGGAAGAGTACAGCTGACTTGTTAGGTCGAACCCAGCTTGTTTGCTTGCTGATCATGTGGCAGATCACTGAAATGCACAAAACAGTTTGGAAACAATCTTTACACAAATTTGATAAGCCGAAATCTACTCTAAACACACATCGATTGGACCACAGTCTTGCCAGACATCTTCATAAAGTCATATAGTCATCTGTCTTTGTCTTTTGTTTTCAAATTCATTTCGGTACACTTTCTATCCCTAAATGAAAAAAAAACTATTTCCAATCCTTAGTTCGAACTGCTGCTACCTTTCACTGCTGCTTCATTTATCATGTGAGTCTACGTTTTTATGGTGATCACGTATCGTCACAGCGGGTTGCAAAAGTGGATGCTCCTTAGTGTATCTTCGCTTTAAAATATCCGTCCTACCGTAATTGGTGAAAACGAATCAAGTCAAAGCTATATCACACCAGCAGAATGACGTTCAGTTAATATTAACATCATATGTCCCATTGTAATGACATGTTTAAAAGCGAACTTAATGTTGAACGATCGTCGTATCAGAGGGTTCACTCCATTATACACACAGTCACCGAACTGAAACGATCACTACAAATGGTCGACAGACAGAGCGAATCAAATGAAATGGTCATATACGGCAGTCAGGGCGTCAGAGCAAATTACGTCACAGGGAGCATCAGAGGGCAAAGCAAGAAAACAGTCCAAATGGCGCACAGGCGTTCGGATTGGCTCAGTGGAACCAAAGCACCACTCACGACCATACCATCCGAACTGGGCCGGCCGATTGAAGTGACGTGGTGAGTCATGAATGTTTCGTGAGGAGATGCGCCTCCTAATAGGAATTCAATTGTGAAAATTATTTTGGTAGATTTAAACCACGGAGCACTCTGTCCTTGGATCGCTTGGCATTCCAGATGACAATATGAAACATGAGTAACTGGACTGCAACGTAGACTTCTTGGGATCCCGGTGTGCCTGACTAGTTCAGCTGATAGAGGATGCCGTGTGTGTAGATATTCAGTTCCAACAGAAGTCTAGGATTTTGTTATTAGACACCCTACATCTTAATCTCCCCACCCAGGGAGTTTGAAACGTAGAGGGCGTATTTGTAACTGCAAGCTTTTTTGGTTGCTTCAACCGTTCTGAGCGGACAGTAATTACATATGACAGACACACAGGCAGCCTCAGCCTTGCCGACTCAATAAGTGACCACTAGTCACCACAATGGGCCTTCGAATCAAAGTAAAAACAACCAGTGATCATGTTTATTGCTTGGGTAACACCACTGACTTCAAAACTTTTTCAGATCACGCAAGTCATTAACAGATTTCGGGGTATTTAAAACAATCATAAAGTGAGTTACCAAACACATTTGGTTGTGTACTGGCAGAGATGGATGACACTCTAGAATCACTGGCAACAAGAAACCTGGGGCACACAAAAACAACACCGAAATAAAACCGATGCCGTCAGCCAGATGGGTTTGTCACGGGGTTCAGTGGCGTTGATGGGAGAACAGATGATGCAAAGGTCAGCGCAGTAACTAGTAACGCATCTGCACAATGCCGACGTAAGCATCAAATTCTTCACAAGCGTTTTTCTATAGCTACACAATAATTATTGAAAGATGGCCTTAGACGTCGGTACAGCACCTATGTAACAGAACTTGCCATTGCCTGGCTTGATCCACAGTTAACCTGGCCAATAAGTGTACCAAAGCACTCAAGAAACAAGAATAAGCGTTTCTGGGGCCTTCACATGTTTCATATGAGGTTGACAACACAGGGGAAGCTGATAATTTTCTTGTATACGTGGATATTTTGAAAACAAAAAAGATTGACCGATATTCTCGGTTTCAGGATTTTGGCAGCAACAAAAATGTGAATGATAAAAATTTGGAGGAAAATGAGCAGCAAAGAAATGCAAACACAGTCAAACAAGCATACCGCAGACTCATTTCAGCACGCACAACATAGCAGCAAACTAAAAGCAGGTTTAAGTCCGAGTATATTGTTACAGCTTGAATGCAGCATGAAGACACGAATTTGCGATCTGAATGTGTGCGCTAGAATTTGAACCCTGATGACGCTGGAATTTGTTGCGCCTACTTAATAAGAGCAACGTCTTTGATAAGACAGGGATGGTAAGCTTGGATATGTAGCTCAAAATGATAGCGAGCCATGGAGTCCATTATAATCGAAAAACTGTCTGAGTGGAGGGTTTCATCCCCAACATAATCACATTGTCATTGAGCCTAACTAAAGGGTACTGTGACTCGGGCCGCCGCTCACCCTAACAAAAGTGGAGCAGCCCAGAAAAGTCACTCTAAGGGTTAAAGAAGAAAAGAAAGAAGTCTAGGTGGAAGGGCTAGAAATGGTTTGAATGCACATACACCATTGACTGCGGTACACTAGAGCCATGGATGGCGTTTCTAACCAGCGATTTGAGCGATCATGAGGACCTCAGCCTGGTATGCGACACCCACTCAGTTTGCTCAGTGAAACAATAAAGGTCTTCATGTTTCATGACCACGTTGATGTTTGATCATCACGCAATTTCACCCAACTGTTGGCGGTCTCAGGATTGAATACCTGGTACGGTGAACGCTCAGCTAGCATGCGGGGTGCATGACCCAACCATTTCAGGCTGTGTATCGTGATTAATTGATCAATTGATAATGCAACTCCAGAGTTTCGGAATACGGGAAGGCTAGCGATCATATTGCTCATGTGTTTAGTTCAATTAATGTGGCCAATTGGCAAGGACAACGATGATCAAACACGGCAAGTCCGTTCATGTCTTCGTCGTGAACGTGCCGTGTTTTTTAATCACACACCAAAAAACGGGCACAAATATTTCCACCCCTCAATGCAGCAACAACGGATTGTTCTTTCAACAACACGATTGACGTAAGCTGAAAAAGGCACTTTGTTATCCACATTGTAATAAAGAAGGTGAGTGGTGACGCCTAGTCCTGAGCAGCAATTTGCATTTTGAATGTGCGAGGTGCATTCCATAAAAACCAGCCTGGTCACTCCCTTTGTTCAGTGTAGTCTGCATGCTTTCAACAGAGAAGCTAAGCAAGACAGTGTTATCTACATACACCATGCACGTCAACCTAGCGCCAGAAGGAAGCTCAACACCAAGCCCCCCGAATTCCCCAAGCGCACCTTCTAGGATGTCGCCCGTGACAAAATTGAACGGGAAGGGAGAGATTGGACAGCCTTGACGAATAGCACTAGAAGTGGTGAGTGCCCAGCAAAGCCTTGTGTAAACCCTCACCCTGTTTACACAGTGAACACACGATGATATCAACAGAAACCTATTTCCCTGGTACACCTTTGCAAAGAAGATAGTTCGGAAGAATGTTACGAGCAACCAACTCGGAAATAGACATTAGATTCAAAAATGCCATGACCGTCGGCCACTCATAGAAGGGGCGATGCTCAGGGTCCATTGCAAAATAAAAATGTGGTCAACGCATTCAAGACCTGAACGGAGGCCTGCTTAGTGTCTACTATGTGACTTCTTCTGGGCTTAGTCAGCCGATGTTAAATGAGGCAAGTGAGTAACTTGGACGTAAGAGACACCAGACTGATACCTCTGTGATTGTCATATAGTTCAGATCTCATTTTTGAGGACGGAAATTACTGTTGATAAGCATCAACCACAAAGTACCTGATGAGTTTCCCAAATCGCCTGAAGGATTTTTGTTACCTCTGATATAACTCCCCCAACATCTTTAAAAAGAGAGGGAGAAAGAAGACCTGGTCTAGGATCTTTGTTACGTCTCGATAAATCAGGATCTAGGGCCAATTCTGCCTCTGACGAAGAGCCACCAGCCCATTCGGGTACTGCTGTCTTCACGGTCTGGGTGGGGCCAGATAAACTGTTCCTTAAAATGTTCAGCCCATCTGTAAAATCGGCGGGACTGACTAATGATAAGTGAACCATCTTTCTTTGCATATGATCTCACTTACACTGCTTTGACGGCCATTACATCCGGCGATCATAGAAGAAGGTTTTCTATTCCCATATGGAAAGACTCGCTTCATCGTTCGCCCTGTCCTTCGACCAAGTGGTGCTCAGAGTTTGCGTCCAAGCTTTTGGTGAGCTTCCGCTTAATTTTTCAATGGTCGTCATCATATGCAGAGCCAAGTAGAATCGAGCGACGCTCGCACGCAAGGTTTACAAAAATGATAGGTACCGAGTTCTGTCGCAACTCCACAGATTCTTCGGAACATGAATGTTCAGAGCAAGCCTTCATAGCTGCTGCGGTTTGTTCCCAGTGTTCGTTAGGCTCCCTGAACTGACTCGAACTGGGGAATTTACCCATCAATGTCTCCTAGTAAGCGTTCTTTGTATTCTCCTTGCTCGAGTGCTAGCTAATTATCTTGTATTCACGAGTGTCACTGCCGGTCCGCAATTTTTGCGTATTTCATCTGACAATTCGTCCTCGCCCATAGCCTTTCCATTGCACGGTCGTCCAATCGCTCTCTGCACTTCTGGAAATTCCGGGTGAGAGCAACTGAAGATTCCACGATCTTTTGTGGAAGGCAGTTTACGACCACTGAATCAATGTTAGCAGGATGATTTACTAGGTTACCAAAGTGTTTGCGTAAGACCATCAGGGTGTCCTTTGGTTGAGTGTACGAACAACCGATGTCCACGTTGTTGGATATGTATTCGAGCCCCATCCGCCACATGCCTTACCCACAATAACAACGGCAGTGAAAACCAGTGACTCAGTAGAAGCGCATGATGTATTGTCGCATTTACAAGCAATCGGGTCATTTTAAAGTGCATGGACGAGTGAGCCGTTGGTCGTTGAAGCCGCGACCAATCAGAACACAGTTCGAGCCTTGGCACGAGTGTGGGGCACACAGGCCGCTTTGACGTGTAAACAACACCACCTCCGACTTAGCTCGAATGGCGGTCAGGCCTGTAGCGTGCGTTCTGCGTGGGACAAAATTTTAGCTGCCGAATCACAGGAGTATCCATCGATGCAGTAATGCAGGTTAGGTAATCACCTCCAGCCTCCTGTAAAAATTGACATCTCCTTTGACCGTTTGAACTGTATACTGCATAGGCGCATGGGCCTCAGAAGTAGTAGTAGTAGTAGTAGTAGTAGTAGTAGTAGTAGTAGTAGTAGTAGTAGTAGTAGTAGTAGTAGTAGTAGTAGTAGTAGTAGTAGTAGTAGTAGTAGTAGTAGTAGTAGTAGTAGTAGTAGTAGTAGTAGTAGTAGTAGTAGTAGTAGTAGTAGTAGTAGTAGTAGTAGTAGTAGTAGTAGTAGTAGTAGTAGTAGTAGTAGTAGTAGTAGTAGTAGTAGTAGTAGTAGTAGTAGTAGTAGTAGTAGTAGTAGTAGTAGTAGTAGTAGTAGTAGTAGTAGTAGTAGTAGTAGTAGTAGTAGTAGTAGTAGTAGTAGTAGTAGTAGTAGTAGTAGTAGTAGTAGTAGTAGTAGTAGTAGTAGTAGTAGTAGTAGTAGTAGTAGTAGTAGTAGTAGTAGTAGTAGTAGTAGTAGTAGTAGTAGTAGTAGTAGTAGTAGTAGTAGTAGTAGTAGTAGTAGTAGTAGTAGTAGTAGTAGTAGTAGTAGTAGTAGTAGTAGTAGTAGTAGTAGTAGTAGTAGTAGTAGTAGTAGTAGTAGTAGTAGTAGTAGTAGTAGTAGTAGTAGTAGTAGTAGTAGTAGTAGTAGTAGTAGTAGTAGTAGTAGTAGTAGTAGTAGTAGTAGTAGTAGTAGTAGTAGTAGTAGTAGTAGTAGTAGTAGTAGTAGTAGTAGTAGTAGTAGTAGTAGTAGTAGTAGTAGTAGTAGTAGTAGTAGTAGTAGTAGTAGTAGTAGTAGTAGTAGTAGTAGTAGTAGTAGTAGTAGTAGTAGTAGTAGTAGTAGTAGTAGTAGTAGTAGTAGTAGTAGTAGTAGTAGTAGTAGTAGTAGTAGTAGTAGTAGTAGTAGTAGTAGTAGTAGTAGTAGTAGTAGTAGTAGTAGTAGTAGTAGTAGTAGTAGTAGTAGTAGTAGTAGTAGTAGTAGTAGTAGTAGTAGTAGTAGTAGTAGTAGTAGTAGTAGTAGTAGTAGTAGTAGTAGTAGTAGTAGTAGTAGTAGTAGTAGTAGTAGTAGTAGTAGTAGTAGTAGTAGTAGTAGTAGTAGTAGTAGTAGTAGTAGTAGTAGTAGTAGTAGTAGTAGTAGTAGTAGTAGTAGTAGTAGTAGTAGTAGTAGTAGTAGTAGTAGTAGTAGTAGTAGTAGTAGTAGTAGTAGTAGTAGTAGTAGTAGTAGTAGTAGTAGTAGTAGTAGTAGTAGTAGTAGTAGTAGTAGTAGTAGTAGTAGTAGTAGTAGTAGTAGTAGTAGTAGTAGTAGTAGTAGTAGTAGTAGTAGTAGTAGTAGTAGTAGTAGTAGTAGTAGTAGTAGTAGTAGTAGTAGTAGTAGTAGTAGTAGTAGTAGTAGTAGTAGTAGTAGTAGTAGTAGTAGTAGTAGTAGTAGTAGTAGTCGGCGCGCTGAACCACCTCCTCGTGGTGCCGACTGGGCAGTCTGGGTGCTAACCTTGACTGGCTAAGCGTTCAGCAACTCCAGATAGGGCCAACCACTCTACCTGGTTTCAAAGTACTGGTTACTATCGATCAAAACAATGAACTTACCGCCACCACCTCCGTGCAGGCTTCTACCAGTACACAGGATAGGCGAGCGGAGTACGCCTGTTCAGAATGTGGCCGAATTTGCAAGTCGAACGCTGGCTTGTCGGTGCATACTCGTATGCATCGACGCAGGAATGATCGCTTTGATGATGTACTAGATGGTGAATGTCTTGTTTGTTTCATTCTAGCCCAACCTTGCGTTTCGTTTTTCCTCCCTTACACTCTCTGGAGTACAGTAACAAGTGCTCCTATACTGGAATATTTCTTGCATTATATTTTCACTATTTTTCTTCCCAGTTTAGATCTTACCATTCAAGTCTCTGTTTGTTTCTGGAGGGATGGGTTCGAACAAACCTGTCAGTTTTGTTTTCGAGCAAGCGTAACAGTTGGCTGACCAATATTGGCCGGCTGGATACGAAAGCTTCATTCACTCACGAAGAGAAACGTTTTTTCAGCGAACATTATGATACGTACTACACTATATATACTATACTATAAAGGAGTAAGCTCGACAAGAATGATCACGCTCACATATTTAAATAGACTGAGTTCACACTGCATTGCAGATGTAAATAAGTGAGAAACTCGGTGTGAGAACAAACACCATTGTGTGTCTTAAAAGGTTTAAGAATTAACTTGTGTTTAGCATCCGAACCTATCTCAAAATATTAGCGGTAAGGTTCTGAAACTTCGGTTATCCACTCAACTGCACTACACTGTATACTAATAGCATGCAGAACGCAAAGTTAAAAGCAAGTTGTTTGTCTTAAAATGGGGTCTACAATCCCGAGAGGAGTCATGCAGCAAAAATGACTAGTGCGCAACCGGATCTGTCCACATGTCCATGAGATGTGATACTGTAAAGAAAAGACGTCCAATAAAGCACAATCTTGATTGTCCATTACGTTGGTCACCATGTTACGCGCACGCTCGCGTTTATGTGTCGTAATTCCGGCTTACAACACCCTTGTTGTCCACTCACACGTCGAGTGCACTTCGACCCGGTTTGTATGTCCGACGCCTTCTGTTAGAACATTTTTCACCATGTCTCGTCCGTTGGTTCGATCCGGTTGAGCTATGGCTCATGCGGTTGTCCATATTATCGTCGACACGCTCTCTGTGAACTTTTGGACGTACCTTACCGCCTGGTCGATGTATTCCGCCGAGAGTGGAAGCACTCGCACATCCGGTTTGATAACCTCCCACACTCGCCCCTCCTTTAAGGAACTTGTCGCGATTGTGCAAGTTTGCCAAATTCACAGCATTGGTCCGTCACCCACGAAGACCTTGGCTGATTTCGAAGCGTGTATTCCTGCAGTTCGTGATGGTAAAGGTTCCACTCCAAGGCCTTTAAAACTTGCCTGCGTCAGGGCCCGATGTTTCCGGTTGGCCGTAGTCTCATACTTACATTTGGTCTCCGATACCGAACGGGTCCCATCTATGAACTCCCAGTTGTTGCGTGCTCCGTCGTGCGGCATCCGAACAAAACATCTGGTAGTCCTTCTTCCCAGTTATTGCCTCTACTATTCATCCATACCTTCATTGTGCGATTGAACCTATCCGTCAACCAGTTCGTTTGTAGATAGTACGGCGACGCTCTCAGGCGCTGAATTCCCCAATTCTTCAACATATGAAAATTCCGTTCCTCAAAGCATGAGCGCTGATCTGTGATAATTCTGTGGGGCACTCCCAAGCGAGCCAGGACACTGTTCACGAAAGCGTGCACAAATATCCGCACATGTGATCTGCCGTTGGAATGGCTTCCATCCATCGTGTGAAATGGTCAATCATGACAACGATGTAGCGATTTCCATTCGGACTTGTTGGGAGTGAACCAAAAATGTCTATACCCCAGGTGTGTGCGACCTGCTCTATTATGATGGACTGCATTGGCAATGTTGTTGTCATTGTCTTCAGATTCTGTTAGCAGTTGGGGCAGGCTCGAATGAAGTCAACTACATCATTCCGCGTTGTGGGCCAAAACACCCTTCGCCGCATTAATTCGAACATGCGTTCGCACCCTATTTGAATATTTGTGTGTCAATCGAATCACACGTTCCCTCTGGTCCACTGGAGAAAATGGCAGTCCTCGAGGTCGCAGCCCCCTATGCACCTCTACCTCGACGACGAGTTGGTCGCTCTCCAGATGTAGCCGGTCCCAGATCTGTAAAAGCTCATTCCATCTCAAAGTCAACTTCTTGGGTTTGGTTTCTGTCAGTAGATGTTCACATATTTCGCGCACCTGAGGGCCTTGCTGTTGACTGACCAACATGTCTTCATCGGTAACCAAAACTGTGTTCACGGGTATGGCTTCAGTTGGCAGCTCACCTTCCTGTATTAGCGGCGATAATGTATCAAGTACCTTATTGTTTGTGCCGTTCACATGTCCGATGGTAAAGTTGAACTCTTGCAGTCGAAGTGCCCAGCGCGGATCCTTCGCCGTCTTCAGTCAGATCAGGGGTTTTTGGTCAGTCTCGGCAAGAAAGTTTGTCGCTATCAGATAGATCCTTCACTTTTTGAGCGGCCAGACGACAGCTAGACATCCTCTCTCCGTGGTGGAATACTTTCTCTCTGCCTCCGCTAGTCCTTGGTTGGCATGCTCGATTGTTCCCGACGGTTACGAAAGAACCGCCCCGATTACGACACCACTAACATCAACTGGCATCGTGGATGGCTCATTCGGTTTTGGGATCATCAGGCATCGTCGAATGCTGGCAGCTTCCTGTGTGAGTTCGTTGAACATCACCTCCAACTCCTCAGTCCGTACGAATTTCCTGTCTCTCCTCAAAAGTTGGAAGAGTGGATATGCCTTCTGGGAAAACCCCGGCGCAAATCTCGTGTCGTAACCGACCATTCCGAGGAAACACCTCAGTTGCCGCTTCGACTTAGGTATTAGAAAGTTCTTGATGGTTGTCAACTCCTCTGGCGGCGGTTGGATCTTCCCAATACCAACCGTATATCCCAAGCAGACGATTGAACCGCGATCCATTTGACATATCTTACCAATCAGGTTTAAGCCAGCTGTGTCAACTCGCTGTACCACTGCCCGCAGTCTGTCTATGTGTTCCGATACTGTGGTAGAGAATACAACAATGTCGTCTCTGTATACGGTTACTCCTTCCTCACCCTTCAGAATGTGAAGTAAGAGACGTCTGAATGTAGCTGGAGCGTTGTACAGGCCAAGGAACTCATACTGCTGCCCGTTCAAGCAAAAGGAGGTCTTCGTTCTGTCCTTCCGTGCCACTGGTAGTTGCCAGTAACCGGAACGCAAGTTTGCGAGGGACAGTATTTTAGCTAACCGCATGTGTGCAAAGATTGCTGGGGCATCGGGAACGCGTCTTTGACCGTCATTCGGTTCAGCCTTCTGAAAACCACGCAAAGTCGGTAGGTTCCGTCCGCTTTCCTAGTCAACACGATTGATGACGGAAATGGACAGCTTGCCTGTTGAATTATTTCTTCCTCCAACATCTCCTTTAACTCCCCTTCCACTTCTGGAATCAATTTGAATGGTATTCTCCGGCACACTGGATTGCATTCCTCACCCGGCTATAGGTCCATCGAGTGTTCCATCCACGTACAGAATCCCTACTGATAATCTGCATTAGTGAATAAGTCAGCAAAATCATACATACACTGCTTGATGGCTGGGAACGGACATTCTGGCAGAGGGTTCGCAAAGAAATCGCCCATTCGGCACTGCTCCTTGGTCTCTTCGCGATGGAACTTCACGATATCACCATCAACACGCAACTCGTTCTTCTCCAGGTCTACGACTGCCTTCATTCGACGTAGCAGATCAACGCCTATTATCGTCTCTTCCACATTATCGATGGCTTACATTGCATGGCGTAGCCTTACACAACTTACCTGGATTTCAACGCTCTGGGTCTCCAGTAACTTTAACGCCGTCCCTCCGACCGTCACTACCTGCCAGTTACCGGAAATCACGGGCGATCCTCGCATTCTGCCTGTAATTGACGCACCCACCCCAATATCAACTATCGCACACTTTTGTTCTCCCTCGATCAGAACCTTTATCTGTGGGACGTCAGCATGGCAACCCGGTACCATCGAAAAACAAGGAGGAGAAAGTCTGTTAGGGTATTGACCGGTGAATTGTCTCACCACATTACAAACAAGACAATGATTACGATGAGGCTGTTCACGTGCTTGTCTAACTTGTCGTTCTCTCGGTTCCACTTCTGTCTTCAAACCTTCCACTACTTTCAAAATTTGCTCAACTTTCTTCTCCAGCTCCCTGACATCCAGCCGTCCGACTTGCATCCGTACTGGTAAACGCTGTACAATTCCAACTAGTCGTTCGATATACGTAATCCCACAAGATTCGGCCATCCGAACGCTCTTCTGCAACTCCGGCGGTAAACTCTGAATAGACCGCTCCATCACCAATCTATCTTTCGTCTTCTCATCTGTCTCCGGTAAATCCAAAGTCAACTGTCGTAACAAGTGTTGGTAGTGACCGCACAGGTTAATTATACCGGAGATGTGGAAATCATTTCCAAAAGCTGTGGTCAAATTCTGGATTGATTTAACGCTACTGAAATCACAATGAGCGACCCTAACGTTCGACATGGTTTTGAACGTTTGCGTTAAACGCCGTCACGAGTGATCTAATTTTGAAAAGCCACCAGCTGCGGTCATTCATGTGCGTTTATATGGGCGTGTTCACACGGCCAAACCGGATGAGTTCAGTGTGCACACATGCCTTCGACGTCCTCAATCGACGCAAGACGTCTCGCGTGCTGGCGATCGTTTTGACCAACAAGAAAGGTGAATATACGGCCGATTGCACTAGTGATATCAACTGTCGAACACTGACCCTATTATGGGGTTCACCAGCCAAGAATGGCCACATTCAGCATTGAGAGTGATTTCTGGAAGGAAAGAGACCATTCTACTGTGTGGCACCGGCGCAATGATTTGAGATACTTACTGCGTGGAATAGTTATTTGAATAAGCCAGTAAAATTATGTGGGCAGTCAATAAGTCGAGAAATTTGACTTCCCGTTGACACACAATCAAGCAACTTGTCTCTGATGTGGTGACCTGGAGTTCTGTGCTGGACTTCTCGAACAGCAAAATATCGATTAACTGACGCGTGATTACGTGCCTAAGCAAGCTTTTCCTTTTGTCATGCACCTCTTCACAAATATGGTAACTTGATATCTGTCATATTACTGTTGTTCGTCAGACCTGTGCCGATTTAACAAATCAGGAGTTCAGTTTATTCTGCCGAGCTGTATGTTAGTTCGTAAACCTGTTTTACTACCTGAGAGTTTGCGTGTCTTTGGTCCAAACTGACTTATAACACCCGGTACATCCTGTAGAATGGGGGAGCTTTGTGGCTTACATGTTGTCCACACAAAGCGGGTTACGTTGATGTGGGAGCGTTTATAACCGCAGGTCTCCTAAACGTCCCAGGTCAACCCACTGTTCTCACACCCATTTTACCTAGGTGGCATCCGCCAGGAAGAGTGTACGTGCCCTATTTAGGCCACATCATTGGCTTTAGCTGGCCTGGTCTATCAGCGATAACCTCTGGTCATTGCCAAATAAGTTAGAGCCTTGAAGACGGCTAAGAGCTGGGAACCAGTTTGCATCGTTGAATTCAAATAGACAATGCGAAAAACACTGTACGTATGGGGTAAATTGTGCCATCCTAATATACTTGTGCCAAGCGGTAAGCGAACTAGACTGCATTCGTTGACGAAAGACATCCACGTAGACGGACAACTCACCGGAATATGTGGGTTTTCTGCAGCACTTGGGCCATATTATACAGCTTCCCTGCCGTGTAAAGAAAAGGTCCATGTGTATATAATAACTTAAATTTGTTAAAGCACTACAGCTACTGTCACCAAGCGCATCATCGAACATTGTCCATTTGACAACGATACTCGATTCCATAAGCATCTTCCCAACAGCAATTATTTCCCAGTAACTTTTTTGATTGAAACAGCATAAACAAGGAGTACTGAAAAGAGGGATCCACACTTGCCAAATTGGAATTCTTGCTTTGTCATAATGAACATGGTTCATAAAAAAATGAATTAAGGCGTGCTGCGTTATCTATATCTGGATCACCCTCATTGTGTGTCGACGGGCAGTTAAATTTCTCGACTTATTGACTGCCCACATAATTTTACTGGCTTGTTCAAATAACTTTAGTATGTACATTAAGCTTCCTAATACAAGAACAACCAAAATATATTAGCCCTAAAATAGTTAAAATGTAGCTGTCAAGCTAGGATGAATGGTAAGAAGTTGGCTTTTCGCATTGTGGTAATTTATTGGCATCACCTTTACACACACGTTGGTTTCTATAGCGGTTACCAACAGTTTCGTTATCTCTCAGGTTAGATGGTGTACCAAGAAAAAAAACAACTAGCGTAAAAATACTTTTTGAAAAATAACAATGAACACGTGGATGTCACACTTAAGATACACCCACATCAATATACCTAAGTGACTTTTAGAGGTCGCACGCTCAACCTGTACTAGCCAATTCCGCATGGAGGTACGGGCATCTAAGCACGAACTATGGGTAAATGGCAGCGAGAAAAATCTTTAGTTTGTAACAGTAGCTAGATCTCAATTGAATCTTACAGGTATTGAAAATGAAAAACAAAGAAGTTTGTAATACTATGCACAGAACCGGCACCTTTGATACGCAGGTCTCCGCTCGCTAAAAGCAGACTGCGAACAGCAGTTTCCGCACACTCTGCCGTCACCAACGTGGTATATTATATTGGTCTTGCTGTGAATCTTTCGTTTCTGCTAGACACATATAGAGTCTCCGCATTCTTCGCTGGCATATTCAGGACGTAAAACCTATTTTATTATGTGGAAACTAAGGAGAACATTGCTTGATTGAATTGCAAGTTCTTCCTCTTCGACCTTTAAACCGTCACCCCCACTGAGACGACATGTAGTTGGTGTCGACATATCCAGTACATGTCCACACACAACCATCTTCCATCTTCTGACACCACGATAAACATTACAGAGCTTCAGCACATTGTCAGTGACAACAACGTCTCATTCGTTCCTATTGAATCTCAGCACTTGTGTTCTGTTGATAGAATGGTCGCAACTTTATTTTTGTTTGTCAGATGGTTTTCATGCGATCGTTTCGTCGGTTGCCTCAGCAGACACTGCAAGAGTCAACAAACAGCATCAACGAGTACATTATACGCACATTTTGTCGAGTTTTCGACACACTTCAGACTTGATGACGTGATTACCTGACCTATTTGAATGTAGAACACTGTTCCTTCTTATCCCTGTACACAATTTCAAGATGTCCATGATTAATGTCTTACTGACATGTACCTGAACCACCAGAACCATGTTTCGCCGGGTAGACCTAGTGTTGTGAATCCAGAATGCGGATGAGACAGAGGTTGTTTTATTGAAGAAACCAATACACCACTTAAGCGTCTCAACGGGACTAGGAACAGAAACACTCATTTACACACCACACTCTTCTGAGGATGCTCTAGTCGCTTTAGACACCATGTATCAGTTCCATCATGTGGCGAAAGTCATTAAATATCATCATGCTTTCCAACGATCCTTCCCATATCTCTCCCGTATTTATCTCGCGATCATTTCGATTCATGCAGCTACTGAATAGTGGCATAAGTAGTATGGTGCGACCGTCTGTCCTCACTAAACTCCTCCCCCAAAAAAGATTGTTCCCGTCGTAACAAAAGGCGTTCAGGTTCTCTTCGTTCACTCGACGATCTGCGTGCCGGCCTCGGTGCTGGTGACACACCTGGTGTGCATTCTCTTCTGATCGGAGTGTCGTACCATTTACAAAGCTGGCCGCCGTGCACTCGATGTTGATTTTTCTCATTCTTCATCAGATACACTGGGCCACGACGTTCAACTACTACATACGGTCCCCTCAATTCTGCCAGGAACTTTCTAGATCCGGGTCCTGTTGCCCCCGCGCTCCGCCGGTCTC
>QNGE01001004.1:144081-182846 GCA_008508345.1 Paragonimus westermani
TTTGCCTCTGCACGGTCACCCAGTCTTCGCAGACTAGTGAGGGTATGATTTTATTGCTCAGCGTAATATTCTCGTTGAATCCATTACAGTGATCTATGGTCGTATTTTCCATATTAACTGAGATATCCCACTTATTTCAGATTTGGACTCTCGGGCGGTTGTCCGGGATTCTGAATAATTGCATACGGAACCGGAAAAGGATGGTGACACAATAAACCGGAGACGAACCACCACGTGATGGAACAATAATCCTGCATTTTGTACATTCCACATATGTCGATTACATTTTTAACGCATTCAAGCCGTGTTTTCTCAAACTAAGGGGGATTTATGGAATACGCTGCGCGAAGGCGTGCTTTCGTTGAGATAAGCTTAGAAAACATGACGAAATCTTTAACTATGGCGATTAAGAGAGAAGGCGAAAAGTGTTAGAAGCGAAAGAAGGCCTGCGAAAAATTTTCCGTTCGACCGTCTTTTGAGTGACTAAAAAGTGTTCAGTTAAGACTCTAAAAAGACACTCAAAAGACGGTCAAAAGACACTCAAAAGACTGTCAAAAGACACTCAAAAGACGGTCGTGCTACATGGGTAGTTTGCTGCTTAGTTGTTAGTTCAACTGTCTGTCTGTATGCATCCCTTAAATACCTGAGCGTTGACTTGACAGCTTTGGCGAGGATATGACTTTTGAGAACGTTCAGCGGTAGATCCCACTGTAATGTCCACTCGCAAAGTTTCAGAACGTCCCTTTGGAGAGCGGTCGAGTCCGATGAACCCCGGATCAGCTTTATATCGTCTGCATACAGCTAACATGGAGAGACTAAGTCGTTGGTCAGGTCGTTTATGCACATCAGGAAAAGCAGGGAGCGAGGACTGATCTCTGAGGAACTCCAGTTAACGGAGGACCTTTGTCCGACAGTACCCCCTCTTACTCTCACTCTACACGACCTTCCCACTAGAAACGCCTGTATCCATCTGCAGATTCTAGCAGAGATTCCAGCTTCTCGGAGTTTCCAGCATAGAAGCCTGTGGTTGACAGAATTGAAGGCCTTCTGAAAGTCCAGATAGCACACCTCGACCACTTCTCCTTTATCCAGTTTCTCCGTGACAGTGTCCAAAAAAGTTAGTAAATTGGTAAGACAAGATCACCCCTTGGGAAGCCATGTTGAGGGGGTCTGACAAATTTCTGTTCACAGAGGAATTTACAGATTCTCTCACAATATTCGTACGAAAATTTTGCTGACAAGATTAATGAGCTACGTCTCTGTGGGGAAAAGGCACTCCTCCAATCTGGGATATCATTGCCTTCTGCTCGTGATCGAGATGCTGCGTGGGTAATACAAAGTTTGGCTCAAGTTTTCTCGCTGTTGCCTTCTATTCATATTTCTCTCCTACTAGTGCCCTGTGCATCAAAAATTGCAGAAGACTACTGTTATTCGTTACGTATTGAATTATTTGGACTACATAGTACCCCATCTATTTCGGCTTCGTCGTGTCTGTTTTCTTTCCACTCACTGCAAACCAACTGTTCTATATTGCATGTTACTTGTCCTTGCCCGCAATGACCTCTGTTAGATCCAGCAGTGCTGGTACTCAGCAGAAACTGTCTGTAACCCCTGCTAGCACCAATTAGGGATTCAATTAGGGGTGAATTAGGGCTGTTTAGGGGTAATTTAGGTTTGTTTCGTATTGACCAATAGTGCGTCGATAGATGAAAATATATCCAAAATCTGCGCGTCATCAACCAGTTTGTTTATATAATGTATGAAGTATATAACACAAAGGAATTGCATTCATAATTAGGAAATATTCGTTGTACGGATAAACTCGCCCATTGTTTATCCGAACTCGAACCGCTTCAATTATTCAGGCGCGCCGTGTTCGAGTCTACGCCTAGCCTAGCGCTTCTGTTTCTTTTGAGGTTTGTGGACGTTTCTATTATGTCTGAGCAGCATCACGATGACGGTGAAGTAAGAAGAATTATTTCATTCATCATAGCAATAGTGGTTTTCGAAAACGTTAGCCAGCCGTTCCACCATTTATCGGAATGTGCAGCGCACGCTTGCCCAGCTTAACCGTAATGTACAAGAATCGTTGGAAAATGCAGACGTTTGCGAACGCTCTCCGACCTCTACGGCGTCCGTACCGGAACGCATATCACAACCGCTTTGTGAAGGCAAGTTAAACTTTCCAAATGCAAATTACTGATATCAGATGTACTAGACAGCTCAACACAAACTGGTGTGCAAGATCCGGAATCTGATCTTCCTAAGGCTAGCGTTGTTGATCGCCTTCGCGACTGGGCAATTTCCAGCAACACTCCTAAATTGCAGGTGACACGACTTTTGCGTATCTTGAAAGAAAGAATACCAGAGTTACCCAGTGATGCCCGAACGTTGTTGTCGACACCGAGAAGTTCGCCGATACGTGACGTTTATCCAGGCGAATATGCCCATTTGGGGTTGGCTAAGGGCATTGTGAATGCTGTCCTAGGCAGTCGGCTACAGCATGTGACGTCCGTAGGAATCCAGCTGAATGTTGATGGTTTATCACCATCGAACGCAGGAAAGTTAACAATATGGCCTGTGCTCTGTCGCCTCAATGAGCCGATGGTAACCGAGCCGTTTGTGGTTGGTGTGTATGGAGGTAGCAACAAACCTGAGGATGTCAACGTATATCTCTTGGACACACTGCAAGAACTACACGATGTGTTAAGCAGTGGCATAAAGATTAACGATGTTCCGATTACCGTCTGTTTGAAAGCGGTGATCTGTGATACACCGGCTCGCTCGTATGTTAAACAGGTGCGCGGGCATGGTGCATACTACGGCTGTGATAAGTGTGACCAACGAGGTGTATACTGCGAACGGAAAGTAACGTTCTTGCCGCAAAGTGGTTCGCTTCGAACGGACGCATCGTTTCGCATCGCACGCCCAAAGTCCCTCTCCCCGTTTATGTCTCTACCGGTCGATATGATTTCCACTTTTCCCATTGACTATATGCATTCGGTGTGTCTGGGAGTTGTCCGCCGTATGATTAACAACTGGATGTCGGGACCGGTCTCCAGGAGCGTTCGCGTAAGCTCGCAGGCACTCCAACGGGTAAACGAACGGATTGTATTATGTCGGAAAAGCCTATCTTGTGACTTTCCCCGCAAGTGCCGAGGTCTGACAGACTTTAAGACCTGGAAGGCTACTGAATGCCGACAATTTTTATTGTACATCGGACCGGTGGCCTTGCGGAATATTTTGGACAGTGATAAGTATACCAACTTTTTAGATTTGTCTGCTGCTATATACATATTATGTCACCCCACGTTCAGTGTTACTCATTGTGACTTTGCGAAACAATTAATGCACGTATTCGTATCCAATTATCGTAAACTGTATGGTCAGGCAGAGATGGTATACAATGTGCATTCGCTGGAACATCTTGCGGATGATGTGGCCACACATGGTTCATTGGATAACTTTTCTGCTTTTCCGTTTGAGTCTTTCATGTACAGATTGAAATCTATGCTGCACGGGCCGACGCGTCCAGTGAGACAATTGTACAAACGTTTATTAGAAAGGTCTGCTGCTGCTCCTGTCGAAGTCGTTCATTCTGATGTTGGTACACCCATCAGTTGTCCTGCTGTACCTGGATGCGCGATGTTAATGAAGGGTTCCGTTTTGTTTACAACCACTCCCCCGAACAATGTGGCTCTCATTAATGATGTTCCCTGCATAGTTGTCGACATAGTTAACCCTAATTCTGAGGATTGCACTGTGAGTTACCGCCCCTTTACCACGCTCCTACCTCTCTTCACCCACAGTTTCTCCTCTCACTATTTGCATATGTACATTGTCAAAGATTTATCATCAGACATTTTAACAGCAAGTGCGTCTCGTATTGATGCCAAAGGTTTACTCTTCCCGTTTCGTTCACGTTATGTATATATACCCATTTTACACTCCTGTAAATAACATCATTTGTAATTAAATACAGTTTCCCTCGAGACTTATAGCATTTTGTTTCATCTATCACGTGTCCCCCGCAAATGTTGATGAACTTCTACTTCAGATGTACAGCGTTGTCACTTTTCTGGAGGATGGTGAACCTTGCTGCGCAGTGCTCAGTTCCACTTGGATAGAGGGCGGCGTAGCATCGTGGCCAAATTACCCCTCTCTTCAGTTTACCACAGCTGTGCGGGACCATTGGGTTTCCCCGCCTGACTCCGCAAAGATATCAGTGACGGTAATCAGCACAACAGGTAATGATTTCATGATTGTCTTATGTTTCTAGACGACTACTTGCAAGCACGTCGTTATGCCAAGAAGGCAGAGATCACATCTGATGTGGATTCGTCAGATGTAACTGTCCGCATGGGAAAACGGAGTCAAAGGGCCAGGTAATGCCGATGTGCCTTTAAATTCTTATTGGTTAATAGTAAGCTTCCTACGAAGCTTCTGTCGCAGTCATCATCCGAGGACTCCGATAGCTGTTCACCTGTGCGTGCTACTGGTGCCACAACAGCGCGGTATCCGGCGTTCGTCTTGGAGGCAGGTGGCTCTTCGGGGAAGCAGAAGTTCCACAAACTCGCGCCTTCCATTCAAGGCGTTCCAGTCACCCTTTTCCGCAGTCCCGTTGCCTCCTCCCTGGGCATCCCCACTCTCCAACGTCCCAACTCTCGTACTGCGGCGACTGATCCAGCGGTTACTCCAATCCGGCCTCGTTTAGCCGTCCCCACTTCATCTTCCCGCCCACTTTTCGACTCTTTTCCAATCATTTGTCCCCTTAATCCCACGTCACTGCAAACGTTGCCACAGCCGTCCACAAGTTCATCCGTGGCACCTCTGGCAACATCTTCACCATTAAATGAAGCTACTGTTTCTTCACAATTACCAACGATGATGCGAATGGTGCAAGAATTATTGAAGGATATGGCCATTTTGAAGGAGTGTCTCGAGCAACGTCGACTATTCCGCGATTTGGACGTTCAGGGTAAGGCTGTTCGTGGAATCCGCGCACATGCTCTACCCGTGAACACTGCAGCTGCTTTCCGTGAGCTGGAAGACAATCTTCAGAGACAAACATTTCGAGGAATTGTGGTAAGTATACGAGTAATACTTCGTACACTTTTAGATGTACCATCTGAACTCCATGAGTGGTCCGTCTGCAAGGCTACTGCTTCGCCGTTACATGAGGGAAACCATTGGATCGCAGCTAGCCGTGAAAATGACTTATGCTGAAGGAAGAAATAAAATCTTCTTCAAGGACTCCATCTTACGGCGTGTAATAGAAGGTTAGTGCAGTGTGAAATTAATCTTATATATACCTCGAACATAAAAGCGGTCCTGTCCCAGGAGGTGGACACAGAAACCGGGCGGAATGAACTACAAAAGTGGATGCGGTGTTGGTTTTATGACGCCCGTGACCGTGGAGGGAAGTTTCGAATAAGAAAGCAACCAAGAAGAGATGAAGTAAGCATCGAGAGAAAAATGATTTTGATTTTCAACCGCGCTCATTTGCGCACACCCCAGGTCTCAATCATTATGTCTATCACTTTCTATGAGGGCAGGTTTGAAACCAATAAGAGTGACGTGAATGGGATCTTAATGAACCCCGACTTGTGAAACTACGTGTTGTCGGTCGGTGTGTCATGCGTTTGAACATGAGTTTGATTTTCAACCACGTTCATTTCCGCACACACTAGTTCTTAATCAATTGTTCTATCACTTGCTACGTGAACAATTCAATAAGCGATCCCTTTCATTGTTCATATGTATGTAGTTTGACATTGATGTTAGCTGTACTTTTTCCATGTTTGGACCTGCCATTATTTGGAAGCCGTTATTTCAATGCATAACTTTCTTGTTCTCCAGCAAACGGAACCTCGTGGGGGTCGATGAATTGTCTACAAGAACATTCCATTGTTTTTTCAGTCACTCCAATATATTTTCCCTGTTCATTCCGGCTATGTTTTACTTTGAGTGTAATATGGCAGGTTCTCGGTGGATTACACGGTTCCAGGTTGTAATCGGGTTTAATTAAATTGGGAATCGGTGAAATTTGGTGAATTCAGTAGTGACATTGGATGGAGGTGGGGGTAAAATCGGGTTAATTTGGGGGTAATTTAGGGCAAATTCGGCTTAATTTATGGTAAAATTGGGTTAATTTAGGGCGATTTCAGGTTAATTTAGGGGTGATTTAGCGCAAGGGAAATGGACCAATCAGAAAATTTCTACGCTACGTATATTAGGGACTTTCTAGGGCTTTTGTCCCAAATCCCTAACAAATCCCTATATGGTCTCCGGATTGGTCTATTAGACGAAATTAGGGATTTTTCCTAATTCACCCCTAATTGTGTTAGCAGGGTATTCAGGTCCAAAGCCGCCTCCTTCCTCGAGAAAACGATCATTTGATATCATGATCCCGCATTCAAACAGGAGTGGAGTGCGCAGTGCATAACTAGAAAGACAGCACAATCGAAGACACGGTGCTCGCAAACAATACTTCACGATCGGCGATCCAGTTCTTGTGCGCATGTCTCATGGACCCATGAACTGGAAGAGAGGAGTAATCGTCCAGCAGGAAGGTTCGGTCCTCTATGCGGTGAAAGTCGGCAAAACCACATGTGTGCCGCACGCAAATCAGATTCGCCGAAACCGCGGAGAAGCGCGGTACGACCCGGTGGGACCAATCGCACAACTCGATCTATTACTGCACGCATTCGACTTGAGGAAGAAAGAACGCCCTACCGAAACCGAACAGTCGTCAGAACCGACGTCACAGCCGCAGGACGCTGAGACCAAGTATCCCGTGAGGTGGAGACGACGGACAAACAGATGCGGCAAATCGGCCGAGCCAATTTAAGCCGAGCCTCCGAAACAGTCTTACGACTGAACCCAACAGTCTTCAAGGGGGATGTGTTAAAGAAACCCGGTTTTTTCCCCCAAAACCGCCTCCTTGCTCGAGAAAACGATCCTGTCCAATCACAATAGGCGGAAATGTCATGACCATTCGAGAGGTGACCTCTACTAGTTTTTACCTGTCTGGCCTTTATTTCGCTACGCTCATTGGTGGCTTAGTGACCCTAACTACTTTTTTCGATGTCTGTACTTCGGTTTTCTGGTTCGAGAATGTTGGTAGGTCACTAAGCACCCCATGCAGTTTTTCTCCCTGTCGCACACGTTTTCAGGGCCGAACAAAGTTGCTTTTTTGCACACGCCTTTTCGTTTGTCTTGTGCGCAATTAACGTGGACCGCCGCGTATTTTCGAGACCAAGATTTACCGTGTTAATTACATCAAGGAGGAGAACCCGATTTCCTATCATTATTATACCGTGAACGAACCAGCGTACTGAGTCAAGGGTTACAACACTTAGCGACAGAAGAACTCACGATGTCAATAACGTTCGAGCAGATGTAAACTCTTCTTCAACATCAGCAGAAACAATTTGAACAGGAGCAGCCAAAACGGATTGAAACTCCAACGCAGAAGCTGGGTTTCCAGCAACCAACAGTGGGATCAAACGAATCTTTCAAACCTGCAGAAGAATCTCTAATCAACTCTATCAGTGAGTTTCACTTTGATCCTGTAATCGGCGCTACGTTCGAGTCTTGGTTTAAAAAGTATGAGAACGTTTTCAAAGTGGAACTGGCAGACGCTGACGATGCTCAGAAGGTGGGGCTGCTGCTCTGTAAACTGGGTACCTCGGAACATGAACGGTACACCAAATTTATATTGCTGAATAACCCGAGGGATGTGAGCTTTGACGAAACCACCAAGACGCCATCACAAATCTTTGGCTACCAGTCATCCTTGTTTAACACACGCTTACAGTGCCCGAAGCTCGTGAAGTCAGAAGATGATGACGGGGTGACGTACGCTCGAACAGTCAATCGGGAGTGCCGACGGTTAAAGCTTCGCACAATGACTGAAGACCAATTCAAATGTCTACTTTTTGTTTGTAGACTCCAAACATCAAATGAAGCAGGTATCAGAACACGGATTTTGGCCAAGATAGAACAATGTCCCGACATCACCCTACAGGATATCACTGCCGAATACCAACGCCTAGTGAACCTGAAGCTAGGATTGAACACAACAGTCACTCAAAGGTCCACACGGAGTCTTAAAATGTCCCATTCAAGGTTACACCAAGGTCAGAACGCGACAACTAAAGGAAACCTCCCACACCGTGTTGGCAATGCGGTGGATGGCATTATGTCCGATATTGTCCGTTCAAACAGCACCGATGCACTCACTGCTCCCGTCAAGGCCACAAGTAGGACTAATAGCGTTTTAATTGTCAGCGCCGGCTCAATCATAACTCCCGCAAACCACACAGGCCCCATTTCCCAGGAGCTCAGGTCGTTCTGGCAGCAAAAAATGACGACCACGTAACGCATGGAAAGTACGTATCCGTCTCCATGAACAGCAGGTCGGTCAGACTGCTGCTCAGTACAGCATCCGACACTACGTTAATCTCTAACAGAACGTTGCACCTGAGTGGTGAACCTACAATGTCCCCAACAACCCAGCTTGTTCGAAGCGCTACCGGCGGTGGATTGTCTATCATTGACAAAGTAAAATGCACTGCAGTCCTTAACGGATCGTCGATCAAGGGTACCTGCTACGTGACCCGCAATCCTGGCCTTAACCTCCTTGGATTGGATCGACAAACTGCTCCTATTTGACAGACCATTACTCCAAATCTGTAACCGGACTCAAGCTCAGCAGAAGCCCGCAATGTCTCCAGAAGTCAGCTCTCAACTCACAAATGCTCTCCAGCAGAGACACTCGGATGTGTCCGCAGAAGAACTCGGCTGCTGCACCAAAATGAAGGCCGTTTTATCTCTCCGTCCTGGAGCGAAGTCGGTATTTCGACCCAAGCTTCCAGTACCCTATGCTGCGCTGGCAACTGTCGTGCAAGAACTGGAATGTCCTCAGGAAACTGGAGTCATTGAACCGGTGAGCTATTCAGCATGGGCGGCTCTTATCGTCGTGGTCAAAAAGGTGAATGGAACAATACGACTTTGTGCAGACTACCCCACAGGTCTGAATGACGCCCTCGAGACGCATCAGTATCCCTTGCTGATACAGGAGAATCTCCTCATGAATATGAATGGCGGGAAGTGTTTCGCGAAGCCTGACCCGGCCGAGGCTTAGTTACAATTACCAGTTGCTGAAGGGTCTTCAGCATTCTGCTTACGATCCTCTTCATTTTATCTACGTCCACGTCTGTCTTAACAATATTCTTATATAACAAATTATGATGACCAAAACCGTTCGTCAAACAAAATTTACTGGTGTCAAAACCACTTGTTCTAGCTCTAAACTAGATATTGAACGACCTAAGAGCAAATGCTCGAAACTTGTAAAGTCCCTTCCAAAGATGCTGCCTTTAAAGGGGTAATGGTAATCTGGTGGTTCCCACCAATACCCCTCTAACTATGGTCTGCTCTATCCCCCTAGACAATGTATTGGCGGAGTTATTCGGTAAGATATCTAGACTGGAAACTGAACTTGCTTAACTAAAAGCAAGCTATGCTGTATTCGATCCCCTAAAGGAGAATCTTGTCCCCCTATCTTACATCTTCAAAGTGCCGGAATGTCCCAAGATGGATAACTTAGAGAGCGCATGCAGGTTTCTCAACACGTTGACAACAGAAATCACAAAACGGATGCGTTGTACATATAATGTCATCGTATTCAATGTGCCAGATGAGCTTCACCTCGATGGTATTAAGTAGCTACTCACGAGGATTACCTATATAGACCCGACATCTTATACCTGCATTCGTCTTCGCAAGAAGTCTTAAAAGATCTGCTGCCGGATTTTGTTCAAATTCCGGAGCGAAACAACTGCGAGACAGTTCATTCAATGTCAGGACCTCATCAAGTCTGAAACCTCTCTTAAACTGACAAGAATTATGCAGGATAGTACGCCGCTTGAGAGGGAATGTCAACGTCGCTTATTGCGCAACGCTGTCACCTCCAAGCTTGTGGCTCAGGACACATTCAAACAAGGTGCGACTATGTCCAAGTGCAATGAATCGGGTCCTGATGAGTGTGTAACTTCATCCTCTGCAGCTTTGTCCTGTTGCGTCACACATGAGCCTGCCACTGTCCCTCTTTAAAACACCAACGACACAACGGAGGATATCATACTAGCCGACCAGATTAACTTAACAGTAGATCTTGACAGTTCCAGCAACCTGCCTTACGAAACGGCGACCCCCGTTGAGGAGCCAACTTCTAAACAACAGCATGTAAATGAGTGTGCCTATATTGAACCAAATGGGACGTCTAAATCTCAACCTGTTAACGCAGTAGCTAGATCAGACAAAGTATGTCTCAGACCATCTACCAGTCAGACACACGCCCGAACTCCAACTTTAAACTCATCCCAAAAGAACCCACTAACCGGCCGTCAGTGTAGCACTGGTTTCAATAAACCCTCCTCAAGTCACTATCCTACGAGTTGTTCGGGCTTACCTCCTCCGCAACACAAGGGAAAATGTAAGCATGTAAACCCATACCCACACCCAGGGAAAAAAGGATTTATCTGTTACCAACCCCTAATTTTCGGCCTCTTCCCAACAATAGCTATATCTCACGCGACACAGCTTTTAATGTAAGACTTAACCAGAACCCCACTATCCCCACCAGTGTTGCCTATTCCATGCTTAACGCCCCTTTCAATACAAACAGCTCCCACACTATTAATGCTCACCTAAATGCATCCCGTGATCACTTTGCGGACAACGTGCATGTAGATATGGTCAATCCATCTCAAGCTTACCCTTTTTTTATTGCGTTACATCCCGTTTAAACCTCCCCTGCCCAGTCCACCTCCCATATCCCCATTGCCCCACTGCACCCAACTGACACTTCCAAAATTTTCTGTCATGGACTCAGAGGCATGGAACATCCCATTAGTGATCGATGCGCTCAACATAACCGCATCAGACCAAGAGACGTCACCAAAGTCTCCGAATCACGAAGATCCTTCTGCTCCGGACATTTTTAAAGGTCTAAAGATGGCGTCGAATAGGGAAATTGAACTAACTTTATTGCTTTTGAATGCATGCTCACTGGTCAATAAGATGCATATCCTTCATCTTCTTATATAATCCTCGCATTATTCTGGTCACTGATACTTCAATCACACAACCAAATGTTATAGGTTATCAAATGTTCCGAAAATATTGCGGTGCATGACGTAGCGGTGGATGGTTAATTTACTTAAGGAAGCAGTATTCTGCAACTATACTCGATGAGCCGTGAACTACTCTTGGGATGTGTCTACAGACCACCTAACGCCTCTCATGACGACATGACCAATCTTATTAATGGACTGAATTATGTGTTAACATTGCCCACACAGTACAAAATAATTGGTGGAGATTTCAATATGTCCAATATTTCTTGGACCTGCTTCACAGCCCCTGCAAATCAAGCAGTTTCTTGCATGTATCCAAGTAAATGGTTGGCGCCAACACGTCTTAGCACCTACCGGACTAGACCACACTTTAGATCTCATTTTACAACAGGTATCTCTTCTCTTAAGGTATCCGTCCTAGAACGGTCTCCAGGAGGTGATCACAGCGTGGTCAACCTCATGTTTGACCGAAAAGCCGTAAAAGCCTCGAACATAATAAGTTACCGCCAGATAAAATTAATCGACTGGAATACGTTCGCCACTCTGTTGAGGTCATTGGTGTGGAACACATTCTTTTTGACCTCTGACGCTAGTATAGCAACCGAACATCTTAGCACCGGAAAGGTCGAAACGCCGTAGTGTGTGTGGTAAAAGCTGGACCCTCACTCCAAAAGAGGAACGTAAGCTCAAAAATCTGAAATCATGATACCGAAAAACATGATTTCTCCCTTATTATTCAAATGCACAAGATGTTTGACACGATAGAAACTTGAACCAAAATGCTCCACCTGAATGAAGAAAAACGTGCATTGAAGAGCAAAGAGGAGCTTTGAGTTGATGCAGTTATTCAAACGCAGAAACTGTACAAGAGACACTTTTATCTCATTAGTTACATTACGGAACAAAACTACCGTAGATGATCCAGTAACAATCTGCGAAGCCTTCATATCGTATTTTGCTGCTTCCTTCAACATTGAAGAAAATGCATTGCCTCCACCTCTCCCTGTAAAAACAAACACGTTCCTAAGCCACGTTACTGTTGATGCGGTAAAAATACGCTCTCGATTAGCTACTATCAATCCCTCTTACCTTCCTGTTGCCCTCAAACACGGAGGGGATTACATCCCTCTTCTTTTTGCTTAAGATTTATACACTTTATTGACAAACAGATTGGGAATAAAACAACGCTTCGAGCAAGTTGTAACACTCCACGTTTCAACCACCTCAGGTGGCCTTCCTCAGGAGTGTCGTTGTTGTAATTTTGATTACAACACTCCTGAGAAAGGCCACCCGAGGCGGTTGAAATGTAGAGTATTACAACTTGCTCGAAACGTTGTGTTATTCCCAATCTGTTTATCAATAACATGTTAAGCACAACGACCAAACTATTTAACTTCATTCGTACTACATTTGGTGCGGATATCTTACAATTTATACACTTTCACTATCGTTAGGTTCCTTCCCTCTCCAATGGAAAAATTCTGTAGTTCAACCCTGTTACAAAGGTGGTTCGTGACAAAACTTTAACAATTATCGTCCCATTAACCGTACTTCAATTTGTTCTAGATTGTTGGGAAGGATATTAAAATGTCGCATGAATGAATTCTCGTTATCACAAAATCTTATAAACCTATCCCAGCATGGGTTCCTCAGCAAACGTCCGTGCATGACGTGTCAGTTGGAATTCTTTGATCATGTTACAATATCTGCGGATTTAGGGAATGCAGTTATTAGTATACTCCTGGATATGCAGAAAATTTTTGATCGTGTGCCTCATAATTGCCTTCTGATCAAGATGATATCTTTCGGTATACGTGACCCATTACTCATCTGGTTTGCTTCATACCATTAGGACCGCACACAAACAGTGAAAATAAGAGATAATAGCTCAACGCCCAGACCAGTCACCAGCGGAGTGATTCAAGGAGGCGTCCTGGGACCGATGATCTTTCTCATGTGTACAGATGATACATGTGAAGTTACCAAACATCGCAAACTATTCCTATTCGCAGATGACATCAAACCTTTCTATACTTTTCCTACCGGCGATCTCAATTCTTCTTTAGGAAATATACGGGAGGACATCATGTCATTAGAGTCTTGGTGTCAAACCTGGCTGATGAAATTCTCAGCCAATAAATCCACCATTGTCGCACACGGTTGTAATATACCAGAGAACTTTATAAAGCTGGATGGCCATGCTATTTCAACCGCCAACTCAGTCCGCGACCTAGGTATACGTTACTCAGACTCATTCAATTCTGCTGAACATATATCTTTCCTAGTAGCTAAAACTAGACGAACGATTGGATACATAAAGCACTCACTCTTCCTTCCTGCAGCTCGACTGCACCTTTATAAGCTGTGCGTACGACCCCAATTTGAGTACTGTACGTTCATATAAAGTCACTTGCGCAAGTCTGATAGGTTAGCTCTGGAAAGTCTTCAACATGCATTTGCGAAAGGTTTAGTGGGTTATCCGTCTACTTTGAACTACAGAGGACGCTGCCAGACGCTTGAACTAGATCCTCTTTGGCTACGGCGTCTAAGGCTGAACCTTGCGCTCATGTATAATCTAGTTTATAGCAATAAATTTACTGTCAAACTCGAGATTAGCCTTCAGCCTAGCTCAAAATACAACATCAGGAACAAAGAGTTCTTTTCGACAACTCTTAAATCCCGTAAAAAAAACTCCGTTCAAATTTATTCCTAGTGAAATATACCTACATTTGGAACAAACTCCTACATGCAATAAGAACCCGTAAAAATATACATCAATTCAAACGAAGCTTAGAAACTTTCCTAACATCAAAGAACGTCAGGTTGAATTTCAAACTCTGCCTGGCTGGAGACGATATCTTTGAAAACGGACCTAATAACATCTAACCATCAGATCTAATCTAATAATAACGGAGGGTGAATCTATCCCACAGGATGTAAAGCCACACACACTTCGAACCGATCAAAGCCATCAATTTAGCCATTTGAGAAATTCCTCATTTCGAAACTAATTATTTCTCCAGCAGGATAGATCTTGTACACAGCTCTGTCGAAAAATTGCAGTTGCTTAACAAAACTACAGCCAACATATGGCAACATCTTAAACATCCCCGTTAGTAGTAACCAAACCATCTTCGTACACTCTTACTCCACACTTAATAATTATCAACTGTGTAGAGCTGTCTACCACTACGCAATAGCTGTGCAAGTTAAATCAGTTTTAGAGAATATATAGCTTAACCTGTTCGCCTCATAAGATTACATATAAATATGTGCCTCTCCCTATCCTAACAGACCACCCGATACTCTTCCCGTTTTGCTAAACATCTTTTCCACTCTACACAACGGCCGTACATACTAAATCGATAGCGGAATTCGGCTGTAGTCATATACTAGAAACATCTGTGAGTCGGTCACTTTTCGCGTTATATGATAACAATTAATTATTGGAGATATTTATTTCATTAACTAACACAAAATTATAAATTCTATATAAAAGATTCAGTCAGAAGATATCAGATTCCATTGTTCTTCATACTTCACGCGACCATTTTACGTTCTTCTGCCCGTCACCTAAGTTTCTTTTCATTCTTGATTCCACGATTATGTCCATAACGTCCGGAAAATCAACATCATGTATTGGTTGTACAATTTGCGAAGTCGATTTGAGGAAGTAATTGAGTCCAGCCAGAAGGTTGTCCATTTCTCCAAAAAAATTGAGACCCACCTATCTTCCTTCACCTTCCCAAAAGTTTCTGCATATTTTTCCGAGGCCGTCTGCATTAACTCATGGCAAAATTCTTCGACTGTTCATTCTCTCCATCCTGAAAAATCTTTTTTTCTGGCACAACCTTGGACATAAGACCAACGTTAACCTGGTGAAGCAAGAAATGATGTAACAACTCAACATTTTTTTAATCGTATATTGAAAATTTTGAGAACCGTCGTTTCAGAAGCAAGCGAGCCAACTGGCCCTTCATAAACTAGAATTTTCCTCTATTATTTCGTCCGTTTCATTACTTTATTTCCATAATTGGTGCATGGTACAATTAACAATTATGTGTACTCTATGGGGTTCACGTTAAAATATGTGTACTGATCACGCCTATCCCAGCGTGTTACTCACAGATGCGTTGAGAAATATATACTATTATTATTATTACTATTCTTAACACGACGGCCTAGGCACGGTGGACAATGTGAAAGGTTCTATCCGTGTCTGTGTTGACCACAGTCAACTAGGTGGATCAAAATGGATGAGTTAACGTTCACTGTTATTTCGGCACAAAGCCATGCCGGGCAGCGTTCACCAATTCTTTCCAATAAACACCTAGTGGTGCGACCAGTATATTCTGAATCACGGGAACAGTCAAATGAATGGATCAAAAACGAGGCTTCAATGTTTGGCATGTTATCTTTCAGATTAAATGGCGCCGTCCGTTTTGAGTGGGACATTACGACAGGACTTGCGGCATAGTAGGTACTGTCAATCGCATCAGTTTGTTTGCATGTCATCAACTCGGCTGATGCATCACATTTGAAAGTCAAAGTTATATAGATCTTCTTCTTGTCAACAGTGTTGACTGGAGCATGCGTTGATTCCTGTTGCGTGTTTCCGATAATGAATTTTCCAAGCTATGCATTGCTAGAAAGGGTATCCCGTATCATGGTTAGCTCCCATTCTATCGTTTCTTCCGCACAGATTTTTTGCCCTAATTGTTCTTTCACAACTTGGGATCACCGTGGCCAAGCACGTACACTCAGCTCACGAGAAAATTTGATCCCGTCGGCCCCCCAACTCCCTCCGTATAACACTGGCTCCCTAAAACCTTGTGTACATAACCACAGCCAGGTCAAATTTTGGTCAAACACGAGAAAACCTAGTTTGCGGGAAGACGCATTTATACCTACACAGCACCGAACAGCGATAATTTCGGTCTCAGAGCTGAAGAAAAGAAAAACTAATTAACGGTTGACTAAAACAAAACATTTCAGGTCTCGTGATTCTTTCTGTCAGAGAACTCATTGATTTGTGAATTCGCGGGCGGTAGAACCGAAATATCACCAGGTATTCACGGTTGTTTCATTTTATTGCCGTCATACGACAGATTAATACCACCGGATGATTTCTACCCCAACCATAGCGTTATGGACGTTTAGTTCGAAATGGGTGCGCCTTTTATTGAGTGATTCCAGTCTGATTGAACGGAAGTAGGTTTCCACGGAAGTCCGGTTTCTGTAGTTAAACAGGACTGTATTCAACTGATCAGTTAATTGATGGCCGAGGTTAACATCATACACTGTTTGTTGAAAAATAGCGAGCGGCTGATGTAGGACACACAAAATGCGGTTGATCGTCGATTGTAAGAGAGGTCTTATTGTCTCCATTTACAGGCAACTTAAAAGAGGATCTTTAATATCTGGGTTGAAAATTATGTCAACTCCAGGTTTTTCCCACATGCCTTTACTGAGCGACGCCAGTTTGCCAGAAATTAACTTCCCGAATTTTGCCATACGCAGGCTGCAGAAACCCCATGTCACGCCCGGAGTTTCCACATGATGAGAGCATTGAGTTCCGAGCGATACATCTCCGATTTCACTTAACTGCCAACCAGCCGTTATCCGTCTTAACTGGATTAGGTGTTCACAACCGGGAAGGTAATGGTTGGTAACACTGGCATAACTGTGCCACTCGAACCAATCCACCACCCAGTGGTTTCATTTGACTGCATTTGTAGCAATAACCCCATCTGTCCTGGTCCACCTCCGTCCTGTAAATTACCTCTGCGAGAAGCTAACTGCCGTTCACTCAGCAACCGTCGGCGGGTCTACAACACTCGCCACCACTAAAAAACAAGCCCGCGAGTCAACGACACCGTACCAAGCTCAAACCTACTTTGGAGAAGTGACATGCTTGAGTGTTCCAACGATCATAATGGTCTGAAGTCGATCAGAAAACATATGCCGCCTCTGGCAGTCGACGTACCTCGCCGTTTCCCATTGGTCAACTTCAGCAACACCAACCCCTTGTCGAGCGGTTTGTTGCTGAACCAGATGACCTTCCCACTTTTGTCGTCAGCCCACAAGACGAAGGCTGAGGTTCAGGAGATTTCAGGCTCGTTGGGTCCCAATAATCCTGACACGAAAGCCGCTGATTTTGTTGCTAAGTTTTACAGCAGCATTTTTCACGGTCGTCTCTGGTTTGTTAGATTCGCCTCGACAACAGAGCCGATGACAATGGCACCGTGGATACTTCTTCGACGGTGATGCTAGTCTAACTCAAATGGCTCAGGTGTAGTTATCCTGGCCCCAGTGGTGCATCTTCCAGCTCAAAGGAACCGAGTAGCTTGCCGACCCAATCAGCTTGCGGTCCACGAAATTCTCCCTCTAGAAAGCAGTACCCAGCATTTGGAATCTCGCGAAGACCACGTCTGTTTTCAAGGGTGTTGGGCGTAGTCGTTTCAATGACTGTCGACCAGTGGCCCTGATGCCCAGGGCTCCGTAATTTTTAGGGTTGCTCGGACATGACTCATTTTATTGCAACCTTACCTTCCGAGACTTTCTCCCCCATGTACAGCAAGGCTTTCACCAGGATCGTTTGTGTCAAAAGTCTGCTGATAGTCACTGATCACTGGAATAAAGTAGTCGCCCTGAGCAACGACATTGATGTCGTGTACCTCAAAATCGCTGAACCACGTGACCTCGTGAACCACGCAGTTTTACTCGATGAGCCTTTCTCTCCTAGAATACAAGATAACCTTTTTTACTGTGTGAAGTAATGACAGCAATCAAGCATACATTTTCCATCCCCTATTTTTGGCACGTACTAATGACCTTTCTCTCCAACTCACCCCTTGCTAATGCTTTTCGCCGATGGCGTCAAAAGTTGGCAAGTATTTAGTATTGTAAACGAACCTGTTTTCCTGCAGAATGAACTCAAAATCATACTTGGTTGCTCCTAACTAAACTGGCTCAACTTTGTTGCGTGTGAATGTAAAACTATGCTTATTTTCAGCCGTCCGTATACCACGTATTAATTTGAAGGCTAATTTCTACGGGAAGCCGTTACGACGAATCATTCGAGAACCTTTGTTCGCCACAATTCTGAGCCGTCCGAACTTTAGGGTGGATGCTATGAAGGGAAATATTACCCTGGCGTTACAAGGCGTTCATTAGGCAAGTCCAGTGTTTATCGTTTCCTCCTTTGCCACACTTTCGACCGCGCCTGGAGAATGCAGCCGTACTTTGGCCAACCACCTCCTAAAGCACGAGCTGTTTCTGAGGGACTGCACAACACCGTCGTGTAACAGCGGCTCTCCGAGGCCTGGAAAGTAACCCTCACGAGGAGCCACCGATGTCACGTAGAATGCACTCGACAAGCATCGTTGGCTTACAAGCAACTTCATTTCGACACTTCTGATAAGGAAGCCATTCGATTATGCGTTTCCACTTGAGCTAACTAAGAAAAATGGTGGATCCCCGAACAATTGCTAATCGAAACTTAAGCTCAACATAGCAAACCTGAACATACACAGCGTTTCCCCGCTGCATGCTCGCGAGGCTTTGGATGTTATGCCTGACTGTACTGTTTCCGCTAACACTACACCAGTCTTTGGGGCGCTCCTCAGTCAGCATTTATTACCTTAGTTCGGATAGTGTATCTTTCTCCCACGCTTCAGGTAGTCGTTGGGAAATACGAGATTCTAGGAGGCGGAATACAGAATTCTCTGGGGATCCTGATTCCTAATTTTATCTCAAATCCACCCACCTAATTATCGATGCACTGGCCATCTTAGTATGCTGTTAAGGTTATCCTGGTGCATACGGGCATGCGAAAGTGCCAGCTGGTTTTCGGCAAAAACCATAAACTAACGACTTTCCGAAGCATACCGAAATCGGCGAACAGTCGAGGAGATACTGAGTAACTCACGATCAAACGTGTACTAAATTTCTACAGGTAATATGCGTCTAAAGAAAAAGAAGACTGGTCTCCACAGTCCGCCGAAAACTACTGGTGTGCAGCAAGGACACCCGTGTTGGATGCGTCCACGGCTATATTGTTGGCGGCGTTTGCGTCCAGGTTAGGCATTTCTGCAGCAGCTAGCGCGCCTACGAGGCGGCCGAAGGAGTCGGTATTCGCTTCTCTCAACTCTCCGTTGCCCTTGGCACGTTCATGGCGTAAGTCGGCCGAGGGTCGCGTAAGCTGTGTGATGTTTGAAGAATCGGCGGTATGCCGCTGAAACGACGGACAATTACGTGCACTGTAAAGTTCGGAAAGTCTCAAATCATCTATACCCTGTCGGTCAACGGGCGAACGCCGCGCCGTTCAGTGTGATACTTCAAGAACTCAACTGATGTTCGGCCAAAGGCTTATTGATCTACATTAGCGGGGGCGGTTTTGCTGCAAATTGTTCAAAAGGCAGCTGCAGATGGTCCTTTTGCCCTTGCTGTGACGATCTTGCCACCAGATGACTAATATGGGGACGAAAAACGTTCAAACCTCTTGTGACGTCGTTGCCAAGCCGCTGGAACCTTTGGGCGGCAATCCAGCGACAAGCGTAGAATTTCAAATAAGCAGAATGGTGCGATCACTCCCGTCTTGCTGATAGCGTTGGTTAAAAATTGGGTCCGGTAGTAAGTGCAAACGAGAATGAGATTCGTGAACAGACGGGCGCCTTTGGCGCTAGCTGTGATGGGCTGAATGTGCGGAGTTCACTTATTATCGGCATTGCAACGTTTTTGATCCCGTGGTAGGTCCCAGAGTGAAGCCGGTCTTGTGAGTTTTTTCGGCACCCTGTAGAGAGGTCAGGCTCAGTGACGGCCCTACAGGCAACTAATGCTGAATATTATCCGCATATAGAAAATACTGCGGTTAGTAGGCCGATAATAAGTGAGTTTGTATTATTTTCTGGATGGCGGTAGACGGGATATTCTAACAATGACGGTGAGAAGTCGCGTTAATTTAATGGCGAAATAGCGTGAGGAGATAGCTGAAGCTGTGCGATTTGGTAGATAATAATAATAATATATATTTCCCAACGCATATGTGAGAAGCACGCTTGGTTATGTGCGATCACTGTCGATATTTACAAACCATACAAAAACGAATAATGATGAAGATTACCCGCAGGGAGTGAAATCTGCCGTTAGACAACGAGAAAATGAGAAATCATTGAACACTAGACGATATTTAAGTGGTATCGCCCAGGACTGTGAAAGTCATCGATTTCCATGACAGACAGCATCAGGAGCGTTAAAAAGATTTGTGTTAGTCGACCGTAAATCAGTTTGTCCTCCATTTGGCGCCAAAATCGAAATTAGCGATGGTAGGTGTTGTGACGGTATAAATGTAGTATCTTATGAAGAATTTTTTCACGTGTGATTAATATTTGACCGAGGTTATCTTACATTCCATTTTAGGTTATAGATTATTTACAGGGCTTTAAAGATGTCTTTGAGGATCGCGAATTTGCTAGCTTCAGCGAGTTCAAAAGTTGCTTAGGTCGGTACATGAAGGATAACAATGTTCTGTATGTGCTTGGTTCAAGCAAGATATCAGGCAGTGTGCGCTTGAAGTATGATCATGTGAGTGTGATCGACGTTGAGGTTACCTGTTAGATGGCATTCCGTTGTATAAAACACAAGCGACGTAAGAGTGAAAGCCTTGTTCCTCCATCACTCCGCATTGGCCGCTGTCGCCTAAAGCTGTATCAGTTTCTCGTTACAGACGGCATGGGCCATGGACGACCCGTAATGTACGCCTATGTACGAAGTGATAAATACGCATTCCTGCGTCATTTGTTCGAGACATTCCGAGAGGTTATGGGGGAACACACGTGTCAGAACGTTTGTGATGGATAAAATGGCGGCCCAAATGCGAGCAGCACGAGTACTCTTTGGGTGCGACATTATGTTGTGTTACTTCCATGTTCGGGATGCTGTGAGGAAACATGTAAGTTGTTGTAAGAAACCTTATAATTGCCATCCAGACGAATTCATTCAGAAGCCGGTATTTGTTTCATCGCATTGCTACTTACAAAAACTCTGAAGAGTGAGTGATCACCTCTGTCTATTCGTTTCGCAGGTTCAACCGGGATGTCGCAATAATCCGGCGAACAGACCCCAGCTTCATGAACTATCTCTTGTGCAATTGGCTGTATATAAAGCTCAAGTGGGCCATCCATGCACGGTCGGATGTTGTTCATCTCGGAAATCGAACAAACAACCGTCTGGAGAATGCGAATGGGCGGCTAAAGAAGCGCACTCATCCCAGAGATCACTTAACCACGGCTATTAGTAAAATTTGGTCCCACAGCGTGTGGCTAATGCGGGAGTTTGAGATGCAGTGCACTTACGGTTGCGACCGTCGGGAGGTGGTCAGCGTAGACGTGTACGTTAAGAATATACTCTCTCGGGTGACAACATTTGCCAGTCAGTTGGTTTTGCAGCATCTCAAGGGGCGTACCCCCCTGCTGCACTTCGAACGGTTGGACGAGTTCAAGGTAATCGTACTTTGTTTAACATTATTTGGTAGCTTCGAGTTAGTCATCGGTGCGATAAGGACCAGTTATTTCTCCATGTGGAGTTCATGAATAATGCTGACATATCGCACTGCCCCTTCTGCACAGAGGAGTTACAACCTTCCTCGCCAGGTAAGTTATGATAACAATAACTGTGCATGTTCAGTTGCATCGGCCTCAAATACGGTGCCATCTCCGCCGTTGAAACGAAAACACAGGCCGTGTGCAGCTCCAGTATTCATTGATGATACATCTGAAGATGAGTTTCGCGTTGTTCCCCCACGCAATCGGGTCCATGTGAAAGTGTTCGCAAATGACAACACAGACGTCACCGGCAAACGCAAGTGATACCCCACTTAACATGTTACATACGGTTTAACTGTACAGCAAGAGGAGGACTTCTAGTGAAGCGGAACAGAAAGCATGCAGCCTGCCTGATTTCCGACGGAATAACAGGTTAATATAATAAACGTATTTCGATATTTCAATATCGCGATGTTCTCTCTAAGGGTGAATGTAGGCTGATCGTCGAGCATAGACTTCCGTGTGTTCAACCATAGGTCGTGGCGTTGTGACTATAGGGTGCACGTGGGCTGACCGTCGAGCATAGACTTCCGTGTGTCCAACCATAGGTCGTGGTGTTGTGACTATAGGGTGCACGGAGGCTGACCGTGGAACTTTTAACCTCGAATGGCTTCATGCATTACAGTTCGTCGCTTCTTGTTGAATCGCTTTGCTTTCCGGAAGACACGTGATATCACGTGTCATTGGTGATGAGATAATTTAAGTGTATCACACATTTTCTGGTTACATTAAGGCCAAAACAGCTTAAGCCGATTACAATGAGCAATATCTACTCTAAGCAGATCACGCTGGGATCCGTCCGCATTATATTTAGAAGTAATCAGCTGCGGCCATATCTCTTTACCAACTTATACGGCACATATTCATCAGTCAATGGTTCCTTATTCCCTCTTTCAACCAGATCGCAAAACTTCAGCTATCTCGTCAACATAATTCGCTGTTAATTTAGCGCAAATCCTTAGCGTCTTTGATAAACATCGTTTGTGCATTGAAACAAAGAAATTCTCACTGTACAATAGGCATATTCCATACTTTCCTGAATATTCCGTCCACAATTACTCCCACGATATTCCAAACTCATATATTAACTGTAAATTGGCTACAGCGTAAACTCCCTGCGGATAAATTTCAGGACGAATAATTAAACAGTAGCACAAACGTTGAGTTTGTTGCAAGAATTACGTGGTCAAAAGGAAAACGACTGTGGTTTATAGAACTTTCACGCACGCAACAGAGAAATAAATAGTTCGCTCATTCCACAGATTTAGTCTCAAAAAATGGGATGTTACACTAATTCACTGTTTACAAGGTTGTGGGATGAGCGATTTTACAAATATTTCAAGGTGACTTCGCGAGGATGTCCAAACGCACCTTCGGAAATTTTTGCTGTTAGGGAATAAGACTGGCGTCCGGAAATTGTCAAAATAGATCGACTTTGGCAAGGCATGGCGGAAAATCCCAGAATTAAACGAACCAATGGGTAGATTCCAACGCAGCATTTCGTCGATTGCTCGAAAACGTCACAAAGTTGAACATCTCGTTAACCGTTCAGCTTAGACGAAGTTCCGTGCGTCCATCCATCGCAGAAAAATTTCTTCACTCAATGAAAAATATGGGAATCGGGAGTGAGAATGTAATTCCACACGTTAGATGAGAAAATTTGGGGTTATAACATTTAATATGACAGACAATAGATATGGGGAATTTTTGACAAAGAACTCGCTCGATATTATTATTTTCGCTATGATTGTTGGAATATATCACCCTGTCTACTGTTCGTTGTGGTATTTTACTGTGCACTCAAGATTTATTCGGGTAAACGGATAATTGAGTCAACGGTTTGGAGGGCCGTATGAAACGAGCGTGACAACTAAAGCCCACATGACATCGTTCTGTTGGACATATTATTAAGCGCCGAGTGCACATTTCATAGCAATTTGGGCATTGCATATACATGAGTAAACACATGTCATTAAAATAAATTTTGGGTGTCAAAGGGTTTGGTGAGCGCGCAGTAGACCAAGTGCTAAATGTTTTTGTGAGTAAGCCATAAAACAAACCGTTTCAAGTGGGCTGTTCTCTACAGGCGTTAGACAGCAGATTGGTTGTCTACGTATTACGCATCTGACGGCTAAATGCTTTTCGGACCACACTCAAAAAGGTCGTCAGGTGATACAGAGTGTTTGAAGATGGACATCGTGTTTGTTAACGTAAGATAGCTGTCCAAACCCTTTTTAAAACGCTGAATGTTGTTACTGGCTCTGACCTCACTTGGAAGTTTATTCCAAATGTAGGAATACTTTACAAGGAAGAAGTTTGCACGTATATTCTTCCGGGATATCGGGGTTGGCAAGGTGGAATCCTTATTTCTTAGACTATATGGAGGGCTGTGTTGTAAGCGGACGGTGATCGCTGAAGTAATCGCATCCGAATGTATGAGTTTATACAGCAGCGTCAAGTTCAACTTTAGTCTACGCAGCCAAAGTGGATCAATGCCAAGTTTTTCACAACGTTGTCTATAGGTGAGCGAAGAGGAATATCCTGATAAGCTTTTGGTAAACGATCGTTGAAGGTTTTCTAACACAAGCCTGTCGGACTTGCGTAGGTGGCAGTAAATGAAGGTGCAATACTCGAGTTGAGGCCGAGCACACATTTTGTAGAGCGTCAGCTTCGCAGCTGGTAGGTTGAACGCCTTTTTGATGCAGCCTATTGTTCTTTTAGTTTTTGCTACCTGGAAGCATACTTGTTCAGAGAAATTGAAGGAGTTTGAGTACCGTATTCCAAGATCTCTGACCGAAGTGGCTGTGTCAATATTACAACCATTTAGTGAGATGGAGCCATTGGGTATTTTACAACCATAAGTGAGGATGTTCGATTTGTCTGCTGAGAACGACATCAGCCATGTTCTGCACCACAACTGCAAGGAGGCTAAGTCCTGTCGTATATCTTGTAGACAGAAATTGATACTACTGCCCTGGCGGAATGTGTAAACGATTTTGATATCGTCAGCAAACAGAAAGGGCTTGCCATGTGTAATAACGTCGCACAGATCATTTATGTACATTAAGAAGAGCAACGGACCCAGAACGCTTCCTTGGACCACCCCACTAGTTACTGGTTTTGGTGTTGAATAGTGTTCTCCTATTTTGACTGTTTGAGTGCGACCTTCGAGGTATGACGACAGCCAGCTATACAAGGGATCTTGTATGCCAAAAGATGCTATTTTGATCAAGAGGCGCTTATGAGGCACACGATCGAATGCCTTTTGCATGTCCAAGAGTATGATAATTACCGCACTTCCATCATCGACGGACGTCGATATATGGTTCAAGAATTCCAGCTGACATGTCATACAAGAGCGTTTGCTAAGGAAACCGTGCTGTGAAGGGTTTATAAGGTTTTGTGTCCTTAAGAATTCGACTATGTGCACCTTTATTATCCTCTCAAACATTCGCGAGCAGATTGATGTGTGGTTGATGGGACGATAGTTACTAACGTCCTGCCTTGAACCACTCTTGTGACGAGGCATAATGATTGAGTTTTTCCACTGAGGGGGGAAGGTGCTGGATAAAAGTGATAGGTTGAACAAATTGAGTAGGAGGATGGGTATATCCTCACCTGCCTGCTTGACGACCATTGGTGGGATACCATCTGGTCCAGGATGGATTGAGGGCCTAATGCCAGCTAACTGTAAACGAACACTTCGAACATCGATTAGAACATTATTCAAAACTTTCTCTGATTTTGATGGGATATTAGCAGGTAATGGGGTGCTTTCTACGCTAAAAGAGGCAGCGAAATGTGAGTTGAAGAGTTCGCACATCTTTACAGGGTCATCGACAACCGTTTTGTCTTTAAGAGTGATAGTTCTTATAGCAGGGTCCCTCATGGAATTCCTCCGTCTCATCAGTTGCACTAGTTTCGCACATCTTTGCTCACTACAGAGTGCGAGTTTCTCTTCGTCTATATGACGAAGTTGCGTCTGACGTTCTATGTGTTCAAACATTTTGCTCATTCGCATCACCAGGGAAAAGTCTAGTGTTCTTCCGTACCTCGACTTAAGCATTTTCAGTTTGTCGGTCTCTTTCGCAGTAAGGATTTTACCTTGTACATACGAGCCGACACGTTTTGATTTAATGGGGGCCGAAACGTCGATACAGAACGTTAGATGTCTGATAAATTCTCCGGCCGCTATGCTCGGGTCTGATGTGCGAAAGAAGGTATTCCAAGTTAAGGATCTTAGTAGGGAAAAGAAGGCATTCCAATCAATGAATTTGATCGGACGGTAGAACACAACTCTCGGTTTGGTAGTCATATTCAAATCAAACAGACATTCGACAACATTATGGTCGCTTCCGGGGAATTGTTGTAGGACAGATAACTCTGTAGACGAAATGCCTATGGTAAACATAAAATCCAAAATATGCCCTTTTCTGGTGGGCATTAGGACATGTTGGTTCCAACCATTCAGTTGAATGCATGAAAGGAATTCGGCTTGTTTTTCTGGAGCAGAGAATGAGGTCCAGGAGATATTAGGCATGTTAAAGTCACCGCCTATTAGTTTGTGTTCACAAGGCATGTTGGACACATGATTCGTTATCGCCACAAGGTCAGTCGAATCATTGCTCGCAGCATTTGGCGGTCTGTAGATGCATCCCATAAGTAGCTCGCGAGAGTCAATAGAGACCATTGACCAGAGAGAGTCCTCGAGTTTATGAAGTATAGAATCATCAAGTGTTACTGCGGAAAAGTTCTATTTTACGTGAATGATGCATCCACCTCCTCGTCCTATGAGACGATGCCTGCGGAACATGCGATATCCTACGGTGCTCATATGACTATCTGCGATGTCAGGAGAACACCACGTCTCAGTTACGAGGATGCTATTGGGATTAAATATAAAGACAAATAGTTTGAAATTGCGTATCTTACTAACCAATGATCTTGCGTTCATAAGTAATGAACTTACGAAATTCTTTTTGTCAGATACAGCAGATAAACTGCTAAAGAACTTCATGAGAGATGGGGCAGTGGGTTGCGGAATGCCAAATTGTAAGGCCTGATCTAGGGGATGTACCGAGTTTCTGCTCATATTTGAGTGGATGTCGTAATAGTTTGGCTCCACCATAGGAAATGCTTGAAGAGTGCGATTATGGAGGGATGACAGTGTGGGACTCATGGAGGGGGGCCAGGTGGCGATTGATGAAATATCGGGGGATGCACTAAAAAAGGACTGGTTTGGCGGACATTTGTGTTGTTGACATATTCAGGTAGTGACGTACTTGCTGAGGTATAAATATTAGGAACCTGGTTCCTAGTAGCACTCCTATTTTGGGTAGGCCGGTGAGTTACTACGAAACCATTGGATAATGGGTGGTAGCCGTAACCCCTAGGATAGTAGTATGTTGGCCTGGAAGCAGTGAGAGACCAATTGTGCAGTTTTACATGCAAAGCATTGTTTTCCAGAACGTGGTTCTTAAAACCATATCTGTGACTCCTGGTGAGTTCTATCGGTTTATACTTATATCGCAAATCCGAAATACTGTTCACTGGTGAACACCTTACAGGTCTTACTTTTGATTTAGAACATCGTTCAGGTGTTTTGGATTTGCCGTTGAAATTTTCGATAACTCCATATAACGGAGAGAGATTTCTCTGATGAGAAGTGGATGGCCCTGCTCGAACAGCCGCGTCATTATCAGGAGCATTTAAGCTACTTCTCCCAGAGTTTTGATTGAATATGGATGCCTTAGTTCTAGGACTTTTCATAGTCAAGGCCGCGGTAGACAGAGAGAGACGTGGAGCGTTGAGGGATAAGTTGTTAGCAGTAGCTGTGGGTTTTGTTGTGGAAACTTGAAGCACCTGGCATTATGCGAGCTAGACGTGGTTTGTTTTCCAGTGTTCGTCTGGACCGGCGACGCAACGGCGTCTCCGGCTGTAACTTGCGGGTTCGCAGAACTCGTGGAGCAGTCGAGGTCTACAGTCAGATCAATGAGGTTGTTGACTGTGGCTTTTTCTCGGGAAATATTGGCTCGCAATATCTCCCTCTTCAGTGGTGTCTTGCCACGAGAGACTTTTATGGACTTAAAATTCGTGCCACGCCTGATTTGCTCTTATCTTCCGACAAATTCGTTCGCTACAAGTTCACTTGTGAACTGTAGCAACAATGGACAGCGCTTCTGCTGTACTTTCTTGCGCAGTCTTACACAGTAGCACTCTTGTTCTTCCATTTTACAGGCTTTGAGTAAGATCCTTTTCACCGACACCAGAGGTATTCTGTCAGGTACGTTAAACACCACCACTTTGCTTGCACAAAGTAACCGCTTGTGCAATTCCGTTTCTACAGTATCAATAAGCATTCCGGCGGCTAAGAGGTCTTTGTGACTAAAGGTGGTCTGATGGCGAATGTTACTTGAGACATCTATAATACACAATAACGTATCTAATTTGTGCAAACGTTCGGCAAGCTGCTCGTTTCTACTGTGTAGTTTTGCTATTCTAGCCTATATTTCCCTTAATTTTTAGCCTGTTCTACGAATACATTGGTAATGGGAACCGAACATGGTTTGGTATTGTGCCTTTCGTGTGATGTGCTAAGATTTGCCGTTGAGATTGCCGTTTCAGCAGCGGCCTCGATCTCCTCTGCGATGGCAGGAGTGGGGCAGATGCTGCCTGAACAACCAGAAGATTTTACACCTTTCTTCACAGTCAACATGCATTTTTTGCGCAGGGATGATGGCTTGACGACTGGTAATTTTCGAAGTGTGGCTGACTTAGCGGGCATTACTATATGATATTCAACTTTTTTCAATTGGTGATGTTCGAAAGGTCTCGAAGCAAGTGAATATGACAAAATCCAACAAATAGTACGTAAATGTCAGTGATCAAATGGTATAAACGGGACATGCACTAAAACGCAATAGTAACTGGCCTTTTTTGAAACACGCGCCTTTTATCGTTAGCAAAGAATGCTTAAAGAACGTGCACGGTATAATTTGTGAACCATTTCTCGTGAACTTGTGCGTTCGATATTCCGTGATATAGATGCCGGCAGTTGATAATTGCGAGTGTTTATGCTTTTCAGAAACCACCGACATTTGGGGACGCCGTGGATAAGTAGATGAGACTGCAGCTGATGGTTTCCGAGCACGATGTGGGCGTAAGTCGGCGTGATCTGCCTGCTATATTTGGGGCTTGTTGTAATTGGTCGTAAGCTAGTTTGGCATCATTGTAAAACAGAAAACGATAGGTCCATGAAGTCACAAAAACCCACTGGAGGTGGAGCTTTGTACGCTTTCCAAAGGGCAAAGTGGTTCAGTGGGAAGCGAAGCATGCTGCCGCATGAAGCCCTTCGGGGTGACTCACTGAAGTCAATGCTCGACGGTCAGCCTGCGTGTATTTTATAGTCACAAAGCCACGAAGTGAAAACGATATGGAAGTGTCGGAAAGCAATTATTATATGTGTATCATCATCTGGTATATTCCACTCGATTTTCTGCAGTCTCCTTGTTTTCGGTTATACTTCATTAGATGTCCTATTCTTGTTGTGTAAGCGGGTAATTCGGGATTCACTTGCCGTTGCAAGTGACGTCCGTGAGGTCATTTGCCAAAACTTCCACTCGGACCCAGTTGCCCGAGGAATAACACGGAATCCATCTTCAGAGGCGCTTGGGCAATCAATTATAATGGTGCAGCACAGGTTCCATTGTTATGCTTCAACGCCGGTGGTAGCACGGTTTTCCAGGTGGATGCAACTGAGCCAGCATAGTTGATGTAATGATAACTTACCTGGTGAGGGGAGTTTCAACTGCCCTGTGCAGAAAGGGCAGTGCGAGTAAAATCGAGGAATGGGTCGAACGATTTGAACTGTGGTGCAGCATTCGTCGTGATATGAAGAATGAAAACAAATCAGCTTTCTTCGTTACCGTTGGTGGTCGTGAATTGTATTCGTTACTGAAGAATCTGGCTTATCCGAATGCCCCAGCCCCGTTGCCGTTCGACGAACTAAAGAAACTGCTGTTAAAACACGTGCTCCCGGTCAATTTTCAGGCCACAGAACGGGCGAAGTCCAATTCATTAGTGCGTTCAACAAGCACGAGCTTCCGTGAGTTCATTTTACAAATGCAAAAACAAGCTGCTCGTTGTAACTTCGGTGACAAGCTGGGAGAGCATCTACATGATCGATTGATTGCTGGCGTCAATGACACTGATCTTCAGCGTGGATTGCTGGTTAAACAAGATGTGACTCTCCAAGAGGCCCGAGACATCTGCAGGCAGAAGGATGACGTCAATGCCGATACAGCTGATTAGAACGTTACATTATTTCGGAAGGTCAAAGCGCATACTGCCACCCGAAGTCAACCAGTGAACAGGCCTTCTTATACGCCCATCATCAATCCCGGCTCAAAGAAATTTAACAAGTGTTTCTCGTGCGGTGAGTTACACTTACGATCACCTTGCCGATTTCGTAGTGCTATATGCCATTCATGCGGTAAATCTGGTCATATTACAGATTTACCAGGAGTACGCGCTTATCAATATGATGTGATCCTGTACGCCAACAGTGCAAAGGAGCATGATAAGAGGTTGCTTTCACTTCTGGAACAATTCAGAGATAAGAACATGGCCATAAAGCCTTCTAAGTGCGTGTTTCAAGTGTGAGAGCTGAGTTTTCTTGGTTTTACCATATGTGATAAAGGATACAGGCAGGACCCTTACCGGTACAAAGCCTTGGTTACCGTTTCATCGCCAAGAGACCAAGATTAGCTGCGATCAATAATGGGATGTTTGCAGTATTATTCTTGTTTTATCCCAAACTTTTCGACGGAAGCACAACCATTATTTGCGGTTCAGTCAGCAGAAACATGGTCTTGGATTAAAAAAGACGGAATTCTTCTGCGAGAATTAATACGAGTTGTGATTAAAAGACCGATGTTAGCCCCATTTACTATGGCTAAATTTACTACGCTGATCACAGATGCATTCAGTGTTGGCACTGGTGCTGTGTTGGAACAGGAGGGATATCCGATCATTTGCATAACACGTTTGTTGAATATGGCTGAGCAAGGATATTCACAAACACAAAGGGAGGCGTTAGCAGTCTACTGGGCTGTCAGGAGGCTGCATAAATATTTGTTCGGTATTAGATTCAAGATTGTTACTGATCACCAAGCTCTACAATATTAATTTGACCCCCACAAACCAATTGCCAAATCATCAGCGGCAATTATACAGCGATAGAGCCTAGTTCTAGCAGCGTACGACTATCAAATCGTTCATCGTCCTGGTAAACGGATTCCTCAGGCGGATTTTTTATCACGGTTTTCCAGTTTTTCAGCCGCTGAAGCTCGTTTGCTTGCCTCGCCAGCCATTCCTATAAGCCGAGATGACCTGATCAAGACAACTAAAAACTATTATGGCACGGTAATCACCGCGATGACCAAGGGTTGATCGTCAAATATTAGGAAGAAACACTCAGTATTATTCCAGAACTGAGAGTTGTCAATACAACCTGATGGTGTGCCGTGTCGGAGAGGTCAATTGGTCATTCCATCACCGCTACTAAAGGCGATATTAGACGACTTGCATAAAGGTCACCTGGGCGTGGAGAAAATGAAATCCCTGACTCGACAGACGTGTTGGTGGCCGGGGATAAATGCGGATATCAAGAGCGTTGCAATGAACTGCCACTCCTGCCTCCACAAAATAAAGACAAGGCCGAAGAATTGAACACCTTGGCCGGACAGCTACATACCATGGCAACGGGTGCACGCAGACTATTGTGGACCATTTATTGGTAACTATCACATTCTGGTGTTAACTGATCCATACTCACGGTGACCAGAAGTATTTATTACAACTTCACCTTCCACGGCATCTACCATGCAAGCATTTCGTAAATGTTTCAGTCACGAAGGCATTCCGCAGGTGTTGGTGACAGACAACGGGTCACAATATTGTTCCGCTGAATTGAAACAGTGGCTTGACAGCATCGGGTGTCGTCACTTGCGAACGGCGCCTAGACATCCATGTTCAAACGGGGCCGCGAAAAATCTCGTGAAAACGCTCAAAAATGCCGTGAGTTTTACTAATCCTAAAACATTTGCTGAACTGGATGTGTTTCTCGATAACTTTCTGCTTCAGAACAGGAACGCAGCCCATTGCACAAGGAAGAAGAGCCCAGCAGTGCTATTTAAATCAAGGCAAACAAGAGCATCACTTCAGTGGGTAGATTCAACGGATGTGATATATTATCGTGGAAACGATTTACAATCAGCCAAAGGACTGAGCACTCGCCAGCTAGGCAGCACAATGGTGAAAATTACTGACTTGCACGATATCTACATTCATCGGAGACGCATTGAACAATTCCAGTTTTGAAGCACTGTAAAAGTGGCCATCAACGAAGCAGAGCACCCTGTACTGCAGGAGTTCGATGTTTCGAGAAAATCAGAAAGAATAGCAAATATGAATGCGGAGGCTTCTAGAAGAGGGGGAGGTTGTGGTAAAAATCTCCATTCACCGATTATCCAAATCCCGACACAACAGAAGTTCTGACAAACGGCCAATCCAAATATCGCGTTAATGATACAACATCAGGATTGGACGAACGGTCTCAGTGTTGTGCCTCCCGTCAGTCGCCAACTCATCTGTTCCGTATTTCACCAATTAACATACAGTTTATGGCGTTACATGTGCTGATGAGATCAGCCAATGACAGGCTGCGATTTCTCTAATACTGTTGTACATCAATAAAGTCGTTGTCTCAATCCATGAATAACAATTGGTTACTGCTGCCAGTACCAGGTCTTCGCCTTATTACTTGCGTAGGGGGTTTCAATTCAAGTACGACTTCTAAGGCTATTCGAAGTCCCTAATTCTGAGCATCACACCTATGTAAAGCAAAAATGTCTACCTTCCGTTGCTTTCCACTACCTGAAGTCAAGAAGCTCACGACGTTTGCGTGGGAAATCACAAGTCCAGCATTTTTGATAATGCAGCATTCTAGCATTGGTTCGGTCAATCGCTTGAAAACCAATGCGAGCGTTCTGTGACGTGGGCCCCGAGGTCCAGTTGTTGATTAAACGACGGCATGCACCCAAACATACAGAATGCATGTAGTCCAGTGAGAAGCAGCGTATCATATCAATGGGGAGGGAACAGAAAGAAGAGGCGATCACTGAACGTGAGGTGCGAAAAGTAGCATCGGTTCTTGCGGGAGCGTCAAGTAGAGTGAACGTTACCTTGCGATTGCAGTATAGTCCTTTCTAGTTACATTTATCACAGCCATAATAAGCACCATGGCCACGTATTCGTTTCACAGGCAAACGAGCCGGTGTATCACAGATAATGGTCTCAAGGTTTACGTTCACGTTGGTCTCCGCAAGCTGTATACTTGCTGATAGCACATCATGCAGTTTATTATCAACATCAAGAAAACAGTTGACGTCCTTGGGTTTGCCCTTCCGACCGTAGATGCCAACAATGAAGGGTTGCGACACAAACGGCTCGCACAGACGGCATATGATAAGCCATAAAGTGTACTTTCCCGACTTGGTCAGTGACAAGCCATCAATATTCAAGTGTACTGCAAAGGAGACTACGTCCCGCAACTGCTGACATGTCAACGTTTGTGTAATGCCATTAACCAAACCAAAATATGCATACTCCCCAGGATGCACGTCACGTATCAACGAAGTTCGCGGGCTTTCCATCAGTGTTCTTGCATCCGACGGCAGTTCAGACAGTCTTTCTCTCAGAGTTTGCAACAGAAGATTGACTTGAACTCTGGAAGTATTACTTGAAACAACCCAATCTCGAAGGCGGTCGACAAGATTGTTCGACAACAGAGACTAGGCATCATCAGCATCACGGGCTTCCTGCAACAATTCACTCTGTTCTGCTTGCTCGAGAACATCTAACATTATCGGTTACGCAAAGAAAACATTTACAAAAACCTTCAAAAAACTGGGTGCACGGCACTCAACAAGCCCCAGCCCAGCGTTGGGAATGTTAGTGTGGGAACTTTCCACAGCACGGCGGACGTGACGGCAAGTAGTGGAGCAACTGACCAGTAATTGCATACCCCACGTAAAACACCATATATTCGGTAGTATGAACTCACATCTTGTTCAGACTGCCGATTGACAGACCTTTTCAAACGAAGCAACGAAATGGTAGCGAGCGTATAAACATGACGAGAGGAACAAATGAAATTCGAATATGACGAAATCGAATGCGTTGTGCGTTGATATGCAGCTAAGCAACAAAAAACGGCTATGCGTACAATGAGTGATTTCGTATATGTGAAAGCTTTTCTCCTCGGTTCTCATATGATTACATTTATGGAGACGAGTAATGATAGCGAAATTAATCAGGCGGCATTTTATTCACGTTCATTCTTATTGCTTCCTCATTGGTCACAAAAGCGCAACTATATTTTATCCCAAGATTGACGTAATTCACCTCTAAACCTCACACTAATCGAATGCCGAGCGTATTTCATAATAAAACTGCCGTAAATTATCCCTAACTAATCCCTAGTGCGTGCTAGCAGGGTGACGACCTGAATTCAATTTGAATCAGACGGAATTCACTAAGCCTTCATTAGTATATTAAAACACTGTATACCGCTGTCGAATCATCCCAGTGTGAACGAGTTTCAAGCTGACACTCATTGCTTTTCGTTATTTTTTGTTGCGTGTTGCTGTCTGCCACTACAGTCTCTCCCTGCTTACACGTTGCAACGCCAGTTGGACGACCCTGCCCCGACCTCTTAGGCCATAACTCATGGGCGGTGCAGCTAGTTATCCTGTTCCGGGCGGTGGAACATCTGGTTATCATGTATTGAGGGTACACTATTGGCATGTTTTAACCATCGTTGCTTTTACAGGTCCAAGAGGGCTCGCCTGGACATAAAGCCGGTCTCGAAGCATTTTTTGATTTCATTGTTTCCATCAACAATACGCGTCTGGTAAGTGAGGATGGGAACTTGGATGACTTGTACCTGTTGTGTCGCGTTATGAATTTATCAGAGAATTTTTGCCAATTTACCAGGTTGGTACGTTTGTTCTCCTGAGTATCAGCTACCAAAGCAATGTTGGCCATATATATATATATATATATATATATATATATATATATATATATNTATATATATATATATATATATATATATATATATATATATATATATATCGTGTCAGTCTATGAGCGGTGTAATTTTCCAGACGAGTTTTTGATCTCCCCGATTAAGAGACTTTCCATTGCGACCACCGGCCTGTTTGAACCTGTGCACAAGTGCCAACTTCCACAGAAGTTGGCAGTTTCTCTTTCAGCCTTCCGGAAGGAAGGAGAAGTGCTGGGATGGTGGGAGTTCCAGGTTTTCAAGTTATCCGCACAGAGAAGATATTCTCTCCGGCAACCCATTGATGCAACATTGAAACAGTAGTGGGCCTAGGGCAAACCTCCTGTGCACAGGGATTTGCCAGGGTACACCCGCTGTGACAAATGCAAGGGAGAAGAGAACAAAGTCAACTTTATCTCGACAGGCTGTAGATTTGTAATTAAAAAACGAGGCGATAATTGTTATACGTTACATTTAAACATAACTGTATTCATATGTTCAATTGTTAAGATCAATGTCTTTAGTTCAAGTCCAAGTAAAAACCAGTAACCGCATGATCCTTTGATAAATTACATTTCCCACAGACAGACACCATGTAACTATAGCCAGCTCCCAAGTCAACAATCGAATTGATTTCAGTATGGGACCAGAACGCCAAAGGAAGTTACTATGGTCATCCTTACTGCAACGCTTTGTCCGGATGTGCGCTTGAATCACATGGTTTATAATGGGGATCACTGAATCTTCAACGGACAAGAGCACGATCGGTCCAAAACGAATGCACTCTTCTATATCTGCTTTTGAGGTCAACGGACACCTACTTGACACTGAACAAGAAAAACCGACTGGATCAGACTACCGTGGGTTTTTGCCCCGAACCTTTGTATCAATCACTGATTCAATACGCGAAGAGTAACTAGGAAATGCGCATGTTGGAACTGATCGAACAAAATAAAACCCGGTCAGTGTTCACTATCAACAACCGATCGACAATAAAAAGCCAAAACTCAGCGCGTTGACCCCGTGTATTATTACCGACCCTGGAAAATAGTGTACAAAGACATACGTCAAGCTAGCGAAGCACGGAGCGAGTTGTGGTTTTAGCCCCGGGCCGTATGTTACAAAATGGGTAGCTTGACTAAAACAAAAGCAGGTGCAAAACCAAAATAATCAAAAAGGTACACATGAATGCGACTATCATAATATTACTTATTATAGTCACCACACGCACAATCTAAGCCTATGTTGCGAGTAGCGGTAGGGTAAATAAGGACTGGGTATGGCTTCGCTGCGATGAAGAAGCAAAGAGTGGATGTTGTCGGAATATGAAGACAACCTGAGGGGAGTGTGCGTAACGATGAAGGATATCCCGGTGCGCGAGGAGGATGCCAACGTCTGTTTTGCTAGTCTTCGAATCGGTGAGGCAGGGTGTCTGGATAGAGTAACCCCTGCCATATTCACACCTTGGCTAAGATATTGCCCCAGCCACCTAGTAACATCTTCACCAGGTCTCGAAACGAATTCCTTGCTGAAAGGCTAGGAGCTGGCGGCGGTTTCCTCCACAAGGAGGGTAACAGAGGAGGCAACCAATTACAGGCCGATAATTCTTACCTCTCAGAATAAGTAATCAGAAGAAAACTGGTACATCCTGCGAACAACAAAGTTGTTTCTGCGAACCGACATGGTTTCATGAGGAAGCGATCGTGCACCAGCGAATTGTGTTTTCTCGACGAAATTACCGAAAGGGTTGAAAAGCGAGAAGAGGTTGGAGTCGGCTGTCTTGATTTCCAGGTGTTTGACGTGATAAATCGCCGGCTACTTCTATGGCTGATATGTGGCGTAGCTCTGAGACTGTTCGCTCAGATCAGGGAGTTTTTTTTGATGAATTGGAAGTTCCAGATGGAAGTATTAAGGGATGGTCAAGGCATCGAAAAGCAGTGGGGTCCAGCAGGGGTCGGTTCTGGGTCCATGATGTTTGTAAATGACCTTACGTCATCTTCAATCCGTCTGTATTACCCTTTCGCGAATGACCTGAAGACAGCAGGAAACCCCTTCAGGTGGATCTAGGTAGACTGCATGGGTCGTCCATTGAGTGGAAACTACCACTCAATGTGACCAGGTGTAAGCATATGTTCAGGGAGGAGGTGGGAAGCTGTACAGGATGGCTGGAAACTCAGACTCACTATGTGGTGCTGACAAGGGAAGTAATCATGAAGGACTTAGGTGTTCAAACCACAGCTGATTTCAACGCCGGCAGGCACTGCCTAGAGACTACAAGAAGGGCAAGGGGGCGTTGATACAACTGAGAAGATCGGTTGCGGGTAGGAGAGTATAGGTATTAGTACCGCTGTATAAAGTGTACGACAGGCCGCACCTAGAGTATGCAGTACAAGCTCGGACCCCACTTCTAGTAAGGGACAGTAAAATATTAGAGCGGGTACAAAGGAGGCCTACAAGGCTCTTCGTAAAGATCAAAGAAAAGGACTGAGGAATGACAAACTCGTAGACCTTTTCCCACTAGAGAGGCGTAGGTAAAAGGAGTAATCTTATTGAAGTGTTCCGAATGCTAAAAGGATTTTCGTACTTTGAATGAGTCGAGCTCTTGGCACGGGACATGAGTATATGCCTGAAGAACCATAGCCTCAAGTCATTAAAGGCTGGATCTCAGAATTCACTGACGGCAAATTTCTTCGTTAGTAGAGTTGTAAAAGATTGGAACAGATTGCCTGCAAAGATAGTAAGGGCTAACAGTGTCTGAATGTAGGTGGAGGTCGGGCCACTGTTGACGGGCGACATTCTCCGATATTGTGCAAAAGTGAAGTTCCAAACAGTCATATTCGGCGTAGTTCTGGTATTACATACAAAGTTATGTTATCCTCATTGCCGTGCTTTAGGATCTTGAGTGAGTTACGACAGGCAGTACGTTCTTCTCTCCAAGGGTAGAATTTTCCCTTACTTCCCTCTCCTCTTCTCTTTTCCTTGTTTTGTTATGCCTTCTGTTGGTTTCTTCCTTATACCCATCCGGTTCTAGTTATTTTGATAGTAGTTCCTACCTGTCAGGTTAAAGGCCCAGGAGGAACTCAGGAACTCGATGCAATGATGACCCTGCTTTTGTAAAATATGAGAGCACCACATCGTACGATAGCTTCTATACGCTGTAGTGCGGTTGAATAGTCTTCTGCCACTTGGAGTGAAGACTTCATCTTTTCAAATTAATGCAACATGCGAATCTCAAATGAGCTACGTGTGCAAGACACTGGGCAATTTTCGGTAATAGCCGTCATTTCCTGTGAGATCAAATGAACTGAATGCGTTCGGGAATACGTGCATCATCATCGTTATCATCATTATCATCATCATAGACAGCAACACATCAGTGGTTCAAACTAACGCTCAACTGCCACACAACTATGAGGAAAAAGCAAACCCTATATAGGAAGGGAGAGAAGGAAAAAAGAAGGCGACGGGAAGGGACCTAACTACTGAAAATAACTACGTCCATATTCAAACATTCAACATCAAGGTGCCTACACCCTGCAAACAAACAACCGAGCTGCAAATGAGAGTAAGGCGTCATCATCAAGGCAGCTTCCTTACGGCTTTCACTGCCCCGCGTCATCAAATGCACTCACTTCACAGACAACTCGGACAAACAACGACAACATTCACGCCACTGAGCTCGATTAGCCGCCATCTCACCTAGAGTCTCCAACCACCGACTCTGTGAGTCGCGAGGGCCCCAGCCGTGGAGACAAACTCGATCTGCAGTGGTCAACGCCTTGGTGAACGCCTTCATTTCCCTACACCAGGTCATTAGCTGTCCACCTCGCACCTTACACCAGTCGGTCGCAGTGTCAGCGAACAGTGCTCGGTGTGGAAGACGACTAGCTG
>QNGE01001004.1:188415-201533 GCA_008508345.1 Paragonimus westermani
AGGGGTCAGCAGTAGCATGTTTTCGCCTATCCACCCTGCTGTATGCAGCAGATAGGGCGACCCGGTTTATACTGCGAGACGGCCGATGCAGTATGGAATTGTTTGTGTTGTGAGTATTCATGGTTGTGTGGGCTGAGATACTGCCAGGACGCCCAGACCTAGACAGGAGAGCGGTTAGGGTTCTCAATCAAGGCCTTTGGCTCAAAAGCCTTTACCGCAAGGCAGCAGGTGGGTGGCGGTATACCAGAAATGGTACGTTTTTCGGGAAGAGATGCCAACCGTCTTCCAACCCCCAACATGGAGGACAAGGAGACTGTGGTTTATCAGACCTCTACCTGTTGACCTGCCTGGTATGAGTAACTCTGTCCAGTTTAGCCCTAAAGGTCATCGAGATGCGCAAGCCGTCACACCACGTCAAGGTCCAATCTCACCGTGACGGGGAGTGTGTGCATTGCTAGGACTGGTTAAAAATACTTTACTGATTTACTCGTTGCCATCTTTATAGTGACCCTCAAGTGACCCTTGAATAACACGGGAAGGACGAAACGTGAAGAAGATTATTAAAAAGGAATTTAGCCGTTTTTTGGGAAATATATCGTCACTGGAATGAAATACCATTGTGTTTGATGGGATATAGTGTGTAGTTTGAGCAGCGTAAATGAGTTGTAGGGTTATTATGCTTTATACTCGCTCATTTTACGCCCGTATACTTATTGCTGAACTTATGAGCTTAATGTATTTTATTGTGTTCATATGCCTTGACCTTGTGGCTATATTCAAAATCCTTCGTTTGTGAGGAGTTCGACGGTCCGCCCTTACTTAGACATACTGTGATAGTGCACACAAATGTTGCTGACTGGACCGGCACCACCAGTCCTTTATGATGATATAACGTTGGGAAGGAGCTAGAAGTATGAAAAACTGTGGTTGTGGCCACCTGATGACTGTGTCAATACGGTGCACTGCACCTAGGTACTTCAGAACTGTCATTGAGGTCCTGTAGAGTGCTCCCTGGAGAGTGTGGCCTGCAACCTAGTAGCTTATTTCTAACCTTCCCAAGGATTATTCAATCCTCGAACAAGCATATTGGATACCAACTGAACCCTTTGATGGAACGCGTGAGTTAAGCACAAGAGAAAGATGAGTGAAAGTGAACTAAACGATAATGTGAAGTGGTTATGGAATCTAGCAAAAACAAGTTTGAAAGTAGTCGGTGTGTTACCAACCGGGAAAGAGAGTTGCAGGCCGAATGCGACAAGCCGGGACTCGAACTTTCCTGCGGTCGTCGAAGGCGCTATCTTCTCCGACAGCGAGTTCCAGCATTCCATAACACTCATGCGGATTCGCGCCTCAGTACACAAATGGCTTCTCAAGTTCTGTGGCCTACCCTCAAACAGTTTGGAGATAATCGGTATAGGATAGCTGGGGTAAATCGGACGTATGTTCCTCGATAATGTTTCTCCCTATGGCGATCTACAATTTGGGCAAACGGAATTCTGAAGTATAGTCAGCTGGTTATTTTTTGAGTCTACGTGTGTCTAACAGACGGAGAGGTTAGTAATATTTGGATTTTGCTTCTCTTGCGCTTTAGTTCCCATTGTGATATGAATTAACCCACAAGTTGGGGGTTAGTTTCTATTAGTGCTCAGGGCAATGATACATGAATCAGAAGCGCTCAGCTGTTAGCGCTATCGTGGCAAGTATAGTCGGACACATATCCAAGCCGATTGTGAGACTCTAGACTACCCGAGATGTAATCCCAGGCCGAGCTCTTGAGTTGGTCTGATTGTTAGTGTAGTGTACCCTATGGAGACCTCAGCATCCTTCTTGATGAAAGTAATAAACCCAGGTTTACACAGTCCCACGCGTTTTGGTTCATAGTGCATGCAGTCGAGGCTAACGAATTGCGTGCATTCGTCAGTCCACTGATTCATCAACCACCCGATTAGGTTTCATTCTCTGGAATGAGCCACTCCTTATCGATCCACCTGAGAGCGACAGCCCTACTGTCCTCCTCCGTTAAATTACTCGCCGGACCACGTTTTTCGTCTTTTTACGGCAGCCTGAATATAACTGGGCAAATGAAACTTGTCATCTCATCAAGTGATAACCCCACTATCATCGAATAAATACTTGTTTCATTGAGTTTGTCATTTACAAGACTGTCCAGCTATACGTGTCATCGTTTGTTCGGCGCCCGAAAGCTAACAGGCTTTGGATTTGTTCTCTTACTTAGAAGTCTCTTCATCACGGAGATCGCTGCGAGGTATCTTATCAGGTAATTGCCTCAAAGCAGCCCTTTGGAATTACTCACAGCCCACAATTAATGAACACTGTTGGTGAGATGAGGCTAACGAACCCCTCAAACTTATACCACTACAAAGTACATGGAAAACGTTATCTTACCCCAGCACGCAACCTGGTGTATATCGTCTGGAGACAGTGGAACCACCAGGTGTAAACTTGGGACCGATGGAACCTTCACGTCACAGCACCAGAAAGCCATCGAAGGGGTGGGTGTCAACAAAGTGCTGCTACGTGAATACGTCAATAAGCTGGTGCTATTCTTATTATCACTTCGCTGTCGTCCTTTAAAATATAACTGATATGCTGGACTAATAAAAGGACTGGTATTGACAATTTCTAAGCGAAACAGACAGTTGTGTTCTGCTGAATACTTCAGAATGTGCCTTTTGACTTCGAATTGCTTGGTTCTACAAATTCGTTGTGAAGCGACAGGTTTTTGACCAGTTTATGTACTTGGTAGGTTATGTCAGTAGTGGCTGAGGTGTGAGGAATGAATTAGAAGTGCTCATCTCTGAGGCTAGAGCGGTATTCGTCAACTAAGACACCTCTAGCAGCAGAGAGGTATCTCTCAGGCATAAAAGTCGCTTGTATAGAGCGACAATGGGGATTGTTACTTTACGGTAGCAAAAGCTGGCCGCACAGAGTAGATGTGAGCCGTATTCAGGCAGTTGGCTGTGGACGTCTGCGTTAGGTAGTTAGCATCGGTTAGCACCAAAGCCTAAGTAACGAAAAGGTTGGGGAACGGGTATTCGGTAACGCCCACCAAGCGAGTTCTTTTGTTCAATCTTCACGTTTACGCAGACATGGCTAGATCATGTACTAAGGGTGCCAGCCGGTCGTCTATCGTACGGAACACTTCTTGCCTATGCTGCAGCCAACTGGCGTAAGGTGCATGTTGGACAGGTGGTGATCTGATGTACACAAACAATGTCGTTCAGTGAAAGTCAGTCAGCGGCTGGAGAGTAGGTGACATGGCAGCCAATCGGGCTCTGGCTAAAAGTTATTGTCGTTTGGCTAGATTGTCTATGAAGTAAGTGCATTTAATAACACGAGACAGTGGATGCCGTAAGAAAGTTGTTTTGTTGATGACGCTTTACTTTCACTCATGGCTCGGTTGTGCGTTCGTAAGGTGTAGGCAACTTGCTGTTGAATTTTTGAGTATATCCATTTATTTAGTAGGTGGATCTGCTTTTTTCTTGGCTATAGCTTGTATTTTTCTTCATAGCAGTTGAACGGCAACGAGAATCGCTGATGTGTTACAGTCATTGATGGTGTCGCCGCTGATTTATTAAATTGACCCCAGGTAACGAGTAGCAGGTGTTACCATGATCCATGCAGCTTCGGATTTTCCGTTTGGACAGATCCGCATTTCCTGATGAATCTTGGAACCACTGAGTTGTTTCCATCGCAGCTTCTCCCAGCGTGTACTGCACATTCTGGGTGGATATTTCTCAACTGTACAGCATACGGACCGAAACGTTAGTCACCAGCTCCCAGAGAATTTTGAACTCAGTTTCGTGGGTTAGGTTTTCGAACTAAAGGCTCCTAGTTGGATCTCTCAACTTCCATCTTCGACCTGCAGAACCAGGTAACACCCTGTCTATACAACAGTTGGTGCAATTACTGGAAATTGGGAGTTTGTTTCACCTCACTTACTAGCTGTTTGGCTAAGGTGCAGCCAGATGGCGTCGTTCTCACGTCACACTCCGCCTCACCGACACAGTTTATTTGCTTTCTTCCTGTTCTCCAATTGCTTCCACAGTATCGATTTTCCAGTCGTTTTTTAACTAGACTTTACTCGCTGCCTCTACTGCTGGCAACGGAAGTCAGCCGCCATGAATGGTATGCCAAACACCAAGTTGGTTGCTTTATTTGCCAACCCAACCCCCTATTTGTCCCCTGAATCCCACTTATTTCTTCCCATTTCGGGCACGTAAGTAGCCTGGCAAGCTGTTCTTTAGTGAATTTTGGAACATTTCGCGGATGCTCTGCTGAGGCTCGGTTTCGTGATTCTAACATGGTACTACAATTCCCCTCTCCGGCGACCGTTTCACAGTACATGTAAAGTCAGCAGTTGCATGGAGACCCTGTAGCTTATACTGCTGGTCAAGCCCAAAAGCAGGCGCGGAATGAGCGCCGTTTGACTGGATCCCCACTAACAACCGTTTTTACATTATCGGACTTAGAAGTACGGTTAGTACGGAAGATGCCCGTGTCGATGTGCATTCCTGTAAATTGTGCTCCGGAAGCAAAGGTGCTTTTCCTCACCGGCTTGCAAATCATACACAAGTTGGTGGGCTAGTTTCGGGCAGGTTTGACTCAGGCGGTCAGAATTTTTAGGGTCTTCGAACAAACAAAGAAGTACGTTTATCTCATCTACTGCTTAATCATTTTCGACGTTCTAGACGTGATTGCATCACATGGGGACTTCTGTTACCAAGTCAGTCGCTTATATAAATCAACCACACAGCCGCCAGCCGTAGCCGGCGTGATCGCTTTCAAAATTTTCTCAACCTAGAACGCCTCTGGATTCTTATAGTGCACCGTGTGCCAAGTTTGCTCTACGTTTAGGTGGGAGTTCATTTAATCGTCAAATACAAATCTATTCGACTAACCCGGCAGAGCCACCTATCAGAATTCGCTTGTCTGTAGTCTAAGACCCCATCCGCCGGACGGCCTCGAGTCACTGTAAGCACACTCGGCGTGTAATGCACAAATGTGGTACTGCTAAACTTCCAGCTGAAAATGTTTGAGCTTCACCGAGATCTTTCGAACTCATTGGTATTGTGACAGTTAACCACCAGTGAGAACCACAGTCGTATTACTGTCTGTGATGATGATGATACTGACACCTGCCAGAACATTCCATACAGCAGCGGATATTATTCGGTTCCCAATGTTCTCTTGCCTTCATCTCCGGGAGGTATGATTGGAGGATCGCGAGGCCCAATGGTCACAACCATCTACCTAGATAGAGTGAGACCCTGCTGAATAAATGTGAACAAGTAGGACTATATAGACCACTTCTACCGGTGCCTCCCAGGGATTTCTCTTTCTTATTCAAGTGGCAGGTCGCAACAAGTCATGTAGTCGACACAACTGCAAAGCCGCTAACGAACCTTTCCATGGCTTGCAACGACGCTGAAGACATCAGGTTGAACACTCCTACTTGTTGCTCAGTTGGTCGCCCGCACCGTTGACTGCAACTCCGTTCACCTATTATGCTCATTGGTCCGCTGACCTTCTCCCGCCTTCGAAAACTGGCCTCGATCGTGAGCAAATTCGTCAAACGACACAAAGTGCCCTGCTCAACAGAACTCTGCGCTCTTTTTCTACATGAAGGTCCAGCTCTCCTCTAAGGGTTGACCACGTTGCGGGAGTCGTAAACCACCAATGTCGTCTTGAATGATTGAAGCTTGACAGAACTTATCCTCATTTTCAGATTAGGTTCGGTGTTGCTGACCGTTGGGTATTAGTCTGACTCCTGATCTATGTAAGCTGGTTTTAGGTGTTGAATTCCCCCTGAGCAAACTTCCTACGCCCAGCAAACCGGGTGTCGACTGGGCCGCTGTCGCATCGGTCACATCTGTATACCCACCAGTTAGTTTAGCACGGCTGTTCATGTCATCATCATCCTCAACATCATCCTCATCATCATTGACAGCAATACGTGGGTGGTTCCTACTGATGCTTAACTGTCACACGACCATGAAGAAGAAAAAAGCAAACCTTGTATAGCAAGAGAGAAGAGAAAAGAAGGGGACGGGAATGGACCTAACTAAAAAGGTGTACGTCTATATTCAGACATACATCAAGGTGTCCACACCTTGTGGACAAACAACCGGGCTGTAAGTGAAAGGCTTCGCCAGCAAAACAGCTTCCTTATGACTTTCACTGCCCCGCGTCATCAAGTGCACTCATTTCACAGACAGCCTGGCCAAACAACGATAACATTTACACTACTGAACTCGGTTAGCCGCTATCTCACTGAACACCTCCAGCCGCCGACTCTAAGTCGCGAGGACCCCAGCCCAGGAAAGGAATCCGACCTACAGTGGCCAACGCCTTAGTGAACGACTTCATTTCCCTACGCCAGGTCATTATCAGTCCACCTCACACCTTGCGCTAGTCGGCTGCAGCGTCGGCAAAGAGTGCATGATGTAGCAGACGACTAACTGACACCCTTAATACATGACCTAACCAGCTAAGTCGGTGAAAACGTAAGGAATGGACGGAAGAACTCCTCGCTGCCTAATCGCATCGCTGGTGCCACCCGATACGAGCAAGTGAACGTATATATCGGTGTTCAACTATCTGATGATAGTTCACGTCCTCTACCCTGGGCGGTCAAGTTTCGCTACCCTAAAGTAATACGACCCTCATCGTTGTCTGATATAGGCGACAGCGCCCTAACCGTAGAGATTCGTATTTCTACTTCGTACTCCTTACGCCTCTGCTGCCACCGCTGATGCAGCTTCATAGGTACACGAACCGGTCAACAAACTCCACCACTTAACACTAAATCTACGTAATCACAGCAATCTTGCACGAGCACTTTGCACTTTGAGGCTGCAAAGCGCATTCCGAAGTACTTAGCAGAATGCGAAATAGCGCTTGAAAGTTATCCAACAGCAAACAGTTAAACACCCTATCGTCAGCATAATCAAGATCAGTCAGACTTTCACCAAGTAGGAGGTCCACGCGGACAATCCTCCGTTAACTCATCCTTGACGAAGTTGAATAGAAGTGGTGAAAGTGGGCAGCCTGGACATACCCCGCTCATGGTGCTGAAACTGTCAGACAGCTCACCGTATGGGAATAGAGTGCCGACAGTATTTTCACGTACTTAGTTGGCACACATCTGCGTTGGACCGACTCTGAAAGTGTAGATCGATCCACTGAATCGAACGCACCTTTATAGTCGAGAAACACAACAATTGTTGGCCGGTGATATACATGACGCTGCTCCAAAATTTGACGAAGAATGAAAATGTGATCTATACATCCCCGTCCGGCGCGAAATCCTGCTTGTTCTTCCCTAATGTTTACCTCCCGAGCTGCGGTTAGTCGAAGAAGTATAATGGATGCTAGAACCATAGAAATGACTGGAGTCAAACTAATTACCCTGTGGTTTTCACAAGAGCCCCTTATACCTTTCATGAATATAGGAACTATTATCGAGTGACCCCAACTCGGGCGGATGGTTTCCGTCATCCACACAAGTTGAAACAAATGAGTCAAAGCCTCTACTAACGCCTCTCCCNGTTCACTGCAAACTTTAACCCGAGCTGATTCACGGGGATAAAGCATCGACAGTATGTTCACATACTTGGTTGGTACACCCCTGCCTTCAGGCGAATCTAAGAGTGCAGATCGATACGCCGAATCGGAAGCACCATAATAGTCGAGAATTACAACAATTGTTAGCCGGCGGTACGCATGACGCTGCTCCGGAATCTGACGAGGGATAAAAATGTGATCTATACATCCTCGTTCAGCGCGAAACCCTGCCTGTTCTTCCCTGATGTTTATCTCCCGAACTGCAATGAGTCGACGAAGTATAATGGATGCCAGAACCCTGAAAATGGTTTTCGTAAGAACCTCTGGTACCTTCCTTGAATATAGGGACCAGTATCGCGTGACCCCAGCATAAAGGGATGGTCTCCGTCGTCCACACAAGTTGAAACAACTGAGTCAAGACCTCTAGTAACAGCTCCCAACGTTCTTTGAAAATTATCGGCACGAGATCACCTGGACCAGCAGCCCTATTGCGTCTGAGAGCCGAGATGCAGTTGGAGACCTCAGTCTCAGTGGGTGGTTCCAAATCGACCGACCAGGGTGCTACATTACAAGTCTGTGTTGGCAACACAGTAGGAGCAGGAGGCCAGCTAAATTGACCCTCAAAATGTTCTTCCCACCAGTCTAACCTTCTGGACTTATTATTAGATAAGTGTGCCGTCTGTCTCGCTGATAGTTTCACTGGCAAACGATCGCCCGGTACCAGTGACACGGATCAGCTTAAAGAGTTTGCCAGTATCCCCCGAAGCAATGGCGGGTTCCGTAGCCTCAACTTTTTCACTAGCCAAGCCTCACGATCAGACTTTAGACTATGCTTCGGTTTCCTACGGATATCTCTTCTAGACTTGATATGCGAACTACCATGAGGAATGTTACGTCTGGCTTCTAACAACTCAAGGGATTTTTCCGAGCTCCGATGTCTGTTCAACACATGTACCCCGTGTCGCAAGCTACAGTACCTGATTCCCGAATGGCCTGTGAGGTTTGAATCCAGCCGCTATTAGCACCTCCACAGTGAGAACTACTAAGGCAGTTTTCTAAGCTGGTTCGGTACTTATGCTTTACCGATGATAAAGTCAGTTTCTCAATAGATAATTTCTGTTGTCCGTAGGCTCGTTTCAAAGCAAAAGAAAAGGACGAAACGACAACGTACCAACGCATGATGAGAATCCAAGTACGTGCTCCAATAAGAACGGCAGTCCTAAATGGAACCCCACCACCTATAACTAACGCCTATGTGGTATACCTGAGACTAGGCCTGATTCGGAGAAGAGAGCAGTCCAATATAACAATGACGTGCAAGACGCCTGAAACTAGTGCTGGCTAATAATAGTTGTGCTCAGCCCACAGCTGCAACAATCGCCCGCCATTAAGTGATCAATGTTACGCTATCCCAAAACCTGTCACTAAGTCGCCCGACCTGGGCATTCATATCTCTGGCCAGAACGACGATATCACAGCCACGTGTCGATCGACGGACAGCGGACCGATTCAAGTTGAAAGCGTCTTTCACACCGACGTCACTACATTCAGTAGGAGCGTAAGCCGACACAATGAACAGATTTCCGAAACCCTTGCGTCTAGAACTGGTCTTAACAGAACCTGCCAATCGGACGGCATAGTCTACTGTTAACAGTAGTCTAGTCTACTAATGCGGCTGCGGCCATCGTGCTGAGGACTATACCTACTCCAGCCCGACCTGTAACGGCGGCCAGGGAATCACCCAAGTGTATACGCAGCATCGGATAGACAATGCGGGTGCCGCTAGTTCCATACGATGCCTACCGTCCTGCATTCTAGTTTCCGAGATACAGCAGACATCGACATGCAACCAGCCAACCGTTCGTGCGAGAGCGGCCTATTGACCTATCTGTTTTATCATGCGGACGTTGAATGCAGCCGTATTATTTTGGTTCCTAGGTCTAAGTATGGGACAAGGGAGGCCTGAAACAGAATGGTAAGAGATGGAACTTACCGACTCAGTGTTACTATGATTGGCTATATTCGTTTTGGGATCCGTAGAGTAAGGATCAGAATTGGGGATCGGGAGGGTCCTGAGACCTAAATTTGATAGGACCATGAGGGCGGGTTCAACAGTAGCAGGTTTTCGCCTATCTACCCTGCTGTATGCAGCAGATAAGACAACCGGGTTTCTACTGCGAGATGGCCGATGCAGTATGAAATTACTGGTGTTGTGATTATTCATGGTTGCATGTGGGTTGAGACACTGCCAGGAGACCCAGGCCTAGACAGGAGAGCGCTCAGGGTTCTCAACCGAAGCCTTTGGCTCAAAAGCTTGTACAGCATGGCAGCGGGTGGGTGGCAGTTAACTAGGACTGGTACGTTTTTCAGGAAAAGATGTCAACCTTCTTCCAACCCCACAGACTGCGGGACTAAGAGACTAGTTTATCAGACCTCTATCTATTGACCTGCCTGTTATCGTGGTGGATTATCATGGCGGAGGTGCGGGTTCTCCAACTCTCGGCGGAATACATCAACGACACAGCGACATACGTGTAAAAGCCCCCAGCTGCTTGGTTGGGGACTGCATCAGCGACCGGATGAGCTATCGCCCAACTGGCGACCAACGGACGAGGCATAGCAGGCAAAATGGGATGAGTGGCCAGATTAGGGGCACGATTATTCGAACATCCCGAGGAAAAGCTCGACGTGGTCCTAGAACACCTTCAGACGACAGTGTGGATGGATTGCGGGCAGCACGAGCGACCGGACGAGCCATCGCCCAACGGAAGAGGAATGGCAGGTGAAAAACAGGAGGCGTCGGACGCACACAAACCGGGTCGATGTGCGCACGACGTGTGAGCGGGAATCGGGTGTGTTTTGGTCCGGAATGATGAGCGATAAACTTGAGCGCGCACGTAGCACGGTAACCATCTTGTGGGACAATAAAGATTGTGCTTTATTGGACGCAAGCCGTCACACCGCGTCAAGATGCAGTCTCGCTGTTCATATGGAAGACCGACTGTTACCTTTTCAAACATCAATATCATTCTGGAACTACTCATCGGGGTATAAAGTGCTCGGGAACCATGCCAACTTTCCGAAAACATTTTACTGTTAGATGTCAAATCGGATTAGGGTTTATGGCAATTAAATGTGGAACGTTTTCCTCTCTGTTGGGAAAAATCAGACTCGACAGTGCAAAACGATTTCGCGTCAGGAGCAGTAGGGTTAGGCTTATATGATAAGCATTATCTGTTCAACAGTTGGCGCATTGTTGCTGAAATGGAAACTGTAAGTAGATTGCTAAGTCAAGGATCAAACAAATACCACAAAATGCTGTAACATTCTTTCCGTCGAAGAAATGTGAGTAGATAATCAGTGGTAGATCACAGGGGAGTGGTAGACCGTGGATACACTGACCGGAGGTACAATATTTGGTAGTGGGCGTCAATATGCAATAAGTTTGTCGGCCCTTATTTCCCACACTGTATGGATGGACACGCTGTTGCCGTCTGACTAACCTTTCAAGATTACGTGAGTGATGAATAGTGGGGAATCAGAAGATGCTTCAGTGCTGTGTGTCGACTGAGGGAGTACTGCTATGCTGCTCCGTGATAGGGGTGCGATTATGGGGTACGGATATAAGCTGTTCAATCAGAAGTGTCGATCATCCCCGTAAGGGCGTCTCAGGCATGGCTTCTTTGGATGCCAGTTGGTGAGCGGAAACTGTTACTTCGCTGTCAATGGGTTGCACTCAAGTAATTCAACCTTTTCGACAAGTGGATCATAATTAGACTGTCTACCATTCCTTTTAAATAACACCGGTTCAAGTTTGATGAACCACATAGGAAGAATTGTTCCGGACGTCGACCTCCCTTTATCAGTTACTGCTCACCCCAGTAGTGAATTTGATAAAAAGCTTGAAAATTATTAAAAGAAGACTAAGCGGAAGAACTAAAATCGCATCGATGCAGGTACGTCATTAACCAAGGCAAATCGCCATCTCGGATAGCGTTTCTAACCAGCGACTTGAGTGGTCACGAACACTTCGGCCAAGCAGGCAACACCTACTCACTTTTCTCAGTGGACCAGTCAGGATCTTCATATTTTGTGACCACTTTGTTGCTGGACCACCACGCGGTTTCACCCAATTGTTAGTGGTCTCAGTAGACAACGTCCAGTACGTTAAACGATCAGATAGCATACGGAATACGTGACCCGGCGATCGTAAGCTGTGCGACGTGAGTAGTTGACTAACAGATCGTGCATCCCGAGCTTTCCAGAATGCGCGCAGACGAACGGCCGTTCTGCTCACGTGACCAGTCCACTTAATGTGGGCTAATTCGCGGAGAGGACGACGACCGAACACAGCAAGTTGGTTGACATCTTCGTTGCGAGCAGGCCACGTTTCCGAACCCTAGAGCAAAACGGAACGCACACAAACACTGTGCACCCTTCATTCTGGCGACAACCGGACGTCTTTTCCACGCCATGGATGACGCAGGCTGGAAAGGGCAACTTCTGTCTTTGCTATCCTCGCTGATATCTCATTAGCAATATTACAATCTGACGAGATAGTGCTATCCAAATTTTTGAAAGTGCATGCAGTGTCGAGCGGATTAGCTGCGATGAAGAAAGTACGAGTGGGATTGCCCCAGACTTGAAATCGCACTTTGAAGGTGCGGAACGCATTCCATACAAACCAGTCCAATCACTCACACTGTTCAGCATGGTTTGCATGCTTTCGGCGGTGTCATCCGGACACACTGAAGCAGTCAAGCTAGCCCCAAGAAGAAGCTCAACAACAGGTTCATTGGAATCCTCAATCACACTCTCCAGAATGTCGCTCATGACAAAATTAAACAAGGAGGGGGAAATCGGACGTTCTTGACGAACACCACTAGGAGTGATGAACGCCCAAGACAATTGTCCATAAACACTCACCCTACATGCACAGTGAGCATACAGTGATATCAACAGATTCACGTACTTTCCCGGTACTCCCTTGCGGAGAAGACAGTTCCAGAGGGCGTTACGAGCAACTGAATCGAAAGCAGTCTTTCAGGTCTAAAAGGATCATGACCGTCGACCATCTGTAAGAGTGCCGATGTTCCAAGGCTCTTCGTAAGGTGAAAATGTGATCAACGCACCCTCGACCGGATCGAAATTTTGCCTGTTCTCCGCGTATCTGACTTTCTCTTGAAATCAGACCACTGAGTAACTTGGACGCAACAGACACCAAATGGATACCTCTGTGGTTGTCACGTAGATATCGGGTCCCATTTTCGAAAACAGGAATTACCGTTGATAGGCACCAATCACGAGGTACTTCTTCAGTTTCCCAAATCGCCCGCAGGATTTATGAGTTCCGATACCAGTCTCTCCCCGCTTTCTTTGAAAAGAGAAGGATAGAGGTCTGGTTCAGGGGCCTGATTACACCTCAATAACTTAAGCTCCAGGGCCAAATCTGCTTCCGACGGAGGGCTGTCTGGAACGCAATAACTGACCATTCAGGTCCTGTCTTCCACACGGTCTGATGAAGGTCAGCT
>QNGE01001005.1:0-32954 GCA_008508345.1 Paragonimus westermani
GCCTATGTAGGATGCTCCGCATCCACATCGATATTCATAGATGAGGTTGGATTTGACTGACTCGGGCGTCGGTTGTTTCACACACAGTGCCGGAACCCGGAATGTTCTGAACATAACCACGGGTACCACTGCATTGTTTGCTTTCGTTAGATAACTAACCAGACGACGGTGAATAAGTCAGCATACATCATTACTCTTGAAGAGAAGACGCAGAAATGTCGGCTTTTGAACACTGTGTCGGGTCGAATTCCTATGTCACTGGACTGTTTAACTCTTGCAAAAAACGGTTTGGAATAACCGTTTGGTTGTAGGGTGGTCTCTAAAAGGGCCATCTCCCCTTGAACAGTATTTTCAGTGCAGACACGTCTGGCCCGATCAAATAAGGTGCGCACCAAACTTTGTTTGTAGGATCGGGGAACAAAGCTTTCAAAGTGCAAGCACTGACCTGTCCAAGTGCTCTTGCGATGGACGCTTCGGTGAATCGAGCCACCTGCATTTCTCCTGATGCATATATCCAGAAATGATATGCTGTTTTAATACTTGCCTCCCATACTGGAATGTATGTTTGAGCGCAAAGCATTCATCTGATCAATTAAGCTCTATGCTTGCAGTTGAGTGTGTGCGAAGAGAAGAGTATCATCAGCAAATCGCTTGCATAGCTGCACAGAAGAAAACTGCCCTGTAAATTGTTGCTCAAGTTTTACTACAGGAATGCCTGCCAGAATAGGGCCGAGAGGGCTACCCATCGCTATCTGTGAAGATCGATGTGGATGCGGAGCATCCTACATAGGCAGGACTGGACGCCAGTTGCGAACCAGGGTCATGGAGCATATCCCGAAGTGGGTCAAGAAACAGATTACGCAAACACATGACGTCACAGCCGCGCATAGAAACAAGGAGCCTGCATCGTCTAGTACGCATCCTATTCTAATGACGCAAAACTAATGTGATCCCACAACGGCATTCCGCGTTATCCACTCAACGTCACACAGGCAAACACTGTGCCATGCCGAAGTGATAGCAATCTGAAAGTTCAAACCCGTATTGTGTGTTCAGATACAACTGTTCGTAAGGTTGTCGTTACCTTGGTAGTGACAGTGATTGTGCACCCTTACGATTAACCTTTTCTGGTATCTTGTTCGCTTTCTCGTGCTGACATATAAATGGTTTGTAGTATGCACTCGTAAAGATGCAGCGAAATTTGTCCGGACATAAAACGTACAAAATCAACCTACCGTCTTCTTCATCCGAATATATGGTGAGAAAGTAGTGAACCACGGGCAACAACCATCTAGGCTCGGCGGGATATTTGGAGAATTCCATGCGAAGAAATGAGGGAGGTCACGCAAAACTTCGGCTGGGGAGGCAGCATGATCATGGTGAAGGTGTGCTGGTGCGGAATTAGAGACAACCTGCTAGCTTTTGGGGAACGGTTTGCACCAAGGCCCTGTAGTCGCTCCTCGACCTGAGTGACAACCATGGTTCGAAGTTGAAGTACGTGCAATCCACAGGTGCAGACGCCGGCAGTAGATGGGCTACCGGGTCGACCAGGGCTTTTACGATTAGTACGGATAAACAGGGTGAATGACACTATGAAGGTGGGAAATCTCCCGTAGTACGAGGAAACTCTGGTCGTGAAGTCGGTATTAGCGCCTGAGGCTCGGGGTGGGCATCCGTCTACGGGCCGGAGTCAAGGCGGGAATCCCACCACCCAGCGATTAGCATAAAAACTAGGTTGTTGAGATCCTGAGCAAGACTCGGCATTACGCTTTGGTTTACACCCAGGATAACGCGCAGCCTGCCTCGCTCGACGAGGCTGTTCCATGCTTTTTCGAAATGCTATTTAGAGTTGATGAGGTGGAGCGCAAGCTACGGTTGAACGATGCCAGTAATTCTCCCGGTTTAGACAACACCACCATCTGATGTTACGTGAACTAGCGGTGGAATTGCCTGTATCCCTGGCGGACTAGTATCGACGGTTTTCGGACGAAAGCAATTTGCCAAAGGAGTGGAAACAAGCATTGGTTGCGCCTATGTACAAGGGAGGAGGACGGCCAGAAGCTGCCAACTACCGGCCAGTATACCTATCTCTCGTGCCTGGCACAGTGATGGGGTAGATGATAGCTCACCGTCTTTGGAGACATTTGGACTGCCTCTGGACCCTCAGTGGGAAGCAACGTGGATTTCGGAGAAGGCACCCCTGATTGGCAAACCTCCTGCTTGCTAGAGAGTGATAGGTGGAGGCAAAACCTGATGACAAGACTGCGGAGGGAATGATTCCCAGTTTCAACAAGGCCGCTGACAGAGTTTCACGTAACCATTTGCCCACCAAGCTGATAGCGTACGCCGTCAGTTCGCCCATAACAAACTGGATGGCAGACTTCCACTGTGGTGGGCAATTCACTTATATGGCCAAACAACACTTATATGATTGGCTGTCTGCTCAAGCGGTGTTCCATAAGGGTCAGTGGCCGACCCCTGGCTTTCATCAATGATCTGTTGGGTCAGTTGAAGCCCTCGTCTTCGCCGGTGACAAAAGAGTACGGTAGACCGTTTCTTCAAACCAGGATAATGAAATATTGCGATGGGACTTGGACATGACATCGGCGCCGATGGTTCAATGGAGCTTGCCTATAGGCCTGCAGAAATGCTTCTTTACGCTCTTGGAGAATAGCGGGGATATTATGGCATGTCACTTTGGAAGTCACTTGTTAACGCAGTGTAATAGCGAACGAGACCCCGGGCGGTGGGGTGAGACACCTTCAAAACAAAACCGGACCGAAGCACAGCTATGTCGCAGTGCTCCTCGGTACATAGATTGAGGTATCTCGGCTTGAAAAGGCACGAGAGGCAGCCACACGTATGTTCGTTGGGATAAGAGGCCTCCCCCATAACCAGCGGCTAGAGTATCTGAACATGCACCCCCAGAATTGCGGGCGACTTCACGATGTTCTTGCTGTGATACGCTACATTTTGCGAGATGATATGGACCAGAAACTCAGAGCAGATCCCCCAAGCACAGGTGATGCTGGCGTCCGAAGATGTGACCTCTTAGTTGCCCCTGGATAGGCAGATAGCGGCGCACTGGAAGGGAAAGGATGGTTAACGCCCCACCTTATTCCGGTGTCAGGGGGGCCTAGCGATGAAGCACACACGGTCGGTGGCTCTTGCTTCTTACCAATGATCAACGAACAGCAAACTTGCGTATAATTTCAAGTTAACGAAGTCTGACAATTTCTGTCGAGAGTTTGAGTCCAAAGGGAGAAACGGTCAGAAAAAGAGAATAAATGAAAACAGAAAGCGTAGGTGCCAACTTCCCGTGAAAAATAGGGCGGGGAGCAAACACAAACCACACAGCCATTTTAAGATCTACGACACTTTTAATATTGGTGCTGACTGCCACGGCTGGTACACGTAGCTGTTTGTTTTGCATATTTCGTGGACCACACGACTGTGCCACAGAATCTTTGATCAAATTTTGCTTCGAATTTGATCATGGTTGTTTTTCTGCGTGTTGCTCAAATGCATTTTTGTCGCAACACATTTATCATTTGATCTTGAAGCGCTCCGCCAAACGCAGTTCTATCGTTGTCGCTGCCTCGAATGACCGTGTCAATCGCCGCATGGAAGGCTCGAAATACTGTCAAAAGGATTCCGCATGCAAGAAGAACGATCGGCGAGGAGGGAACAAATAAAGGATTGCGGTATCCGGCTTCCTACCAACACAGGACAGTCATCATTCAACGCAGACAGCTATCTCGACAACAGCGGTCAATATTCATTCAAATTGTCTAAAAACGTTCGGTGGAGACATTAACAGAATGCAGAAGAGGAAGCGAACAAGTCCCAAGTTAAACAAAATGCAGGACAGGTAGCACCACTGGTCCATTAGCCTTCCGTGTGGGGGACTCTTCGCTGATGCGACCTCACCACTTCCGGGTTTTGATAACGGCCCTGTATCATTAATTCTTGCGAACTATTCACCTTTAAATCCCATGCTGGCGGTGTGCTCCACTGCAAATTCAGCCCCTTTTCACAATGTTCAGCCAGTGCAACCTTGTCAGGCTTAGGAGAATGACTGGTTGGGATCTGCCTCAGAACACATCCCCGTTTTCTGAGGAGGCCTGACACGTAGTTGACAATTTGATTACATCCGATTCAGTTTTTTAACGCACAACACGAGAAGTGACGCTGAGTTTCAGTGTTTTCTGAAATTTAGCTGCTAACGCATGCGAATGTGCGGACCGAGAATTTGCCTGTATATGGCTTGCTGGCCGAGGTGTCATAGTTACTCGAAGCAACTTTTTGAAATACCCCTTCTTTCCTCTGATTTTCCTCCGGGTGAAGAGGTCAAGGTTACTTCCTGTGAGACGGTCGTGCTGGACCTTTTGTTGGCCGTGCTGTTTGCTTCCACAGAGCCAAGTTGTGTTGGCGTTGAATTAGCAACAACTGTAACGTGCGCAGGTATACCACTCAGAGTGACAGCAGATAGAACATCGTTTGGTACAACCGGCAGGCTGTGATCGATCTTCACACCTAGTGTAACGGGGAAAGGTTTTAAAGCTGCTGCTTCTGGGGCACATGTCCGCATTGGAGTACCATACTTCGAGCTTGCAGCTGATTTGTGAATGTGATATAGGGAAACGACTCGACAGCGCCCGTCTTCCTTGACATCGCTGACTGCTGAGCTGTAGGGCAGTTAAATGTGTCGAGAATAGGCAGGACTTTCCCCATGGTAACTCCTCAGTCAATAGTCTGTTTTCACGCGCTGCCGTCCGCACGGGAATGGAACTGCAGCCCCGTCTACACGGAGACAGTACTTATCAAGTTGAGCAACTGGTCGGCGTATCTTGTGAAAAAGCTCACACTGGTCAGAATTCGCTTCTCACAGTAAGGTCAGTTAGACGACAGAGGGGCAATAAGTTTAGATACATGAGGAAAGATCGATTGGGCTTTGCGATCACCTCCAGTTTGCTATAAGTATGGAAACATGTGAAATAGCGAAAATCACTTCAGGGAGTTGTGCACTAAAGAAATAAACAATGTATCACAGCTGATTAGAAGGAGGGATCTAAGGCGTCCCAACTTCCTATGGTTGCGTGACTATTTCCAAGAAATTAGTCAGTACTCCACACTTACCGAATGCAGCCCGCTTGCTTATTTATCACAAGTCATGTTTAAGTGCCGACTGTAATTTATGCTTCCTTTTCATTCAAAAATCCCCCTGGGCGAGCAGAATGCCTAGAGGTATTCCGCGCACTCAGATCCGTGACACATGTTCAGCACTCACTCCACATCCAGCGGAAAAGTCGCCTCGTTTTATCGACAATCGGGCAAATCCAGGTGTTGACAATATGTTTATCGTAGCCGTTGCATTCTCACAGGCTTTTCGCAGCTCGTAAAATGCGCCTATTTCCGACCACATGTTTATCGTCTCTTGTTTTGTGACTCACTGCTATCCGACAGATAACACTCCAGAGCACTGCTTTTTACTTCCGTCATCAACGTTAAGACAGACAGATAGATAGACGGACAGGCCCTTCAGATGGATCTCGATAGGCCGTACACATGGTCCACTGGCTGGAAACTGCCACTCTGTGGCCAAGCACAGAACTTTTTTGAGGGAGAAGACAGGAAACCGCACGAGATGGCCGAAAACTGAGGGGAGTCCCACCGCGTTAGAAAGTGGAGTGGTCGTGCAAAACCTGGGCGTTCAAAACACAGCTGATTTCAGTGTCGGTAAGCATGGGCTGGAGGCCGGATTGAGGGAAAATGGAGAACTAATCCAGCCAGGTCGTGGTTGCAGGTAGAAAGATGGAGGTATTAACGCTGCTGCTTGAAGTGCAATTTAGTTCTCTTCCAGTGAATTTGATGCGAACGTGGTGCTCCCTTGGCGTGAATGGCAGAAGAGTGCGAGAAAGAGTGCAAAGAAGGTATACAAATCTCTTTGTAGGGCTTGGTGAAAGAAACTAGTGAAAATCTTGAGCTTCTAGGCATTATTCACCAGAGGAAACTTGGTGATTTAATGAAAATTTTCCCAGTGTTGAACTTGTTTTTGGATCTCGAGGGAGTAGAATTCCAGGAACGGGTCATGAATATGTGGCCAAGCGGCATATCCATAGGTTATGCAGCGGAGCCAGTTCCCTGTTCTCCGGCTTGTACGCTCAGATTCCCCCGACCTTACAATAGCGCAATTCAGGAGTCGAAGTGGGAAAACGGCAAACCTGCAAACGGACTTTATTCAGTGTTTGTGGTTTGTAGTAAATTTGCGTTCACGAAGTAATTTGTGTAGGTTCGGCGATACCTGTGATGCAAATCTCAGGCCGCATGGAGTTTAGGATTTCGAAGACGTCGAAGATGACCTCACTTCAAATCGGTTCGACTGTCATTCTGCCCATATCCATTGCGCAAGACATTCTAGTCTTCGAAGGACAAAAGCTCCGGGGCCTACGTTCGAGGTTGCTGGGGGCTGATTAATATCACAACGGTTAAGAGTTGAGGACTGGAATGCATGTTATACCTTGTCGAAGCATCAACACGGAGTTTCGCGCTAGTGGATAGAAGCACGAGTCCCGAAAACAGTCGAGCCCTCGTTAAACTAGTGGTGCGGGATCTGGCATCCGCTGTGACATCAGCCAGAGAGTCCGGAGTACAGAGACCTCAGCCAATCCAAACGCACAATGTTAAGGGAAACGTAAGCAATTCGATTGGAACATCAAATTCAGCAGGGCTGAGACCGCTGTGGGAGGAACTCTTAATCACGCAAATACTGGAAAGAATTGATGACACTAGTGGCTGAGAGTTTCAAACTCGGTCATATGAAGGTTCCCACTGAATGTGCAGCGCTGGACCTCAGACTCATGAGGACATCAACTGATCGTCCAAGGCTGAGGGACTCTCTCTGTCACTCGAAGAATAGTGCCTGATTGGGAAGCTAGCAGTTTCGTCACGTCATCTAGATGTGCACCGGGAAAATCACAATTAGAATACATCGCTATCGCAGTGATAATACGTATGCAGAAGGAAGACAAAATCAAGTCACACGTCCGGTGAAATAGTCCTGAGAGTTTGCACTAGGCGAGTGGCAAAACCTACCCAGGCCTGTGACCAGAACTGAACTGAACAATTGAATCTAAATTTTCAACCCTAATAGCAAGCCCCGAACATCGGCTTTTAGACCAAAAATTCAGTTGTCCAGTCTAGTTATTCGCCCGGTGGAAATATTGTGCTTGCAGTCACGATATTGTGAAAAGATGAGTTCGTGATGTTTTAATGTGCTATCCTTGGTAATTTCGGCGCGTCAGCGGCCATTTTATCGGGATCCCAAGGACGCGCCGGTGGTGCGTGCGCACTGGCCTGGAGTTTATGATGCTATTATAACAACCTCAGGCGTATCCCTATTTCTTCGATCACATATGTTCACTTCGTTAGTTGGTTGGTTTTCCAATGAGCAGAATGCCAGCTGTGATTTCTGCGGGGGGTGCACAAACCGGTGTGCACATGCAAACCGTTCATTCTAGTTCGATGATTTCTGGACCGCTTAGCATCCCTAATCCCTTATCGTCAGGTAAGCAGTTCGATTTATATGCAACCGATATGATAGGTGTTGTGCACTCAGTCCACGGGATGCCATTATCCGGTCTTCACGAGCGCGACCATATCCTGGCGGCACAAGGTTCTGTCCCAAGCCACTACTTTTCAGCTATGGGTGGTAATCCAAACTCACCTCACCACGTCCCGAATATGTTGCCTCACGGACATCATCAGTTTCATCATCCGCATCCACTTCTGGGTCTGTAAGTCTGGTGTAACATTTTTGCGTGAACTCGTGCCTTGACCGATACAAATTGCCTTACAGAACGTTTGACTTAGTTTCANGCTGCGAGCCTGCATCACCGCTAACGTTTTGGGAATAACGGAGCAACATGCGCTGTGAACGAAACGGATAGAGAGGGACTATAAGCCATGGTACAGATGAGTGGCATGAAGGCCAGTCACTGGTAGATCCAGGGCTTGTACAACGTATTGCCTAAACCCGAGTTGTAGAAACCACAGTGTACAGGTGGTGGGATGGACCATAACGACACGTGTCATATTTACTCACTGTTGCGTTGAGTTAACCTCCTTGCCCACCTGTGAACATCACCTACTTATGCAGCATGCGTTCATTTAACATCTGTTCCATCTGATTGGCTTAAGCTATGGGCAGTTCTGATGCGACGCACACGTGTGAAATCAGGATACACCTGCATTTGAACCGTTCATAATTCATCATACTTGTTATCTGGAAGTGACTCGCTGAGAAACATACCACCAAGTAAGAAACGTTTGTGGATTTATTAATAGTGAAACAAATTTTTGGAAATCACTGATGACTTTCAGTGATACTTTCAGCTGGCGTAAACAGACTAACAATAATCAGAATCAGAAGTATCCACGATAAGCAGATAGAACTGTTGTGGATGGAATGAAACAAGTCAGAAGCAACGCTAGTGCCGGAGAAATAGAGAGCATACCATTCGGTCATTGGCCATCAGATAAGTGGGCAAATGATCTGGGCATAAACATGTCACATCCAAACATAACCAGGATGCAAAAATCAGGACAGTACGCAGGTTTTCAGTGATAAATTGAGACATATTGGTCATGTTTAGATCGCCACATATGGACCGTAGATAACAACAGCAGTGTGATAAGGTCATGTGCAATCGTTTGTAGGAATGACATTTCGTAGACGGGTTTCTACCCGAGACACTGGAAGTGAGGCAGATTGAACATCGAATTCTTTGTGATAACAAACCCACGAATGTGGTGGCATAGCTCCCACTGAAATTTACTTCAATATTCAGTGTGAAGTTCGGTGCGAACACAGCGTATTCGAGAATTACAGGTTCATGTATATCCCCCAAACCACTGGATATTCAGCTTTTCTGATGGAAGCATTTTCTTAACGTAAAATCGATCATACATGTCAACACGACCATTTTGCTAACAGTGGTGCAAATACGGGTGATTTTTAGGTGTGGCCGAATTGTCTCATTACAATACAACCATTACACTAGATAAAATGTTTGTATTTACCCTGAAATATTATTTTGTCATTTCACGAAAAGTGTGAATAATCTGTTTTTGTGCCCGAACGGCCGTTTCCAAGTCGTTTCGACCATGAAACTCAATATGGGAGAACTATGCACTTGCCACCCAGAGTAAAAAATAACTTTAAGCTCTGGGAACTACAGCCTGGGGTCTCTACGGCAAAACCCGGGAAGTTCAATCATGATGGTATTCTCTGAGATACTTGTTTGCCGTGCAATATCTGATGGCATATGAATTAACAGAGGGGAAAATGGTGAGAGTGGATATACTATGATTTCAGAGAGAACTATAAAAGGAAGTCTGCAGAATAAAAAACCCAGTAATACGTATAACAAAATTCAATACACGGGCTCGCTAATTTGTAGGGGACTAGCTCTACACAGATGTTTCAACACAAATAGTTCAAAGCGCAGCCGCTGAGTAGCTCAGGCTAGGCAATCCCGATCTGGGCGGACCAGGAGCACGAAGGAGACATGAAACGCTCACCAGAAGTGTATTGTTAAGCCAAATCAGTTCAAACAAGATGTGTTCATTTTGTGTATAGACAAGTGATGTAGACCGCACACAAATATAAAGCTAAAATATGAAAATATGCATATCTTATAAAAGGGATGCGGTTATGACCCTATTTATGCAGCATTTGAGAGCAAACGCATCATTTTCTCAAGCTGCTGAAGCACGCAACTAGTGAACGGGTTGTGTGTGCAGGAAACTGCGAGTGGTAAATCCTACCCAGGCCTGTGACCAGAACTGAACTGAACAAGTGAATCTAAGTTTTCAACCCTAATAGCAAGCCCCGAACGTCGGCTTTCAAACCAAAAATTCAGTTGTCCAGTCTAGTTATTCGCCCGGTGGAAATATTGTGCTTGCAGTCACGATATTGTGAAAAGATGAGTTCGTGATGTTTTAATGTGCTATCCTTGGTAATTTCGGCGCGTCAGCGGCCATTTTATCGGGATCCCAAGGACGCGCCGGTGGTGCGTGCGCACTGGCCTGGAGTTTATGATGCTATTATAACAACCTCAGGCGTATCCCTATTTCTTCGATCACATATGTTCACTTCGTTAGTTGGTTGGTTTTCCAATGAGCAGAATGCCAGCTGTGATTTCTGCGGGGGGTGCACAAACCGGTGTGCACATGCAAACCGTTCATTCTAGTTCGATGATTTCTGGACCGCTTAGCATCCCTAATCCCTTATCGTCAGGTAAGCAGTTCGATTTATATGCAACCGATATGATAGGTGTTGTGCACTCAGTCCACGGGATGCCATTATCCGGTCTTCACGAGCGCGACCATATCCTGGCGGCACAAGGTTCTGTCCCAAGCCACTACTTTTCAGCTATGGGTGGTAATCCAAACTCACCTCACCACGTCCCGAATATGTTGCCTCACGGACATCATCAGTTTCATCATCCGCATCCACTTCTGGGTCTGTAAGTCTGGTGTAACATTTTTGCGTGAACTCGTGCCTTGACCGATACAAATTGCCTTACAGAACGTTTGACTTAGTTTCACGTTACTTCGTGCGCGTATGGAAACCAAAACTGACAATCAAAAGAATATATATATGTATGTATGGTTATCCGGTGCTCGTCTACGTTCACAAGAGTTGGTCACCGGGATCCTTCGGATATGTTGTTCAGGAGGAGTGGTCGCACTCTCATCCGGTTACTAGACGCAGAGTCGTTTTGCTTGTGAAATTCTGCTGTGGTGTGAAAAATGTTTTGTTTTTAGCTGTTGTACCTTTAAGTGCTCGCTGTCGTAACATAGAAAGGCACCTGTAGACCGGATGCTTTGAAACCTGTCGCGGTCATACAAAATAACTATTGTAACCGTGCTCGATTCCACCTCCACATGATCGGTAGGCGGGCGATCTGAGTAATCTTAATGCACTGTGATGAACCTTTCAAAGAGAATGCCAGCGCTGTTCGCAGCAAAAATAGTCCACGGAGAAGTGGATTTCTGTTGGGCTTCGGTTCGTTGCCCCCCAAATTCGTACATTGTGCGTGAACTTTAGATTGTTTCCTATTGTCATTGTAAAGTTGTAATGTATGTAGAGTTTTACTGTGTATATGTGCACGTGGAACAAATACCTGATTACCCACGCACCATCCTTTACACGTCGCGCGATTTTCCCTTCTTTAACGATGCAGTCTCTTGTTTGCGCTTGTATGATACCCTCAGCTGTTCATATCAGAGACTGAGATGTGTCGCTTTTTTGCTAAATTCCGAATCACAAACATGGCTCACAAATTGGGGCCGTGCCTTTATGGCTCGTCTCTTTTATTGTCGATAACACATCTGCAGTGGAATTCAATGTTCACCTACCAAGTAACCATGAAGGAAAGGTGTTGCAGGGCAAATGCCAATGAATGCGACGGATAGAGATTTAATGAATGAGTCGTTTGTCCATGCCCAAACGTTCAGCCTCAATGTGTAGTCAATTGTTGGCTCATCGTCGTCATCAGGCAACAATACTCCGATGGTTCACCCGATGCTTTACCGCCATACAACTATTAAAACAACAGGTTCTAACAGAATACGAAATGAAGGAAAGGGGGTAGAGTCTAAATGCCGAAATACACTCCTGTTTAAACTCCAACATTCAGCATCAGGGTGTTTGCGCCCTGCAAACAAACCGAGCCGTAAGTGAAGGTAAGGCTTCATCAACAAAAAAAGGTCTTCTTGCGGTTTTCATCGCCTTACATCATTGCTCGCACTTGCTCCACAAAACTCGGTCAAACACCGGCAACGTTCAGATCAATAGACTCGATCAGCTACCATTCCTTCCAACGTCTCCAGCCACTGATTCTGCGAGTCGCGATGATCCCGACCCAGAGGATTAACCTAACCTATAGTGCCTAACCCTTTGCCAATTCACTCAATTTTTTGCTCTAGCTCAAAATTTGTCCCCATCGCGTCGTACACGAGTCGACCACGATAACAGCAAAGGTGCTCGTTGCGGTAGGTAATTAATTGACTTGCCTAGTACATGACCTAACCGTAGAAGTTGCTGTGTACTTAGAGCTTGAGCCAGTAAACTTGTTTGACACTCACCGTCAGATGTCTGTTGCTTGGTCTTATTGTTTATATGCTGATGCCATGGATGTGGGTCACCGAGCGTAGTTATCGACGTACAAATATCTGAAGATTCACATATGCTCTGAGTGACCATCAGTACTTGGTCCGATCGTTGTGCACCTTTCCAGTGGAACGTCACAGACTGGAATACACAGTACACTGCAGCTGGGTGTAGGGACAGTAGCAATCTTGTTTGACGCAAGGTCTCTACAAAAGTGGCGTATGTGACTTCATATTCCACTGAGATGTTCATGATCAACAGGACTACTTTTGGCCTACAACCCCTAGGTGGTATTCAGTCATTCAGTATGCCCAACACTGCATATTCGTTTTAAGTTGACCGCCAGTTCGGTCTTCTGTTCAGCAACCTTCAGAAGGTTTTACGAAAGATATGAAGATTCTCCACGACAAACCACGGATTTACCACTTACTTTACTATTGGATTAGGGATCAGGTTTCGTTATCTCATAACAGTGAACAACGCCTTTGGTCCGTGAAAGCGGTGATTCTTTTCTTCCCTCGAAGAACGTATGCCGTTTGAGTGTATTTCAGAAAGTAAATAGGTCCCACTCATCCTCACCCTTACGGGTCGTTTGGGATAAAAATTTAGAGCCTACGTATTGCTGCGATGGTGCAGTTTATCTGCGCTTCACTTTTAACACTCACGCCCACCGCCCTCGGAATTCTCTCCTTCCAGGAATCGGCTTCCACATTTTATTGGTCAACCTGAATTACGGATCTTCGAAATGAACAAAAGATTGCTACAACGTATGCAGGTTTGTTGATCTTGGTTGTTAACTTGAATTCCAATAGGATTGTGATAGTGTTTGGTGGGAGGCATTCGCGACAGACTTCTTTGAAGATGATGCTACATTAACTGTTGGATTTTTAACGGAAGACGGACCAAAAAGATACAGTAAGTTACTTATTTTCTGACCGTTCTCTTTAGCGATTGGCAGAACACTTATCCCGCGTTATTTTAGAAGCATTTTTGACAGTGGATGCGGTGAACTACACTTCAATCTTAGGCTCAGTCACGAATACTTTCATCATTCCAGCCTAACTTTGGATTCAGAAACAGCCACTATGACCATGAACATGATGCGTGGGATTCCCGCAACTGTAGTTGTTGAAGGTCGCCTCACTCTAGAGTTTTCTCTGGACGAATTTATGCGAATGCGTTCATGGATTTTCCAAATTCGTGCCCCACAAGAACTGATTATGCGCTCCATGCTGAGCATCCAGGTAAGTTAGCTATTGATTCTTTTCAACATTCAACGACATCAAGAGCTGACTACCGATCCATTATCAGCCTCACAAAGTCCAGGCTTTGATTATGGTTCCACTTCTTTTTTCCCAAAGCCGATGTGCACGTCTGGTTTGTTTGTTAATTATCCTCTTGCCATTGTCCGCATCCGGTTGGACAACAACTCTAATAAACTCAAGGTTACGCTCACTGTATTCGTTCGCTAACAATGTGGTTGCCAGTCTCTGATCTTCATTTTTTGTAGATCACAGTAGTTATTTTGTTACTCACTTGGACTAATTACATGCAACTCCCGACAATATCTAGCCGTGCTCGGAAGAATTCTGGACATCATCGTGCAGTAGTATGAGATTTACCAACACTGTCTTATAAAGTGAATGAGCTTCCCAGTTCTAGATTTGCCCAAGTCTCTTGACTATGCACCAGAAGCTGGCCTCAGTCAACTCCACTAGTAATAGTGTATGTTGAAATCTTCCCCTGAGTAGTCTGTTTTCAATACTGCTCTTACTTCGTTCCATTCTTTCTATTCTCATCTATTGTTTACCTGCACACCGATCCGGATAGTTGGTTCATGTACGAAGCAAGCCAACTAACCACCCGCCCCATCGAGCACCTTTGCCGATGTTGTGGCCGACTGGAGTAAGACGCGATATAAACGAATGTTGACTTGGTGTAGAGTTAAACTAATTACCAAGGGGGAGTTACTTTGGTGTCAAGGACGCCTCTTATCTGGATCTGGCTGCTTTCCAGCCGACACGTGGCTTTGGTTTAGTTATTCTGGCCAGAGGTATGAGCACCCAGGCCAGTTGCTTTGGTGAGATTGAGTGTCGTTTAGTTGGCATGTTCGGGATGGCATCACGTTCATTCGGATACTGGCGGATGGCTGTTACAACTGTGCACTGAGCATAAACTATTCTTGATCAGCATTCCTTTTAGACATTGTGCACGTCATTGCTGTACTTGGCGCCCCCCCTCTTCCGAATCACACGTGGTCTCATAAACCACGTAGCTGTTAGTTACAGGTGGCGGGGCTCCACTCAAGACTGTCGTTACTATTGAAGTACATACTTGGATCCGAATCATGCGTTGGTACGTTGTTTCATTCTTACCTTTGCTGAGCAACGACCCCACCGACAGCAACGACTAGCTGTTGAAAGACTGGCTTTACTATCGGTAAAGCATGAGTACTAAACCAGCTTAAAAAGCTGCCTTAGTAGTTCTCACTTCGACAATCCTTGTGGCTGCTGGACGCAAATCTCAGGCCACTTACAAAGCAGGCACTGTAATATGCGACACGATGGTTTGTGGGTTGAACAGACATTGAATCTCGGAGAATTCCCTGGGCTTGTTAGGAGACAGACATACCATTCCTTTGGACAGTTCGTGTAACAAGTTGAGGAGGGATATTCATAGTGGAGAGAGCTAAGGTAATGGAAACCGCTTTTGCTTCAGGGAAAAGGCAAACCCTAAGCTGATTTGTGCCACTGGTTCCAGGTGACCGTCTGTCAGTGCATTTGTCAGTGAGGCAGATAAGGCACTGATCATTAACGAGTCCAGAGTGTTAGAGCGTTAGGCGGAACACTTTGAGGGTCAATTTTCTACTGTTTTGCCGTCACAAACTTACAATGTGGCTCCCTGGTCAGTAGATTTATAGCAACCTATGAGACTGGGATCTGCGATTGCACTTCGGCTCTCGAATGTAGTAGGACCGCTGACCCAGATGATTTCGTGCCGACACTTTTCGAAGAACGTATGAAGGTGTCAGTGGAGACCTTGGCTAAGCTGTTTCAACTTGTGTGGATGACGGAGAACATCCTGGTCAGCAGTAGGTTAGAAATTAAAGCTGAGGTTAGTTTTTAAAATGAGTTCCTCAAAATCTATCCAACCACCCACTGAAGACGTTAAAAGAAGAGGTAATGCGGATGCTACCATTTAATTAACCGTTTATGAAGTAAGTACGCTCAACGAGACGAAATAGCAAGCGTTCTAAGGAAGCTGTTTTATGAATGTCGGTACTCTCTCACATGGTACTCGGCTGTCTCGGTTGTTGCTTGCTGGTTAAAAGCTGTATCTAGCTGAGCTTGTTCTAACCCAGTGGAGCGACACCCAGTCACGCGTTCGCGATCGTGGGTTAGGATTCCAGTTACAACCACTGACTCTGTCTAGGTTTACGCAACCTTCCATTTTCATTCCGCCCGGTTAATCGAACACATCACACCATCATCGTCATCAGCATCAGGACGACCAAGGGCCTGACCAGAAAGGTTCTGTGGCTCGGATCGCCACTCACCTCAACAGTGAAGTGGAATACCCTAAACGAAAACGTTACTAAAAGGGTCAAGAATCAATAAAAGAAGACTAAGTGGAAGGATTAGAAGTGGTATGAGTGCGTGTACGCTACTGATTGCATCACATCGCGATCTCGGATAGCATTTCCAGCCAGCGTTTTGAGTGGTCACGAAGACCCCAGACAGACAGGCAACACCTACTCACTTTGCTCGGTGGAACAGTCAGGGTCTTCATACTTCGTGACCGTGTTGCTTGACAACCACGCTGTGAACGATCGGCTGATAAACAGAGTACGTGACCCAACTAGTACAGGCTGTGCAGCGTGAATAGTTGACCAAGTGACCGTGCATTCCAAGCGCTCCGGAATACGCACCGGCGAACGGCCATATTATTCATAGGACTAATCTACTTGAGCAAGTACCAATGGAACACGGTAGCCGGAACATATGGTGGTGACGGAGAGATGCGGCCCAAACATGAAACGCCCCCATCCTGGTGAACAACCATGTCGTGGGTGTGCACAGTAACGGGTAACTGACCTAACTTGACTCGAATGCTTGTTAATGCAAGACCGCGTAGAATGCCAGTACAACGTACCCGCTTCCATTCGCTGTCCACCGCGCTAGTGTGAATCACTTAGTTTAGTTGCCTTCAAGAGCTATGGTAAACCAACACCAGGGTAGTCCTTTGGGTCACCTCAAAGCGGCATCGAACCACGGAAGAAGGGCATCTAATCGCACAGAAGCAACATCGAGACACCTTAAGATGGGAAGGGTATAGAACATGGAGAACAAGTAACATGCTGGTTAGCATTATATCATTCAGTATCTGCTGCGGTGCAGCTACTTGGTTACAGACGAGCCGTTCCAGTATTTTGAAGACAAATCCCTCTAACAAACATTTGAGAGGGGCTGGCTTGAAGTTGTAAATCGTACGTGAACTTGCCAGGACTAGATCAACGCTGTTCATGAGCAGTGTTACGCACGTCAACGGTGTCATGAGGTCAGCGCATAAAATGATGGGTGGGTAAGCCCCTGTTGATCTTAATAACTGATCTATATAGGGTTCCGGAAGATGTTTCTTCAAAGGGGATATCCAATGCGAAAAATACTTTGTGGAATTTTTTGTCTGAAGTATTTCTGAGGAAACCATTGTATAACACGCGCTCCCTAAGGGTCCCAGGTCAGCATAAATACAATGAATGAGTATTCAGATAAAGTAAGTAACCAAACAGAGTACAGAAACATGGGAACAGAAACCGAAGTATACAGAAAATATTATGAATCAGGTAGCTAGTTTACGCTTAACCGTTCGGGTTCCCACTCTTGGGTGCAGCTGAGGCACAAAGTAATCCAAGACGTGTGGGTGTAGGCAGGGAAGGTCAATCTAGACGAATAGGTCAATCGGAATCCATGCCTACGATGAAAAAGAGTTCCCAGTAACGAAACGATATGTCGAATTTCGGGAAGGATAAAAGTAGGCTTTGATTTTCATCGGTAATATTGTAGCGAAAAAGGCGTCCGATAAAGCACAATCTTTATTGTCCAACACACTAATCACCCTGCTACGCGCGCGCTCGTCTTTATAAGTCCTCATTCCGACCCACATCCTCGGTTTCCGCTCACACGTCGTGCACATTTCGACCCGGTTTGTGTTTCCGACGCCTTCTGTCAGGGCGTTTTTCACCTGCCATTCTTCTTTCGTTGGGCGATTGCTCTTCCGGTCGTTCGTGCTGCCCGCAATCCATCCAATATGGCCTCTGGCCGTATTTTACGACCACGTCGAGATATTCCTCCGGATGTTAGAGTAATCATGCCCTCGATCTGATTATTCATCCCATTTTGCTTGTCATGCCTCGCCCGTTGGTGTGATCTAGTTGAGCGATGGCTCATCCGGCCGCCCACGCTGTCCCTGACCCGCTCGCTGTGGGCTTTTAGAAGTTCCTTGCTGCATTGTCGATTTATTCCACTGAGAGCTGGGACACCCGCACTCCCGGATTGACCAATCCACCACAATATCACAACGGGCAGTAGCACTCATAATGGCAGTCAAACTACTAACATTCAGCAGAGGAGGAGACATAAAGTTGAGATGATTAACGAGCTGCAATATGAACACATTGTACAATCGGCTTTAATCATGGCCTTATTTTCATACTGCTTTGCTGTTGATATTTCTATCCACTTGCTGAAACATCAACGTCAATGTTACGTAAGAAACCCAATGTTAAGGAACTTGTCGTTTATTGAAACCGCAAGTGAACACCAAAACAACCGCTTTCTTGTGCTAAGAACACATCTCGCTTGAGTAGCACGACTTAGAAATCATACAACGGAATAACAATGTGATCGAATACGAGGGGTAGGGTGGACGCGGAACATGCAGCTAAGAAACAGACTACAAAGAAATGGGAGCGTGAAACTTCAAGTAAACGGATCAAATGTCTCGATCGTAATGCCTTTAAGAATGTGAACGGTATTGCTTATTGAACGGATAGCCAGAATGAGCTGCTAGACGCCGGAATGTTGCCTCCAGAAAAGGAAACATGGGCAGAATGACTCATGAGGAAAAAATTCTGGAAATGAGATAGTAAACTGAACATCATATGTGATTGCAAGTTTCACACTCAGCTAGACTGTTCAGTTGACCTCCTTTTAAGAGGAATCACTTGTCCACGGGTTCGCTCTTATGAGAGCAAGTCAATAGTGCACCAGAATTTTAACCCTGATTTACGTCCTTGCAAACGTACACAAGTCGGTTAACTGAACAGTCTACAGTGTGTGGCCTATGTGCACGGAAGATGAACGCAAGCCGTCAGCATGTATTTCAGGAAATTCTAATTTCAAAATCACTCAGCGGGTGTACTAAAACGCAGCCTACGTTGGTTAGATTGTAAACTGCATACACCGCTCAGTTTCATGCGGTTGTTGATGGACAGCTAAAGATGTGGTCATGAGCAAGGGAAGCCTTGATGTTTCGCCAAGCCCAATCGGGAGACGGTAGTTACCAGACTGAGAACAACACAACTACTTGCTGGCTGGAAACGACCTCGGACATGACGGTGTCACAGTACAGTGCTTACATTTGTGAAGTTGTTAATCCTTCGTCGATTTACATACCTTAACCTTACTTTGTGTACTACCGTCAGAATCCGCAGCAACCAGAACCAGAATAGGTACGGTAATGACTCAAAACTTGAAATACTTGAATGTACGCCAAATATTTTACACGTGTCTATATTTTATAGCAAAATTTTCCTATTGTCGTGATCGCGTGAGCAACACAGCTGTTCGCCGGCGTGTATTCCGAACTGTATTTATGCTGACCTGGGACCCTTAGGGAGCGCGTGTTATACAATGGTTTCCTCAGAAATACTTCAGACAAAAAATTCCACAAAGTATTTTTCGCATTGGATATCCCCTTTGAAGAAACATCTTCCGGAACTCTATTTAGATCAGTTATTAAGATCAACATGGGCTTACCCACCCATCATTTTATGCGCTGACCTCATGACACCGTTGACGTGCGTAACACTGCTCATGAACAGCGTTGATCTAGTCCTGGCAAGTTCACGTACGATTTACAACTTCAAGCCAGCCCCTCTCAAATGTTTGTTAGAGGGATTTGTCTTCAAAATACTGGAACGGCTCGTCTGTAACCAAGTAGCTGCACCGCAGCAGATACTGAATGATATAATGCTAACCAGCATGTTACTTGTTCTCCATGTTCTATACCCTTCCCATCTTAAGGTGTCTCGATGTTGCTTCTGTGCGATTAGATGCCCTTCTTCCGTGGTTCGATGCCGCTTTGAGGTGACCCAAAGGACTACCCTGGTGTTGGTTTACCATAGCTCTTGAAGGCAACTAAACTAAGTGATTCACACTAGCGCGGTGGACAGCGAATGGAAGCGGGTACGTTGTACTGGCATTCTACGCGGTCTTGCATTAACAAGCATTCGAGTCAAGTTAGGTCAGTTACCCGTTACTGTGCACACCCACGACATGGTTGTTCACCAGGATGGGGGCGTTTCATGTTTGGGCCGCATCTCTCCGTCACCACCATATGTTCCGGCTACCGTGTTCCATTGGTACTTGCTCAAGTAGATTAGTCCTATGAATAATATGGCCGTTCGCCGGTGCGTATTCCGGAGCGCTTGGAATGCACGGTCACTTGGTCAACTATTCACGCTGCACAGCCTGTACTAGTTGGGTCACGTACTCTGTTTATCAGCCGATCGTTCACAGCGTGGTTGTCAAGCAACACGGTCACGAAGTATGAAGACCCTGACTGTTCCACCGAGCAAAGTGAGTAGGTGTTGCCTGTCTGTCTGGGGTCTTCGTGACCACTCAAAACGCTGGCTGGAAATGCTATCCGAGATCGCGATGTGATGCAATCAGTAGCGTACACGCACTCATACCACTTCTAATCCTTCCACTTAGTCTTCTTTTATTGATTCTTGACCCTTTTAGTAACGTTTTCGTTTAGGGTATTCCACTTCACTGTTGAGGTGAGTGGCGATCCGAGCCACAGAACCTTTCTGGTCAGGCCCTTGGTCGTCCTGATGTTGATGACGACGATACTTGCCGATCCAACTCATCCGAAAAGTCTGTTAATGTTAACTCTCTCAGTGTTGTGACTTCATTGTGCCATATATGGTTGCAGTCTGCATCTCACTATGCCGCTACGTTGTTATTTGGTTAGCTGTGGTAACTCCGGTAGAGTTATCTCACTGGATATTCTAGGGAATCTATAAATGACATCAAGTCATGGAAAGATGATTCCGAAACGTAAAATTGTTATCGAGACATTTTGCAGTTAGAAATGTATGTTCTGAACCTCACGTGGATATTACTGTTTGTCTTGTTGCATGATATTTCGCACTTGTGCGATGGTTGCGTGATTGTCACAGGAAGCTACGAACAAGAGTCGCTTCATTTTAGAGAGTGACCGTACGTTGGGATACGAACGACACTCATGGTGAGACTCCACGTTTCCGCCATTCCTGAAATACTCGGTACGAACTGACTGTCCACAATATCGTTCAGCCAGTTATCATCGAACATTTTGTTGATCGCGTCAGCTGTGTGTACAATACAAAACAGACAGCATTCTACGGTAACGCACGTATGTTACTCCCGAATCGCAGTGTGGGCAATGCTTACGCATATGCATATATATATGTAATATGTGGGTGCATAATTTCATACAGTGACTCAGGTGCTACAGTACGGTCCACACGAGTGTGAAAATGGTTTAAGGTTCAGTTCAGGTCCCGGCCATTGGGAGGTAAATTGGTGAGCAAAATCAGGAAAGGTAGTGATAGCTGTATTCCGATAACGGTCGATAAAAAGATCGCGTTCGATCACCCAAACTGAATTAAGTGGGTGTAAGGGCTAGGAGCAATACATCCTTTTACCTGATCTGTCGTTTGTCTTGTGTATACTTTGGTTGGAACTTTGACGTTGCAGTGTTATGTTGCTCAACAATACTGCGTGAACAGCTCGGACCTTTTTTTTCCTCCATCATGTGTGCCGATTGATGTTGTTATCGGGTTTACTCGTTTGTTCTACAGGATCCCACTTTCTTGGATCAGTTGCCGAAAAATATAACGCGTTACGGAATGACTCCTGGCACGCTGAACTTCTTCCGATTATGCGTGATACTAGAACCAATGCAAGAGCTCATGTCCCGACAGAAGGCGTACAGTTTGTCTCCTCGAGACTGCTTGAAAACTACCTTATTTCAGAAATGGCAACGAATGATGCCTCAGGGTAAGCTATGGCCTTTCAATTACCCGTTGTTTTGTCTCTCACGCATCCGACCACGATGCTTAGTCAATGCTCCCTGGTGTAAACCTTTATTTGCATTCAACGGTCTACCGTATCAGAAGTCAGTTAGCTAGTTTTCCTTTGACAGGAAGTTTTCAGTGCCGAGCAATCACTGAACGGCTACAGATCGCTGCACGCTATTTGATAATTGCTGATTGATGGATAACCGACCAATATAAATGGAAGTCGCTGTTCCAAATGACGTGAACGTTTTTAGGTTTCACAAAGCCATCTTACCCCACTAGCTTCTGTGAAGATTGAGCTGGTCATACGTGTTTCTCTTCTAAGTTTGCTGCATTTTGATTTTCTTCATGTTGGGTATTTGAGAACTGCCAATGTTAACAAAACACTGTTTTCCCAACCAAATCTTACGAATTTGTAGGCAGTCTCGGTAGCGACTTTTTTGTTGTCAGCTATCAACGTGTCACAATCCTGCCTCCATCTATTTTGAATCGGAGGTTGATAGATTAGCATGGTCTGTTTGATTTGTCTCAAACTCATCAGCTAATTCGCCGTTCGGTGTGGAATAGCTCCATTACGTACGGTTTTGTGGTTGTGGCAAATATAAGATCGCTGAAAAGTAACGTTTTTATCGTGCACTAGTAGCTGGGACACCTACACTCATTGATTATGTCGCAGACTAAGAGTTTTCAAATGTTGACTTCTTCAATGCCTCTTAAATTATCTCGCCGGAATTATGAGGCCTGTTTCAGTCGAGCTTGTGATATCGACGTCTGTTATTGAAATGACCCATTCATACCACTGACCTAATGATTTTCAGTCCTTCCTGTACGAATTTTTTCCTTTTGCTAGAAGCAACACGTCAGCCCAGCAAACGGCGGAAAAGAAAAGGCAGCGCAGCTGCTAACGAAGGTCCGAATACCAACAATAACAACAATAGTGGCATCAGTACTGGCCGGGCGTCAAAACGCAAACAGTCACCTGTGTCAATACCTTCTCACCACATAGCTCAGCCGGGTGTAAGTACTTTCATTCTCCCACGTTGCTTGCTGTTTTGTTGTAATTTTGCATTGCCTGGAGCGCGTGTCTCAGTATTATCAATGCTAACCCCAAGCCCTTAGGTTTGACTTGGGCTGCCCTGCTGTGCTCGAGTCCGGCAATTTCACTGTTATAATTCACATTACTCACTTTATACAAGTAGTCCGGCACAATTAATCTTCCTGTTAGTCGTCCTAGGCAAGCAATGCGACCCGAGGTTTAAGGACATCCGTCGTTTGAAACTCATCACAGTACGGTTGACGTAGCTCCTGTTTATAGAGGTTCAAAGGATAGACAAAAGGTGATGTTTCGAAAAAAACCCGTCAATCACAAGTAGCCACTCGTAGCTTCCACAGCGATTTCCCCCCAAATGTCTTCGCCAGCTGTGCTATTTTCCCTTGCAATGACCGATTGTAAACGAGGATGGTTTTATTTTCTAGCAGATTGAAATAATTTGTACATTCTGCCTAACTGCAGGTGGGGCAAATAACTATTCAGATTACTAAAATAAAGTATTGCAGGCTTTGAACTAAATGAATGTTTTCAAATTGACCGTCACTCACATTTGATCGCAGCCTTCGCGTTCAGATAGACTTTCAAGCCAGCCAGCCTCTTTCGAAAAGAAGCACTAGACTCGAGTTTCGCTCTCATTAGAGCTCATCAGTAGTGCATATCCTTGGACTTCCGGTTTTTTAGATTTTATCATGGCCTATGTCTGCACCAAATGTTAATTATTCAAGTTCATATTCGATTTTTTATGACCTGGACTAGAGCTCGCAGCCTGCTGCTTGTTTGACGTAATTGCCACTGGATCGTCGCAAGCTGAACGTGACTTGATAAACTGTGGCTTTCAGATGACCGGCGAGGTTGTGCGGAGGAAAGTATAATTATGTTTCATATGACTAGACGTTCCTGGGGCTGCATATCCGAAGAGAGCAGTCTTAGTTCACTTAATTTGAACTAAGTCCGCGTACAATGTAAACTTTGGGGTTTGTTTACTATTCCCAAAGTCGTGAGAACGATATAGTATCGAACAAGACTTGTTTTCTGTGTTTGATCATCAGGCTAATTACAACACAGTAAATATGAAAACACTGACTAGTGTGAGTCAGATAAACGGTCAATATAGGTTAAGGACAACGTGCTTGTTATCAGTTACGCGCTGTTCCAAATCGTGGGCTTGATTGATTGTGCGCCATAGGAGGTTAAGTGTCCGCACGAACTTCTGAGCACAGAGGTCAGGGTTGCGCAATCGAATACTGATGGCTTCGGCAACGGTGGCCAGCTAAGCCTCTTTGAGTTTATACTTTTCAGGCACTCGTAGCAACTTGCTGCTTGAATTCTTCCTGAATTGAAGCGTCACGTGGTTACCCGTTGAGGTGCGAATGAAGACTGATTGCCCCTCGCGATTTTTACATCAATCCAGCGTTCATCTATCCGTCACTTTTATCCCAGAACAGAAGCAAGTTTATAATACCAAACAGAGTGCCACTCAAACCGACGCTGCACGACTGATTTCGTTCTTGTTCGAGCTTAACAGGCAGAGTTAGTTTGAACAGAATTGGAATCGGCAATCCTTCGAGTTACGAGCCTAGGTCCTTGTCGACATACCTTTCTGTTAGAATAACCCATTTTTCCCCGTCCAAAACCGCCTCCTTCCCCGATAAAACTATCCTATCCAATCATAGTAAGCGGAAATGTCGTGAACATTTAACGGGTGATCTTCACCTCTTTTTTACCTGTTAGGCCTCTATTCCGCTCTGCTCATTGGTGGTTTAGTGACCTTAGCTACTTTTTTGATGTCTGTCCTTCGGTTTTCTGGTTCGAGAATGTTGGTAGGTCACTATGCACCCCATAAATACCATGCAATTTCCTCATTGTCACACGTTGTCGGAGCAAAACAAAGTTGCTTTTTGCACCCGTCTTTTGGTTTATCTTGGGCTCAATTAATGGAGACCGCCGCGTTATTTTCGGGGCCAAGATTTGTCGTGTTAATTATATCAAGGAAAAGAATCCGATTTCCTATCAATCGTCTTATTGTACGGTGGACGAACCAGCGTATCGAGTCAAGGGTCTACAACACTCATTCTTAGTTTGACAAAGCGCGCGGTCAATTTTATCACAATTATCTTTTTTCCTTTTGATAAAATTGATAGGTGTCCTTCATCAGGTTAGGGCTCCGTGTTCGTTTACATCGCTAGTTAAACTCACTATCCGAAATGTCAGTGAGTCACGGTTAACGGCGTGCTTGCTTTTACACCGTTGGCAACTCCTCCGTCTGATCTTTTCTAATCAGGTTTTCGTCACTTTTTCAGTAAAACTTTTCCGATATACTCCTGGTCACTGTCACGATGACCGTACTATCGACTGGCTCTAGGTGGATCATTGTTCAAACTGTAACCTCATGTCTACATTTGTATTCTTGTGAGAAAGGGGCTTCAATTTGATAATCCATCGTTCTGTATTAGTCTACTGGACCGATTGCTGGCACTGTCGGTAGTATTTTGGTCCTGTCACGGCGTCAGAAACGCTCGACTCATGATACAGCTCGCCGAATGCACCGCTGACCCCAGTGGAGAATCGTTCACTGTCGCTACGTATTATTTCCCCGGCAATCCCCTTCAGAATAAATTAATTATGAAATGCGTTCACTTTTTACGAATAGTTCCAATTCTTTGCATCTGTTTTCTGGGATCTTCTTGCCTATTGGCGAAAGCTGACTATTTCTGACTTCATCACGAAGTATATGTCTGAATTTGTTTGCTTGCTATTCTTAGAAGCGGCCTACCATCACTACGTTGGCTGTCATTTCCGTCGATGGTCGTGTTTTATGCTCGCCCACTTTTTTTCTTGTTCGTTCTTTCTAAACGGAGTTGATGGTTTTTGTGTTCCAGCTTGTAAAACGGATAAGTATTTAATGATTGTCGAGATCATCGCTACTCGGGTGTATAAAAATTCATCCCTCTTCCCTGCATCTGGAATGCGCAAGCTAAACCAATCGAACTTTAAAATATTCAATATTGTTCCTACTATCTGACCTTTCTGCCTATCCAACTTGTTCGAAAACGTCTCTTTCATGTAGCATCGTGAACAAGTCTTTTTTTCTCTGGACAATAGTGTGACGTTTCAACCCTTCTTGTTTATCCATGCTAAGAAAATCGCTCTACATTCTGGTGAGATTTTCATGTTGTCATATGAGTTTCACTGTCACCTTAAGTTGCCTCGTTCTTTTAATTTTCAGGATGTGATGATTGTTGGAGAACCAACCTTAATGGGTGGGGATTTCGGTGATGAAGACGAACGTTTAATTACCCGATTGGAAAACACTCAGTATGAAGCCAACGTTAGTTCCGTATCATCCAGTCCTCATATGCATCCAAGCTTCTCGTGTTCCGGCGAGCATCCTCCAGGCATGATTTCATCGCCTATTGGTCATGTCAGCATTTCGATGAACCCAGGACAGCCTGGTTTGTCGAACATTCCGTTTCGTGGCTCTCTGTCATCTGGCGGCCCAAATTCGCACCTTGGCATGGGACCAAACGAGCATATGCCAAACAGCCTTCCGTCCATGTCGCCTCATCCATCGGGTATGCCGGTTTCCATGATTCCTGGGCAGCAGTCCGTCTCATCTGGTCGGTTTGGACCTCACAATGCCCATGTGATGGTGTCACCACAGTATATGTCCTTACCATCAAAGTCATCTGTTTCGGGGGCCACTACACCGTCTTCCCGAGGTAGGCTCTGGTAATTTGACTCTTTTGGTTACATATTGTTACGAACAGACGGAACCGTCAAACCTGGTGATTTACGTTTGATGTGCTATTCTGACTGAAGCACAAGGCACCGGAACTGTGGTTTCAGGTTCCAGGTTTCTGATGCAGAATCACGCGGATTTCGCGCGAATACTACCACATCTCCGGATTGGAGACCAAAATAATGGAACAGTGTGATAAACAACGGAGCTATCGAGCAAAGATAAAGTGCAGATCTCTATCAAAGTAGATTTCCTTTGGACAAAAGGAAATCCTGTTCTGTTCCTCGACTGATCTCTTTACTGGATACAGGATGCTTGTTCAGGTACTGCATCAAATGAATTAGTTCGGTAGGCCTCCACGGATTTTCCGAGGTCTCGCTCAAGGGCATCCGACTGAGAGCACCCGCTACCTGATTTGATTTACCCGGAATATGGGAAATCTTGTAATTATAATCCGACAGAAGAGGCGACCGGCGCTGCACTCGCGGCGACGCCATCTGATTGATTCCTTTCGTTTCTGCTAGGAGAGACACCAGAGGCTTATGGTCCGTGTATATATCGAACGTTCTTCCCCATATATATTGGTGAAACTTTTTCACTGCAAAGATTACAGCTAGAGCCTCTTTGTCTAACTGTGCGTAGTTCTTTTCAGCTGGGGCTAAACTGCGAGAAGCAAGCGCCATTGGCTTCTCAGATGAATTCTCCATCCTGTGACTTAGTACAGTTCCGACACCCCATAAAGAGGCGTCACAACGAATAGTTAAGGGCTTATCTGGGTCGTAATGAACCAGTAAGTTATATTGGCTCATCTCCTTCTTTATAGTGTCAAATGCCAATTGTTCCTTAAATGCCCAGTGCCATCGAACTTCTTTTCTCAATAGATTATATAAGGGTGCCAGGACAGTTGATATTTTTGGAACGAAACGACTGTAATGAGTAAGCATATCAATGAAGGATTGTAACTCACTCACGTTTCGGGGAACTGGGGCCTCCAAAGTATTAGATGTAATCCATACTTGTCCAACCGAAAACCGAGATATTGAACATCATCAGCTAGGAATGCACATTTTTCTCTTTTTAACTTCAGGCCGTTTTTCTGTAAACGCTGTAACACCAACTCAAGTGCTTCCAAATGTTCCTCATCCCAACGTCCGGAAACGAATGTCACCTAAGTAAGCACATACGTCGGGAATATCTTTCATTAGGTTGTCAATAATGAGTTGGAAAATTGCCAGAGAAGAATGGATGCCGAACGGCAAGCGATTATACTGAAATAATCTCGTGTGTATTGATTGTTGTAAATTTCCCTGACTCCTGATCAAGTTCGATTTGTGAATATGCATGACTCAAGTCCAGTTAGGAAAACTCACCACGGCACAGTGTAGGGTACAGGTCCTATATTTTTGGAATGGGATAATGTTCCATGGTAGCGGCCTGGTTCACTCTCAATTAGTAATCTCCGCATATTCGAACGGAACCATCTGTTTTCTGCACTGGCACAATAGGGACACTCCACGTTGAATGTCGGACAGGAGTGATTATTCTCTGTTTCTGCAGACGTTCAAGTTCAGCCTCGACTTTTGGGCGGATAGAGAATGCCAGTGTACGAGCTCTATAAAATTTAACAGGGGGTATCCTGCTCCATTACAATAGTGGTCTGAAAATCCTTTTCGTCGAATACATACGGGAATTTATGCAGTATTGTTGTGACTATCCACTCGTCTGACAGACAGCAGTAGATATGGCATGAGTTTAAGCCAATTTGGGCTCTCGTTATTTTCGATGTATGCAGGTAAATTGAGTGTTTTTGTTCCGTGTTTCACCTCCACATTGCACGTACCCACAACATCGATCGTTTCTCCTGCATAGGATCGCAATGTGGCAGCAGCTGGGTCAAACGAAAGTGATTTTGGCAGTATGTGCCTGTTAATAAGTGTCACGGAAGCTCGTGTCGATCTCCAGGCAAATGTTGTGGCCTTCCACATTCAAATCTACTGTATAAGGGGGTAATCCCGCAGAAAACGTGGCCGAGGTATGTGGAATTACGCAGGAAATGGCTTCTTCACGATCTTCAATCGGTCATACAGCTCGAGTCTTAGAGCGGAAATCGGAAAACTGCGCTTGTTTCCAACGGCATACGCGTGCAATGTGGCCAATTTTCCCACAACTGTGGCACGTCGACTGTTTGTGATGGCAATCCATGACAGCTTTATGCTTATCACTGTAACGATAGCACGTAAATGTACGAATATGATTCTTATTGCACTTGAGCGGAGGCGTATGCCGTGCAATCAATTGTACACTATCTGGGGCCGAAGACGGCTGGTATAAGGTGAGCTGTTCTGCTATGTTCTCTCGTTGCCTCGCAATCGAACATGCCCGATCCCAAGTTAGTTTTGACTCTTCTTTGGACAACAGTCGCTCTCTGGTTTTCGTGTCTTAAACTCCCTCTAGTAAACATTGATTCGCCATAGCTTCTTCAAATTTTGTGGGTACAACTTCATTATAACGACAATCAGGAATAACTTGCTGGATACGTGCGATAAAATCGTTAACATTTTCCCCCCGAACGTTGACGAAGTTGGTGAAGATTCATGCGGGCTGTGAACACGTGTTGGCGTAACTCCCATAAATCATCTAGTGTCTTCAGGGCATCTGGCAAGGACGTTGTCATACCCACGAATTGCGTCGAAATGACGTTGGCTCTTAGATCCCAGATTTTGTCTGGGTAATTTATTTTTTTGTGATTCCCTGAGGTGAATGTTGGGATTTAATGCTATGAGTAGTTCCAGATAATCCTCGAACGATCGTTTCCAGCGCGTGCACACTGATAATGACGGTTTTGAACCATCATCCTTCCAAAAGTAATCTGGGGGTATGGATGAAGTATTCATGGCTTTCGGATAAACTGTTTAATTCCCGTTAGCCAAATGTTACAATTTAGAACCATGTTAAACTGCGAGCCCTGACACGTAGTCAGTCGGCCCAGAGTAGGATGAGAACACGTGACGGCAATAGGGCGTAGCTTTAACGAACACGAGTGAATGACATCATAATAATGATGAGACATGGATAAGACAAGCAGTCACTCAATCGATCGTGTGGGTAACACGATTGGATCGTTCGGGGCCGCGGTGAGAGTTGGATAGGGACACACGCGTGCACAGGTAGACAGGTGACGTGCGGCAACGGTAGGCGCGGATGCCGCAGTCATTTTGTTACTCTTGATGCGGTTCTGGGTTCTCATAGGCCGCTATGCTTCCACACTTGTAACGTGGTACATCACCTATTACTCATTTCTCGTCCACCAGATCCCTACCAATCCGCAATGCAACCCGGTCCAATCGATTCCATGCATATCCCGGTTCGTTCGAATAGCGCCTCTTCCCTCCTAGACGGTGGTCCTCATCTTAGCGGCTTTTCTACATGTCCGTCGCCTAACATGTTGCCTTCGAGAACTCTGGCAGCTCGCTTCACCCCGCCTGGTCTGCCAAACGGTATTGTCACAAATGCTTCGGTCGTATCACAAGCGAACTTCATGATGCCATCGGAAATGGTTGTCTGTAGCAACACAAGTCTCGCGTCAGTTCAACTTCCCGGCACGACCATGTGCTCTCCACCTCAGCCCCCAGCTTCTTATACACCTGATACCCTTGAAACCTCAACTATGATGCACTCGTCGATGCAACAAGCACAATCCATCACGTCTATCAAGTCTTCGAACTCTCCTCTGTTGTTTGGCTGTTATGGTTCAAACGCAAATGGCACATCGCTACCACCCGACTGTAAGCTCTTTTGAATTACTGTTTTTCCCGTGGTCTTTTTAGTTTGCTATCATATGATTTTCGTAACGTTTCGCACTCTCGTTTTGAACGTCATGCATACGTACATGATTGGCGACATTCGTTTTCGGATTAGTCTGTCTCAGTAACCGATTCTAAAGTGCGCCTATGCATTTTCCTCATGACGATCGGCTTAAGCTACACTCCGTATCCAATATGAACCTGACGGAATACTACGATGAGGCCTGTGAGTAGACGCACTCGTAGCCCAGCCAACCAGTGCTGATTGACCAAGTGACACGCTAGTATGGGAGCATAACCTTTCCTTCTGAAATATAGAATCGTGACTTTTCAACCTGATGAGGTACAACTATTGCATGTGTAGAGAAGTTTCAACGTAGGATAGATGTTAGTACGTTTTACATGAGTCTGTCACTCCGCAAAGTCGCTTGATTGTGTTGACCATGAGCGACACGGGACTGGATTTGGTCTTCATCGCTCAGATCAATTACGAAGACAAAAGATTTGCTCTCTTCTTTTATCAGACTGGAGGTAACGGCGTCGTTGCCAGACTGTGATTCGTCCACCGGAGGCCAGTGGTGTTGAAGAGTCTTATGTAATCTTCTCGTTTAGGTTTTGCCACATACCGTTTTGTTCACCTACTCAGCGCCCCGTCTGCCAACTGGGTCAATCATTGGCTCACGGTACGGTCCCTCAGGAAAGCCGTACTACTCCTGTTTCGCAGTTCAGACAGTCGAAGATTTGGGGTGGGTTCCATCCAGCCAAATTCCTTATGCGTCCCAAACGATGGGGGGAACACTAGAAATTATTGCCCTGACATGCCACTTCACTCACCATTTTCTACTCTCTCTGCCCGTAATTTTCATCTCTTCAAACCTAAACAACTGGTAACCGTTAGCGCTTTGAATGTCCGTGTTCTTCAAAAGATATTTCAGCGGTATGTTCTGGCGAGCACTCCTTTTCTGGAACCACGTGTGTCTTCAAAGCACGCCTTTGCGATCCTAACGTTGCCATTTATTGAATTCTCCCTTAGGTAGTACTATAACTTAGCGGTTCTTTCTCATAGTCTCTGTTGACACTGAAGCCTAATCTCGTGATCGGTGTGAGTGGATGTTTCACTGAGTACTGAGGCAGATCAGAGGTTGCTCGACTGTGTGCTGTAGAATTTTGCAGTTTGGTCAGAGTCGGTAGGCGTACCAGAAAGGCGTTGTTTATTTGACTATTTGCATATGTTCCAACAGACTCTGTCAGAAACGCCTTCTAGAATGCTCTCTTTGGTCTTGTGTGACAGTCTAACACTCGGACATTATTGTGCTTTCTGATGACGTGAGCGTACAACTTGGCCACCTTAATCCAGGGAAGAAGCGGCCATTTGGGTGTTATATCGCGGAGCGACCGGGTGGATGCAATTGAGCTGGAAGGATTCCTGCGACGCAGTGATATGGTACGCACTGTTTTACACCGAAGAGCTGATTCCCCCAAAGCCGACTATGAAGGGAAAACACTGGTCTCCCGAAAAACAGCGTTTATTTTCTCAGCCCGAAATTCCGAGTACCGAAGCCGAAGTCCAAGTGCCGAAAAGCCTAAGTCAAAGTACAAAATGCAGCTCTTGCGTTTTTATAGCTCGTCAAGCCATCGGGTGAAAAAAAAAACAAGCGAATTAGCGTCCAGTATGTGAGTCGGCGCCAGAGGTAGAAAAATTGTTGGTACATCAAAGGAATTCGGCTTTACAAGAAAAAACGGTAAATGCTCACTCCAGTTAGTGGACAGTTTTTTTGGGGGTATGTGACATCCCCAACATTGGATTGTTACGTGTTCGGGTGCGACATGCTGACAATGATGATCTGTTATTACAAGTATAAACATCTCACTGACTCCATGTATCGAGTTGCGTCTTCCAATGCAGACAACAGCGGTGCGTCACGTCGAGACCACCTTTTGCCACTCAACCGTGGACGCAAATTGGTCCTATCGCCGTCAGCTGTCGATGACGCCACTTCATTAAAGGTTGTTAATTTCAGAGTAACCACCTTGACTTAGTCCGTGTCGTTGTTTGTGCACGCTTCTTATTATTGTCTGCTCAGAGATCACGTTTGTACTCAAAATATTCAGTTGAAACTTGGACGACGATGGCACACGCAACTTCTATCAACCGCCGCTGATAGGTAAGCTGTCCAAATCAGGTCAATGAAGTGCTCTAAATGATCACTGAGTAGAAATTCCATAAGCTGTTCGAGCTTCTTGCGAAGAAGCTGAAGTGCGCCACACCTACGGTGAGGGCGGATTTTTGTTGATTTAATGGAACAATTGGGAAACTGTCGACGGACCCCCTGACTCCGAATACGACGAAGACTATCGTGAAGTAAGACCCTAATTCACGAAAAGTTGGTCTAGGAATCTAGTGGCTGACTTATGCGTGCGACCCAGTGAAATAGGTTTTTTTATCAGCGAATAGTTGGATGCGGCTTTCCATGATTCCAGGTTGCACTGGCCGTCAGTAGTGTATGAATGAGAGTATATTTGAAAAAGATTGTTCATGAATTTACAGCTCAGGACGATATGGCAAGTAGGCAAGCACTTTCAGGACCAGTTCAGTTAGCCTGAGCAGGCTAATTCAGCTATGGATAATAGTAATTGTTCGGTTAGTTATAACGCTCCGGGCAATCCCCCATCGGAAACAGAAGTGGCTTTAGAGCTTAAATTATTGGGGCGTAATAAAAATGCAGGTCCGGACCTTCTTTCTCCAGCTCTTTTCAAAGATGTGGTCAGATTGCTTTCCAAACTTACTACATTCTTTCGTTTCATGTGAAAGGCTGAGGATGTGCCTCGTTATCGGT
>QNGE01001005.1:34586-60504 GCA_008508345.1 Paragonimus westermani
TAAGTGAATATTGTTTACTTATCCGTGTCTGTTGTGAGATCTATGTCAATTTGCTTTGCCCGGGACTTGAGCAGTTCGTACCGAGACTTATGCGACCGTACACTTGTACACTAACAACGTAAATTCCACAAGGGAGATTCCGAAAAACTACTAAACTAGCTCATGAAGTTAACATTTTACAGCGTGCACACAATTAACTGTTACGCTGCTACTTCTGACAGCGTTTATAGCCACCGGTATCATTGTTCGCAAAGTCCTCAACCTGAATGAAAAACTGAGGCGTCGTAGCTACACTTGCGTGTTCTCTGTTAATAAATGGACGTGGCGAGTAATATGGTGCAATTCTCCATTCATCATCACAATCAGACAGCAATCTATCAGTTGTTCCCACTGCTACGTAACCATGAAAAAACCCTGTGCAGGAGAGAAAAAAAGAGGGGAAGGGACCTGACAATTGAAAGTAGCTTTCTCTGTATTCACACATTCAGCATTAAGGTGAATACACCTTGCAAACAAACAACCGAGTTATAAGCGGGAGTAAGGCGTCACAGCAAGACAGCTTCCTTGCGAATTTCACTGCGCTGCGTCATTAAGTGCACTCACTTCACAGACAGCTCGGCTAAACATCGACAACATGCCACTGAGTTTGAGTGGCCGCCATCTCAATTAAAGTCTCTGACTTCCGAGCGCCCCGGGCGGGGATGTATAGATCACACTTTTACTCTTCGTCAAATTCTGGCGCAGCGTCATGTATATCGCCGGCCAACAATTGTTGTGTTTCTCGACTATAAAGGTGCGTTCGATTCAATGGATCGATCTACACTTCTAGAGTCGCTCAAACGCAGAGGTGTGCCGACAAAGTGCGTGAACATACTGTGGACAATTTATTGCCATACTTCGGCTCAGATTAGGGTTTACGGTGAACTGTCTGAGAGTTTCGGCATCATGAGCGGCTTACGTCAAGGCTGTCCGCTCTCACCATTTTTGTTTAATTTCGTCATAGACGAAATAATGGAGGATTGTCTCCGGCACTCACAAGATGCCGGCGTGGACCTCCTACCTGGTGAAAGACTGACCGATCTTGATTATGCTGACGACAAGGTGTTGCTGTTTGACAACTTTCAATCGGCACAAGTAATGTTAGACGCTATTTCGCGTTCTGCAAAATACTTCGGAATGCGCTTTGCAGCCTCAAAATGCAAAGTGCTTCTGCAGGATTGCTGTGATCACGTAGTTTTGATGTTAGATAATGTAATGTAGTCATGAAGGTTGTTGGGTGGTTTGTATACCTGGGAAGCTGCGGCGGAGGTGTAGGGAATGAAATAGAAGCGCGTATCTCTAAGGCTAGGACGGTATTCGCCAATCTGGGCATCTCTGGCAACAGAGAGGTATTTCTCTGAAGGTCGCGTAAATAAGACAACGGTGAGAACCGTATTAATTTACGGCAGCGAAACCTGGCCGTTCAAAGTAGAAGACGTTACTCGTCTTCAACTATTTAATCACCGATGTCTGCGTTCAATCGGTCGTATCGGGTGGCACCAGCGTGTAAGCAACGAAGAGGTTAGAAAGCGAGTATTTGATAGTGATTGTCAAACGAGGTCTTTTGTTCAACTCTACGTTAGGTCACGTATTAAGGATGCCAGCTAGTCGTCTTCTACACCGAGCACTGTTCGCTGACTGCGACCGACTGGTGTGTGGTGCAAAGGAAATGAAGTCGTTCACCAAGGGGTTGGCCACTGTAGATCGTGTTTGTCTCCCGGGCTGGGGTCCTCGTGACTCACAGAGTCGGTGGCTGGAGACTCTAGGCGAGATGGCGGCTAATCGCGCTCAGCGGCGTGAATGTTGTCGTTGTTTGTCCGAGTTGTCTGTGAAGTGAGTGCATTTAATGACGCGGGGCAGCGAAAGCCATGAGGAAGCTAGCTGTCTTGCTGATGGCACCTTACTCTCGTAGCTCGGTTGTTTGCCAGGTGTAGGCACATCGATGTTGAATATTTGAATATAGACGTAGTTAGGTCCCTTCCCGTCCCCTTCTTTTTCCCTCCTCTCTTCCTATATAGGTTTTGCTTTTTCTCCATGGTTGCGCGGCATTAGTGTGAACCACTGATGTATTGCTGATGATGATGTTACAGCATCACTCAACGGCCGCTGAAGTGATCATAAGTGGGCTTCAACAGTCTGCGTTATGTAATAAGAGTGAGTTCCTGGATCACTGAGTTTACTCTCAGTGATACGAAAGTGCATCTATTTATTTGAAATTGTGATCTTCCTACCACGTGAAGGCGGATGCATTTATTCAAATGAAGGTGAAATCCTTATCTCATGAATGACAGATAATAAGTCAATTACTACTTCAGATCCCTGTTCTTAGGGTTTGGTTTATCCTATCCCTAACACAGTTTACACTCCACTACCGATATAGGGTAGAAGCCACGTTGGTTCTTGTTAGGTTGATGGAACGGTGTCGCCACTGACTTGGGACTAGGCTCGCTGTCTACGGAGTTAAGTCAACTTTTGGACTGTTGTTTCGAGTCAATGCAACTGTTTGATTAAACATAAATTGTCACACAAGGATCATACTTGAAGTATCTGGGGCGAGGGGCGTTGATCTTCCCAGCTTCATAAATTCGATTGAAGCTCTACAGGATCAATCGAAAGTGGTCTCTTTTCACTAGTGGTCCTTGGCAGGACTCTAGATGCCGAACTATTGTACATGTTCGCCAGACTTATCAAGTTTTCATGGGCCTACTACGGGGATTGTTTGAGATCGAGGTTGCTCAATTTATTCTGTCAAAATGTAATGCGCTAGATAGTCGTAAGAATCCTTCACACTGAGAAACTGCCCTTATGTCTTTCCCTCAGAAACACCGACTGTACGTAATTTCTCCTCGTTTTGTGAGCACCCAAGCCATTTTAACTCCACTCAAGGTCGTAGATCGGCTACACATATTTGATAAACAACAGTATAATCAAGGGGTGGTTGTTTGGTGACGATGGTTGAGCCTGTCACCTCGAACATTCCCTTCCTTTGCTTCAGCTGGCTGGCTTAAGGTGCAGAGTGACAAACAATCAATTAGTCAAGTGGTATCAGTCACTAGGTCTTCTGCTGTTACTGATTGCGTTCGTCTGCCGTTATGGGAGATTGTGTTAATCAAAGCTAGTTGTGTGAGCATTACCGTTTGACTGACTTCTTGAGGCAAAGTCATTTGTTAAAGCTGAGGAGTACTAACCACGAGGGGGCTGTTGTGTTTGATTTTGATCGTTGTAGTTCGTTGGATAACGATCCAACTTTTCCCTCCTCTGTCTCTAAACTGTGGTCACTGTTAGAACACGAAGTTTAGCAAACATGTTTTTTTCGATAAAACTTCACGTTACAATCGTAAACCACCGGAATAAAAATAACGGTCACATGCAAGGCTTGGTGTTGACCAAAATTCACACTCAGTTTTATGTTTGTGAAAGCCACCTGGATGTTAGCTGCGTATCTATCGACCAGATGAGTCAACTAAGCCAGAGCAGCTGAAGCGATCGAACGAACTTTTTCTACTCACATAGGGTAGTCTCGACCTTCAAGTGTTTGTGATCAAAAGTCCGATACCCACTTTTCTATTTGTCATTCATCCTGGTCACTCACATTTAATTGGGTTTTCTGGGTGCCGCACTTTGTGAACTTTATTTCTTATCGCGATGTCCAGAAGACGTTCACTCCAATAGTCGCATATGTCAGTTTTATCCGGTCATCAGTCTTGTCATTGTACCGAAATGGTAAGTACTGATCATGGAGTGAAAGAGTTACTTAGGTCTTGAGCTCATACGTGACAGTCTTGCTTACCGCCATTTATTGTAGCTGTTTGTTTTATCAAAATGCCACAACATAGACAAAGATGTAACTAGTAGCCAGAATTCGGATCCGCAGCTTCAGCTTCTCTGCCAATGCGGTCTGTCTGTTGTTATTATTTGTGCACGTCCTATGGCGTCTGTCTTTTCTCCCAGCCTCCCTCTCCTTGATGATGGTTGGTTCTGGTTGTGACCCACTTCAAACCGTGCCGATGAACGAAACTGAAGACATGAAGCTGCCGGCCGCTATGTCATCACATCGTTCGCGATCAAACTCCGAATCTGGTGGGTCACTGATGGGATTGGCATCGTTCTACGTGTGACCCAAACACACGCACTACCGTGCTCAGGATTCACAGATTGCTTCGTTTTGAGCGCTTTGAACAGTCGATCGCTGTTTCATCCAGTTGAACTGCACTCATTCAAGGCCAGTTTGCATATGTGTTCATGCGGTAACCGTCGGGCTCCTATCGGAAGAGTTGTCTGACGGCACAAACTTGTTTTAATTATGTTCATAAAGCCATTCACCATTCTTGCACGCGGCATACACAGACCGTTGCGAGCACTCGCTCAAAATTCACTCTGGACACTAGTGTTCACGATTATTATTTCCCTTAAATCACTGATGCCCTTGTTAACAGGCCACTCGTTGAGTGCAAGTATAGCCGTTTGGACTGGTAGTTTCTGAAGAATTAAACCAAATTGACAATTTCCATCTGCTTCTTTTTGTCGTTGCTAAATTCGAATTTACTTAGAAGAATCCACATCCGACATGAGTTCAGAACTCACTTCCTACCTCCGTAACTATTGTTGTCTTAATCTAGTCGATTGTAATATGTGACACACTTATGATAACGTCTCCGAAAACCTCAATTCTGACGGTCACGGTTAGTTGATTTGCTTTCACATGTGCAGAATGCCGTTACAATTCACACATCCAGTATCTACTGTCTGATCATCGTCATATCCATCTTTTTCACCCTACCTGTCCGTTCTAGTTTGAACACACTCCCTCCCGAGCTGGTTCACGATCTCTGTTCACCATCACTACGTCTGCCCAAAACTTCGAAGTACTGGTTCCGATGTTTCAGGCCTTTGCGTATCACCAACCTAACTCCCTTCCGTTCATGTGCAAGCGTTGAAATCCTTCAGACGTGATCCAGCTGTACACTATCTCCACTCTGCTCCCTCTCTCACTCTCGGTCTTGTACATATCGTGTAACCGGCTACAACGCCTCTTCACATGTACTCTGTGTACCTTAGTAACCTTTTCAACAGCATCACCAATTTGGGAAATCTTCATTTATTGCTACTTACTATGCTGTAACCAATACTACCGGTAAACTGCCGCTTGTCCCGCAATTGTATTTCTTATGTGTTTTAACGGGGATAAGCCCTGAAGGCCGCATTTTCTCTACATAATCCTGCATTCATTCTTCTCATGTACATGGTTTGTATTTTTTCTCTCTTCCTCTGTTCATATTTGGAGCAGCAGCATTTGACCATTTCTCTAATTCAGTGCGTTCGTTCTCATTTTCCCACGTGCATATACGTTCATGGGAGTATGCTTTCTTGCCTCGTGGGTGGGATGTTTATCTTTTGGCCAATTACAGATGCTAAAATTCCGATTATGCTATCTTTCAGTTCACTTCATGACCCTTTTCTGTTGGGTGTGGGGTGTCTAGTTAAGGTTGTGGCAAGAATCCGTGTAGCTACGAACTATGGTTTTCGTCGTCTGGTGGGTTTTTAAGCAGATAAGTTTCATCTGCGCTGCGTGCCTGTCATCAGCCGTAGGAGCATCACTGATTTGTGTCCGATCAAAATGGCCACCGCATTTCTGGTCTGTTGATTTCCACTGATTTTTGTGACATTTCTATAACGATCAGTGCTGAAGTTTAGAGGTGACATCTGATTACCTTGAGACCTGGCTGAGAGTTCGGTAGTCTTGTACCTGTCAACCCATACTCCAAGCAAGAGGTGCTCCTTCAGAGTGTTGAATATCTTAGGCTTTTCAATTTCATTGTCAATCGTGCATGAGACATCAGTTTACGTGCTCCAAAAAATAGGTTAGTAACTAGTTCAATAATACGAAAATAAGTTTCGGGTATCGTTAGGACGGTTTTAACTTGTTCCCATCGAACATGGCAATTTATTTTGTCTGGATTTCCTTTCAAAACGAAACTGGACCTCGATAAATGGAATTGTGTGCACAGGTTTCTCTGATCTCCTTGTACCTCGCTTGGTTTGCCGGTGGTCACGGAGTTCCTTGAAAAATTCGTCAATTCTTATAGATTGTCATGGGTTTTAACTTAAGAAATGCCTTCCATCTTCTCAAGCATCGCAATTTCCTGAGCGTTCCATCTCTTAGCTCGCATTTGTTTGCATCCCGCAGGTCTAACTTGAGCAGTGGCACATTATAATATTCCTACTCTCACCTGTGACGCTTGTCTATTACCGAGGGACAGTAACTGCGACGAGTGATAGTTTGCCTGGCTGTCGATAATGCGTGTACCAATCTCACCCATTCAGTCGATTTGCGATTGGCACGGCCCACGCACACTAATTGGTTGCTTCCTCAACATACTGTGTGCTGCGTGACTACACCTGGATTGGGTACATGAGTTGCGATGCGATGTGCATCTCCAATCGTGGGTAAGCGATTATCATTCGATGGCAGGGAGAAAACTCTCCTAACTTGCAGGTTACTGGCCGAACTGTCTAATGTGTATCGCCTGAGTGTGATCATGAAGGTAGGATTAAATAATTTTTTAAATGGTGCATCACATATTTTGATCATAGCTTTTGCGTCCGGACGTACCTCACCATCAGCTTCTTCCGAAAAAATGCACCAGACCCGAGTTTCGCTCTTGTTTGAGGTCACCGACTGTGCGTAGACTTGTCACGACGTGGACTAAAGTAACAGCAAACGAATGGACATCTTTAAAAAGGTACCATCTTAGAGCAGACTGGAAGTTGAGTGACCTCATGGTTTACGTTCATGCGTGACGGGTGCGGCGGGTTCGTACTGTAGGGACCATATGCTGTGAGGTCGTATACTCTCCTGGCTTGTTAAGAGGCGAGGGGTTCATGGTGTCAAATGATTGGTTGAGGTCTCAGCAAAGCAGTTATTGCCTAACACTGTACAAGGTGAACGTGTTTTGCACAGTTTCAGTTCCAGCCTTGAGGGTTTGTCATTGGGACCAGGGTGTTGGACGAACTATTGCGTTGTTTACTATGATTTACTCTGACCTGCTTCGTAGAGGCCTAAACTGTTGATGGTTACCGACGTGTGATGTGGGCGGAAACAATAGGTGGCTAAAATGCCTGTTCTATCAGAGATTGCTGCCTAATGTCCGATCGAATGCGTTGTAATTTGCTCGCCTCGGGTTTACCAAATTTGCTGAGGTTGGCAGTACTGGGGCTCCTTTCGTCGTGCCTGTTTGTCCAGTCTATTTTTTGTTTACTTCTGGATGCGATATCCTGATATGTTTGGTTTTACGGTCAGGGTAAACCTGACCCGAAGTGCAGGATTCCGCCGCCAGAGTTCGGATATCTCAAGCCGTTACTGAAATATGGATGGGCGAGGGATCCAAATGTTCGCTTGCTCCCTCACGCGACTACAAGGTCACTTCTTTACTCTAAATACGAACGAGCCACTCGAGTGAATTTGTAGTGCGTTTAGTGGCTAGGTACACTGCCTATTCGGGGTTCGCTTTGTCCGAGTTTTCATGGGTTCTTTTTCGAGGCTTGGAGGGGCAATCAGAAAGGGTTTCTATACGCGTCATTCGTTCACCGTTGTCAGTGTTCAGTAGGACTCAGTGGTTGCTGGCTCTAGCGGTATTGGTGTTATCGGCTTCACAGTCTGTTTGCTCAAACTTCTCGATTACAAGGTCAAGCCTGTGCCAACATCTGACGTCCATGGTGTCATTTGGTCTTGGTAGTTGATCCGATGCGCAAGACCGACAATCGGAGTCACGCACTTCCCCAAAGCCATGAAAACTGACAACGATCATCCGATCTACTTGATGACGGTAAGCACATGTGTGCCGGCTGTTCTTAGTTCAACCAACATTGGGTGTTTGTCTGAGTCCGGGTGGATCACGGCCCTATGACCAGATTGCACCAGCCCCATTGCGTGTTGGATTTAGCTTGTGAACTTATCAAAGCGATGGGTAGATTCCGGTTTCGGGACATGCCTACAATGCTAGACGAGCCAAGGACAAACGGTGCACTTGGTTTTCATGAGTCGCCACAGCAGCCGATGGAGGCTCTTACCAAGCTGACTTCAATGCGGTGTCACGCAGTACCTTGCTTTTCTTGAAGTAGAGCGGCTATTCGATATCAGTCACAAAAGGGCGAAACGTCATACGCGACCTGGGATTCTTCCGACACAAATTTGTGAGCTCATGGCACGGCTCGCGAGCAGTGCAGTAAAATTTAGTGTACAGACTCAGTACAGTAACCCAGTCCGATCTTAGTGAGCCATCACCTGATATCTTGATCCCATTCCTTATAGCTGGGTTCTAGTGTGACTTCTTAGCTCATCCGGCGGGGCGCCAACCGCGTTCGGGCGTGCCGCTTCTGCCCCTGAGTGGGGTTCAGCCGAACCCCATACTTTTCCGATTTTGTCCATTTTAAATAGCATTTTAACCGGAATGATTGCAGCATGGGTTTCTGCACGTGTGGTCCGTTGGGTCAGAATAGGTTGAAATATCTTAATTGATCACTCAGACGTAGGGTGTTACCATAGGGTGTTGTGTCCTGGACAGCGTCGGCCATCTGCGCTCGCAGAGTCTGGATACTGGCATAGATCGTAGTGTCGGTCCGGTCACAGAAAAATTCAATGTGTTTAAGTCTGCCTTGTTGGTGTCCGTAGGACTCGCCACTCACGTAGACGGCTTAGTAACTAATACGTCACATGACTTTTGCTAGCATCACGGCATTTGGTTTAGGTAACCCACTTCGACTACAGGTGATTCCTTGTTCTTACGATTCTCATAGGTTGTGCTTTCATCAGGATCTCTGACTGCTCACCACACTGAACAGTACACAAAGTTGGCAAATCGACAACATTATCAGTGTACTAGAACGGTTAGGAAGCTGTTAAACAATGGCTAAAAGTCAACCTTGAGGGCTTTGTTGCACGACTCACTGATGAAGTCCGTGAATTATCCTCGTATGTAGGCCTTGATATTGATGAAACCATTCTTCTTGGGTGTCAAGATGCAACAAAAACTTGACCATTATCGCCACCGTACTGAGGCCAGTATCATTCGTTACAGATGAATAAACAAAGACTATGGGGTCCATGTACTTCGAGTTCAACTATAAAGATGCACATATCTGTATGCCAAGGATAGCAACTTAATTAGACCACCACCTAACCCATTTATTGTTTTATTCGTATATCCTCACCGAAACTGTATTCTAGTTGTCTTTACCTTTTCTCTCTTTACTCAATGTCTGTCTGATTTCCCGTGTTCGCATGACAGATACGTTAACGAATAATGTTTTTTTTTAAATTTGCGCAGACAGTATTCCGATGATACATAACTGATGGCGAGATTCCGCAGTGAAGACACAAGCGCGAGCTCTTATGAGTGCGAAACTTGAGTTTAGTGGTTCTTTTCGAAAGGGCTCGACTGCAAAGCCTATGGGAATTCGATAGCTGCGATCAACTGTGGGTTATGTTCAACCAAAGTCCCCTACTACTCATCGGTAAACAAACGCAACCGCCAGAGAAAAGTTACGAGAACGAAATTCTTGGCCTTTTTCGAGGCATAAGTTTAAATGGCGTCCTAACGTTACGAAACGAAGTCATTACTATCGTAACACTTCATTGAGATCGTGGATTAACTTACTCCGGTCAGTTACAACACTAGCAGAATACAGGTATTTAAACCTGTTTATGATTTTGGAATGATTTTGTTTCATTCAGTCGATTGGCTCTATTCTATCATCCAGTTGTGTGCTGGAAGCACTGACCGACGTGTTCGATAGTTGTAGTCAGTGGCCAGATCGCTGATGTCGTCAAGACCTTCGTTGATCTTTGTTTCATACACTGTGGCCTGTAGAAATTACACTTTATGGACTGAAGGTCTACCAACCTTTCTGATGCTAGCGCGACAACCACAAGCTAATGCGATGGTTTGTTTATCACGCGTACTGAGCCCTTCAACACTGTCACCGGCATTATGGTCTTGCGGGATAGTCCAGGTTAACTTAAACCGCGCGTTCTTGATAGTGCATACACCTCCGTTTCGATGAACACAACCGTGCCTCATTGGCGTGGAGTAGGTGTTCGCTGGTCCCGCCGAGTCGGAGGGCTTGTGCATATATTCTGTTGTGCAGCAACGGCAGTCTGGTACAATGGTCACGTTTCATGCCTGGGCCATGTAGCGTCGTTGCAGTTTGTCTCTCCTGGAGCTCACTAGTGTTTACGCATTATGTGAGTGGGTTGTCTGAGTCTACGTCATTTTGTGCAGAAGTCTATCGTTCTGGCCCGAATCCCACTAACATCCGAACTTACTTGCCGTCAGGAACAACGTAACAACTGTGTCATTTCCCGCCGAGATGCCGTACGTAATAATTTTTGAACCAAAAGATGAATGCAATATTGGGTCGATTGGTGGGTTCTTGTATCAACCGGTAGTCAATTTTCCTATACCAACTCACGGTTATTCTTCATAAGTTATGTCTATCTTTCGTGTTAACATCATCGACGGTTCACTGGTCGAGATTGGCGGTAAATTCAGCGGTGATCGTGAAAACCCATTCTAATTACTTAATACGGACTGCTGAAGCCCACTTATGATCACCTCAGCGGCCGATGAGTGATGCTGTGACATCGGTCGCGGTCAGATTTTTGGAGCACCATAGACGACTAACGAACCGAACCAGTTGAGCTAGATGAACACTGACTAAACTGTCTGTCGACCCGTAATCCAGCTGTGCCGGATGATGCTCCTTCATTCGTTTAATCTTGTCCACCTTACGCTTTGAACGCCCTCAAAATCGACTCAGAAATTGGAACTACGCCATGTCTCCGAAACTTGTGCTTCGTTCACATTCCTAACACCGTCATACATTTGAGTCTATCCTTTACCGGTGTCATTCATCCGCAGTTCTTTTTCAGAGTCTCTAGTGAGAATGAAACCGAATCTTTTGATCAGGCCAATGTAAGAGTATACTGAGATTCGGAGCTGTGCAAAATCCACTTTGTTGTGACCTAATGAGTGGTTTTTCATGTGTAATCAGACTTCGTACTTTGGTCATATGTGCCTATGTCTCGACGCACAGCATTCCAGATGCTGCCAAGAGTGCTTTCCACATACCCTCTTCGGCCTTCTGAGACAGACTAAACACCTAAACATAACTGTGCTTGCTGGTGATGTGAACATCCAACTTAGTTGTCTCACTCTGAATAGAAGGCGCCTGAGTCGTGTGCTCAGTGTCCGGGAGCAATGCGCTGACAATAGTGATGGGCTCCTGCAATTGTGCACATTTCATGAACTCCCTACTTCGAGTTCCACATCTCAGTACGAATGGCGGTAACGTGTCACATACCAGCTAACAAGCATACGTAGAGATCACTCTACGTAAACAAGACAGTGACGAAAATGGACAAACCACCGTCAATTGCCCTTGACATCAATGTGTTCATTTTGGAGGGACCGTGCACAGTTCCCCACTATCATCATTTAACCCGTAACAACCACGGTAATCGTTTTTATCATTCGTCGTCACACTTACATAACACTAGCTGCCTAATGGACTGATGGTGCCAGTTTCACATAGTTGGGTGACACTATCCCGTCAGCTTGTATTATTGTTGGTGAGATCAGCGTGGATAGCAGACACGAGCAGTCATGGCCAACGTGCATCACCTATGATGACGGAGAGATGTTCGATTATCACCCGAATGGAGGGTCCATAATGACTTTATGCGTTCTCTTTTTCCCCATGGTTCGGAAACGCGGTCTGTTCAAGACAAATATCTAAACCGTTGTGCTGTGTTTCACCATCATTATCTCGGCCAATCAGTCCACATCAAGTGGACTGATCGCATGAGCAAGGTGGTCGTTCACCAGTGCGCACTCTGGAACGCTCAGGATGAGCGACCAATTGATCAACTAATCATGTCGCACAATTTGATATGATTGAGTCTCGCACGTTGTATCTTGGCTGGGAGTTTGCCGTACCAGGTATTATGTACTTAGACCACCGACAGTTGGGTAAGACCGCGTGGTGGTCGAGCAACTACGTGGTCACGAACTATGAAGACTCTGACTTTTTCACATAACATGAAGTGGGTAGGTGTCGCCTGACTGATTTGGGTCTTCGTGACTGCTCAAATCGCTGATTAGAAACGCCATCCGAGATGACAGTGTGCCACAATCAGTGGTGTACCTGCATTCGTACCATTTCTAATATTTTCATCTCAGCTTCTTTTAATGACTTTTAACTTTCTGAGTAGAGTTTCTTCCTTCTAGGATATTCCATGTCTTTGTTGAGGTGGGCGGTGGCCAGAGCCACATGACCTTTTCGTCTGGATTCTATGTATTTTGCATTAGTTAATGAATGCACGCTGTTCGTGCATTGTCCGTCCCGAATTTAAGTGAGTGCCTTCGCTTTTGTCCAGCCGCCCCGGCTCTATCCACTAATATTAACTGCGGTTCATTGGAAACCTTGTGTTCCCTCCATCCATTTCCTCAAAACTACAGGAAAACATATATTGCAAGGTGTAAGTATTTCGCTTATTCTCATCAGTCGACTACATAAAACGTTCGGTCAAACAAGTGAAGCGCATGGCGGCAAAGCATTGAAATGAACGATCACCACTTGGGTGCAATCGAGGTTCAGTACCATGTTAACAAGATTGATTGCGTCAGTTGTTTGTTTGCTATATTAGGCCTATGTGGAAGGCCGGATTTGTTGATGCGAATGCTGTTGTTTAGATCTGTGACGAATGATCATTTGTCTGTGGTGGCTTGAAAGTGCTCGCAGGTTAAACGTGATTCTAACTAGCTAATGGACAATCTCGACGGGTCTAAAATCCCTTACGTAACTTAACCATTATTTAAAAGTCGATAGGCTTCGATCAGACCGTTTTGTGTGCCTAGTTTGTTTGACGATCATCCACTCGTAGGTAGAATACTGTCAGTCTAATTTAGTGCGAAGAAGACTGCACTACTCATCTGTCAGACAGCACTGGACAGAAATCTGATCAGCCACACCAGTCTGCCACAAAGAAGTCGGTTTGAACCCGTTTTTATTCATCTTTTGCGGCTTTTGTGTTCAGACTACTTGCAATGATTAAGTAGCACGTTTCTCACTTGCCAACTCACAGGCCTGAGGCAACCGTTTCCGCGCACCGACCACTCTTTGCTGACGACCACTGGGGAAGCGTCAGTTTAAGTGCAGGGAGAATCCGCCTTTTTAGTGAATTTTGATTTTTCACAAACCCCAATGTGTTCCTTTTTCAAATAACTGGTCGGATCATAGTTTCATCTTAGTGGCATGAGTACGGCGTACAGGGACCAAGTTTCTGATGGAACAGTGGTGGTGTTGTTTGTAGCTCGGGTTGATGGTTTTTGTATTGATATGTTCGCCGAGCTTGGCATTTAGGTTGCAAACGCTTCATCACCAAGCGAGGTGACATCATCAGTGCGTAAGTGTTTTAGCGTATAGTTTTGACCAAGTTTATTTTATTGTTAAGTTTCGATAAACCGAAGGTCCCTAAACTCTACCTCTGCATTGTAGAAAATGGTAGATAGGGATTTTCGCTTCATTGTTAGAAATCAGCTTGTTTTCCTGCATGGCTTACACATGGGGACAAAAATTTTTGCCTTTAAAATGTTGGTCTCAGGAAGATCTGTTACTCTTGAGTTCATTTTATTGTCCTCGAAATATGAGCGTGATTTCAGGCAGATTTCACATAAAACTCACCTTGGAGTTTGTGGATGTTCACTATACACTGATTTATTAAGTGTGGGTTATTTGATTGTACCTGACAGATAGATTGCAGTTCGACGCGTGATAATTTATGTTTATTTTACAACACTGCACTCAACGTTTGACATCTCATCAGTTTTTTTAGCCCAAGCTAGGGTTTTCTGAAAAAATTGGTTACACTGATGCTAACAACGTTTTTTTACGATACCGAATACCTGAATTGTGTTCGCCGGTTTTTCGAATTAACGCATTTGTTTAACCAACTTTTCGTCGTTGGAACAATATACGAACTTTCGTAGTTCGAAGAATTGCTTTATGACTCTTCCTTGAGAAAGCCAACAGAGTTTTAACTGATAAAAAAACTCCTGATATAATGCCGCCATTTCCTCAAACAGTATTCGAAATGTTCTTGAAATGAACGCCTGATTTTTTGTACACTACAATTTTTTTTAGAATCATTGAACACTCAGTGTTTTCCTGGTTACATTTCTCTCGTTATTAAAACCCCTCTGTCAGGGAATGAACTACTTATGTTAGTATCCGCAGTAAGTTCATTTTATCACGCTCAAAATTATGCACGATTTCTCATTGTGGATGAGACTCTAGCTATACAAATGGAAAGGTGATGTCCCCAGCCTGGGTTGTTTTCAAATTCGACTCACCGAAGTCCGTAGAACAGTTTAGACGTCAGTAGTACTTGGAGAAAATAGGCAGATTCTTAGCCTGTTTCACTATCCCAGGTGGTTAATCAGTTTGCAAAGTATAACGGTGTAAATGGTACAGGCTTATTGGGCACTCATATTATTGAAATGGTAAACCAAATCAAGATGACTTCGTCTACTGCAGTAGTTTTATATGAACTGCAGGACAGAATTGTTCGTGTTAATTTTCACTATCTTTTTCAGCCTGTAAAACGATTGTGTGGTATCTGTTATGTTGATGGGTTCAACCGCTTAGAATGAAACATTTCGGTCTTTTCAGAGGTCTGAAATAACTGGGAAATAACGCGATGGTGGTTGTTCCAAAGTGACCCAAATATAGAAGCTGGCAGCTGCTCAAAGTAAGCCGAGATAGTTTATCAGTAGACAATGTGTTTGATATAGGGAAATGTGTTACAGTTATTACCGTTCGAAATAGAGCAGAACAGTTGTTTTATGTCAGTGATTCAGCAAAAACTAGCTAAACGGGACTGCCACGTCAGAATGAGTCGAGTTTAGGCTATTTTTACAGTGTCATAACTCATTGAGTCACAACTAACCTGATTCTAAGAACCTGAAAAGCCGACTGGAAAACCACTTAAATTGCAGTAAATTTTCACGTGGAAACAAAATTTTCTTTTTACTGTATAAATTCCACTCAAAGATGCTCAAAAGTGGTTGGTTTTGTTCACTACAAGTACTATCATAGCGTGCTTAATAATAATGCTCATCTTATTTCGGAAGTTCTGTGGTGTATCTAATTTTTGTTTAGCCAAAGACCTCGTTGCTTTGACAACCGCTAAATGTAAGGAATGTTCTTGCACTTAACCTAATACATACATGTGTATCCGTTTTTTATTCAATTTTACGCAATTAAAATTAGTGGATTACACCGTTCATACTCGTCATCATACGATAAAGTTGGGATACGCTCAATATTTTGGATTATACGCCAGCTGCCTGTTCACTCGATTTCGATCTGGGTCACTTAGCTTACAAATTCCAGTTTAATTGTTGTGTTATCTTTCGACACGAATGCTTCTCTGACCTTATCTACCAGAATTGTTTCAATCGAGGTCACTCATTGTGGCCACTGTGTTAACAGTTAAGTGTCGTCTTTGTGGTCACACAATGACCTGAATTTTAGATCGATCTATGCGATGAATTTGAATGGACAACGACAATCAGACAGAACACACCGATGATACAGCTAGAGAGTACAGTGAAGTTGATCCAAGCTGACCGGCTAGCATCAATGGATAGTGTACCTGACTGAGTTCAGACAAGTTTTTTATCCGTATAATTTTTCGATATCAGCTAAGAGATCTCTGTAAAATCTTGCAATAAAATGGACCCGACATTTTACACTGGTCCAAATCTTGTCATCAGACTGGGACGTGAGTTACAGAAACGAGTTGGACTACTACCTCTGGTGGAAGTACATGCCTTTCATTTGGAAGGACAACCGGGTGAAATTGTTCGCATGTTGCGTGTGCAGCCTCAGTCCTATTCAGAAATTGCACGCATAGTACGAGCAGCTCGAACGATGAAACTCATTGTACGTGCGTGTGGTGAAAGAACCGGTGGGGATACTGGCATTTACGGAACCTCACCCACCGTGCTGATTGACTGTGGTCTGTTGGCAGACAGTCCAAGGATAGAATTCGTTAGTATCAAACGAAAAGGAGAAGAGGAGGAAACTCAAGGCCTTCGTGTGTTGGCTTGCGTTGGGATAAGTGAGCTGGTACAATTTCAAGTTAGTCACAACATTGAGGTTGCACAGAGTGTAGAAACCACTTCTGTGTGGGGTACAGTTGTCGGTGCGATCACTTCCAGTGCCCCCGGTATCGTCGGACCTGCGGGAGGAGCTCATGGTGGCTGTCTTTCTGATGAGGTCATCTGTATTCGAGTGGTGGATTGTCACGGGGATTTGATCCAATACTCTAGTGACGAGGAGCTGTCATCTGCTTTGTCAACAATGGGGCTTTTAGGCATTGTTTATGATGTGACGCTTCGCTACAGACCAATTTCGTTGACAAAGGTAAGCTACAAAGTTTCAAACTCATTGCATCTCTAACTCACTTCACGGTCATTTAAGGCAGTGTGCAGAAAAAATCTCTCCAGTATTCGTTGACATAGCTTGTGATGTTTTGTCGCATTTAGTTCTGAACGCGATGTTCGATGCAGTGTCAGCTCTTGGCCATTTGAGTCGGTTCATTTGGGAGTTAACAACAAAAACAGATTACTGATGAGTAGTCGGGGATTTGGTTTATTTTCAAGTTGAACATCACCCACATCTGATCGCAGCTCTCGCATTCAGATAGAATTTTTAGCCAACCAGCCTCTTTCGAAAAGAAGCACTATACTTGAGTTTCGATCTCATTAGAGCTCGTCAGTAGTGCATATCCTTGCCACGGCCGGGATTTGAACTCCAGCCATTCCGATCATGAGGCAACCGTGTTGCTCACTGTTGATCATTGACCTCACATTAGGCATGCCTGAGTCATCAAATCTTAACGCTCAACCACTCTCGCTTGTGAACAATGATCAGGTTGCAGGTTTAATGAGATCAGTGTTCTCGATCTGTCTCGGAAGTCCTAATCGCGGGGTTATCGATTGGAGTTAACAGGACACTTACTGTGTCTCCTCTCTAGACGATTGAGCAACCTGATCATTGCTCACAAGCGGAAGTGGCTGAGCGTTCAGATTTGATGACTCGGCCATGCCTGATGTGAGGTCAATGATCAACAGTGAGCAACACGGTTGCCTCATGATCGGAATGGCTGGAGTTCAAATCCCGGTCGTGGCAAGGATATGCACTACTGACGAGCTCTAATGAGATCGAAACTCAAGTATAGTGCTTCTTTTCCAAAGAGGCTGGTTGGCTAAAAATTCTGTCTGGATTCGAGGGCTGCCATCAGATGTGGGTGATGTTCAACTTGAAAATAAACCAATTCCCCGACTACTCATTAATATCTTAGTTATTCCAATTTGGGTCAGGGGTAAGAACTTTCAAGCCCACAATCACTTTCCCCAACACTCGGGCAAATTGGAATAAGGAGGCTGCAAACTCGAGTTGAATTTGGTGGCTTTTATAACAACAGGAATTATGTATTTAAAAAATACTCATCAACCACGATAGATTTTTGCAGTTACTCCCATGTCACTTGTAGTGGACAAGTAGGTATGCGCTCGACCCTCGTCCACTAACAATTTAAAACCCTTCTCGTGAGGAGCACTCGAAACGTAGTCCTATCAGGCATTAAACTGAAAGTATGCGTTAGGGTTTGGAAACAAACTGTATATTTCCAATAATGTTAGGAAGTATGATAAGCAATTAGTTCTAACCTAGTCTGGGATCAACGGCAGCAACCAAGGGAGGAAAGAAAGGAAGCGCGAGGTGGGGTCCAGCCCACTCGGCCGCACTCAAAATCGTGCCAGGGGAGAAATGGTGTGAACTTCGAATGCGTTAAACAACGCTCGAAAAGGTCCAGGTTAAACGACCTTGAAGAACGAAATAATCGATGAGTCGTTAGGAGAGGAGCAGACATTCGCTGCGTGCAATTAGTTGCACGGCTGAAGAAAGTGGCACTGAGTTCCTACCAGGCCTCCTATGACAGACGTACATCGAAGCATACGTACAGAACAGACAAGCAATTAACCATGGTTGCAGCCGGGATCCTTAGAGAAGTCGCACGATCGCCGATCACTACACACCTTGTCCGTTCAAACTGATTCACCGACCGAACGTTATCTGATCAGTTGGACGCCGTGCGTGCACTGAAAACCAAATTTGTGCCATCACTTGATCTGCCTGTCATTTGTTGTTGGGTTGTTGTCTTGGTGGTCAACGCGTGAACTAACTCTGATGCGAATGACACTTCGTCTTGTATCTGAGCTGTGCACGTCATATCACAAGGAGGTGAACTGGTCTGTTTGAAGGGAGGCGCAGTTTAAACTTCCCAATAAGTGTAACTAAATCCACGAAAGGTTGCCTTGGAATTCCAGATGTCTAAAGGTGCTGTTGCACCCTTTTTCACACAACCAGATGACGTCCTATATGCAGCACAAAGGGTGTGTTGAGATTAGGCTAGGGCGGTTTCCTGAGTGGAAAAAGTTCAACCAATCAGAGTCCAGGCACAAGCTACTGTAAGTGGAATTGTGACCAATCGGTGCTAATCAATCCAAATGTTCATCGGAGCAGAAGCGAGTCACGTTACGATAATCACAAATGTAAATCGCGGAGTTCATTATATGACAGACAAATGGAGACAGGCAGGGGTTGAGCACATACATTCGCATCATGTCATCGTCATGTCATCAACACCATGGCAACCGATGGGTTGGTTTAACTACTTTCGTATGCACAATACCAACTGTTGAGGTCTGATTAAAGTAGGTTGGCTGAAGGCCAGTAGATCTGGATTCTGAATACGTAACAATATTTTGAACGAGATAAGTGGGTGAATTTGGTAACATGTTGTCATGACGTATCAAGTAATCGACGCTGTGGGATTTCGAGCGACAGATGGACCTGTCTGAGATTGTTGCGTCGTCAGCTGTTGTAACTATTTCAGGGCGTGTTGTTCCAGTCGCCGGGATAGTTTCCATTCTGTTCTGCTTATGTAAACGTCATTGTAACTGCGAGACGACGTGAGATAGGACAGTTTGACAAACTGCGTTATCGGTTATGTAAAACCGGTCCTTTGGTGGTTTAAACCAAGCATAACTGGGTTGCTACATACGTGCGACATAGGGCACATTTCAGTTTTCCTGAGGTCAAAACGGCATCAGCGTCAACCAAGCTGCTACATTTTGGGGATTAAAACAGGCGGACAAGTGTCGGATCTAAACATCTGAGTTGCTTGAATCAAGGGCATGGAATTAATTAATGGGCTAATTAAAACGCCCGTTGTCACCCGTTGGCAATCGATAATGTAAACACTGTCAGTTCTCTATAAAAAGGGTATTGTTTAGTACAGCGCATATCACCGCTGTTCTGATCTTCTTGATTTGGTACCTGACAGATGAATCAAAAAGTTGTTTTATCAAGATAAGAAAAATGGTTAACAAACTCATTATCTTCACAAGGACTGTGAAACACATACTAACCACATCCATGCGGTTGATGCATAAAAACACTCACAAGACCATGTAGCTGAATCTACAATCAGCTTCATCCGTTTCTTGGACTCATTAGTGGTAATTCATTTGCTTCTTTGCTGTAACATGCCAACTTTGAACAAACATGATTCGTAGGCACATTGTTGACGTGTTATACAGTAGAAGGGGATGCTCTTTGGTCAGTGCACTAGCAGAGGGCTCTCACCGATCTTGCTAGAGAGAATTTTCATCGCTTGGTATAGGTGGAACGGCGAATTTGGTGATGAATATGGCGTCAACTCTTACAATTAAGAGGGAATATAATTCTCCTGGAGAACAACATCTCAATTAATTCATCGTTTGTTATCGGGACGTCTGCTTCCCTATTTCTTTGCTTAGCTGCAGCAACTGGGAGCCTCCAGTCATCTTTTATTTCTTTCAACATGGCACGATATGGACAGCTTCGATGCAAAGTGAAGCGCCAACCACATGACAGATAGTTCATGCTTGGACAACCGGTGCTACAATCTGGCAAGTGCAATGTCGCCTAAGTAACGACACATTTCTGGATATCAGTGTTATTGCTAATGAGTAGTCGCGGATTTGGTTTTTATTTTCAAGTTGAACATCACCCACATCTGATCGCAGCTCTCGCATCCAGATAGAATTTCTAGCCAACCAGCCTCTTTCGAAAAGATGCACTATACTCGAGTTTCGATCTCATTAGAGCTCGTCAGTAGTGCATATCATTGCCACGACCGGGATTTGAACTCCAGCCATTCCGATCATGAGGCAACCGTGTTAACCACTGCGCCATTAACCTCACATTAGGCACGACCGATCGATCAAATCTGAACGCCTCATGATTGGAATGGCCGGAGTTCAAATCCCGGCCGTGGCAAGGATATGCACTACTGACGAGCTCTAATGAGATCGAAACTCGAGTCTAGTGCATCTTTTCGAAAGAGGCTGGTTGGCTAGAAATTCTATCTGAATGCGAACACTGCGATCAAATGTGAGTGATGGTCAACTTGAAAATATCAGTGTTATTGTTGCTTACGTGAACAGATATTAGGCCACCGTGTGAAAGCGAAGAAACCCTGGTGATTGTAGTGCCTGAGATTGCTGATCAAACGGCAAGTCGGAAACTAGCTCAAACCTTAGGCTAGTTTAAATGTACTAGTGTTAGAAGACGGTGAGCTGCTGGTGCGGTTGGGTTTTGTCGAAATTATAGAGACTTTTATACGCTACAGTGCGTACAGTGTTGGTTAAGAGGTGTGAACTAGTGTTGTACCAGTGGTGTAACATTTTCTCCAATGCTTGAGTTACCGTGGACATGTCTGATTAGCAGTTGTCTGACCATTCGCCTCAAGATGGTCAGAATATTCATGACTAATTATGGTCGTGTCCTTGTGATTGTTGGACTCGAAATTTCAGCGTGTTGTGGTTTCCAAATGTCTGCCGTAGGAGATTGAATTATCCTAGCAAACTGTTTGATCGTATTTTTTGTGGCAATCATTTTCACTTTTGTGCTCAACTCGATTTTATAGTGGCTCTCAAAACAAAATTTAGTGTACAGTTTTCTAGTGGTCTTTATTCGTGTATTACAGAAAATGGTCGTTGCAGGTTCACTAATGTGTGATGCTAAATATGGGGTACTGTGTTCTTTTTCGGGTGCAGTCACCATCACGCCTCACAGGCCGTAACCACGGTAGAGAAAACGTGCGGTTCAGGGGAAGTACGCATTATGCATTTACAAGCGTCGTCCTTAGGTGAGTGAACCCATGGGGCGCTAAGGCGCGACCAATCAGAATGCAGCTTGAGTTTTAGCGCGCGTATAGAGCACGGAGGCGGCCTCGACGCATATGCACCACCCCCGTCTTAGCTCGAAAGTGGGTCAAATCCGTAGCGCGGGTCTGTGCTCTACGATGAGCTAATCGACGTTGTGTTGGTGTCAGGAATCCCACAGCGTGGGTGTGATAGTTTGTGTGCGTCCGTTTGCATGAATGACGTGTAGGGCTGTCTGCCACTGTCTTTGGGGCAGGCTGTAAGCTCGCACGACCCCGGCCCACAGGCACGACCTATTACAATCGGTCTCGACAGTGCAGGTTGACCTTTGCATGCTTGCCTTCCTTTCGAGCGGAAGAACGTCCCAGGCTGCACTGTTGATACCAGTTTTCTGTAATTTGAACGGTAGGTACGACGACTTTTCCAACGATGGAAAAGTCCATTGGTTGTAAGATACCTGGATTCTGGCGTTAACAGCATATAGAATAATGCTTTCCTTAAACCGCACTGAGAAAATCTGAGCGTCAACCATCTAGACTAGTAAATTATCGGTCGTCAGGGTTGTGAATTTAGCTAACACAATCTGATTATTTACCGTCTTCCAGCCATCGTATTATACCGTTTTTTGTATCACCTTGACTATAAGGTGAACACGTTTGGAACCATCGATTTGTTCGACCAAGTAGTTCGAAACCCACTGATTGTCGTTTGGCCAGAGAAATCGGGCGCGGTTGTTTTATCGTGGAGGCGGAATCGAATTCCATATCGACAGTTGTTCTACGCCGGTGCGCATAAATAGTCACCGTTCGAATGTTTGATGAAGGGAGCTTGGGCTCCGAAAACTCGTGCTTTTGCTTTCCAATGAGAGTAGAATTTTGTACTGAGTAGATGTGTTCTGTCTATAACGACTGAGAGTCGTCACCAGGAATATCTTGGCTCTGTCCTCAGTAAGTAATTTCTCACCGACGCGACTATTGTTTATACCGGTGATGAGTTGCTGGGTCGGTATAATCCCGTCGAGCTTACACAACAACAACAACAACAACAACAACAACAACAACAACAACAACAACAACAACATCATCATCATCATCATCATCATCATCATCATAATCATCATCATCATCATGGACAGCAGTGCATCACTGTGAATCACCGGACAATCCCAGATTCATCATCGAGAGGAATTTCGTTGCCACGTCTCAATATCCTGCCAAGGCAATGGGCCTACGCGGCATTTATGCAAAAACACTCCAGAACACTCCAAAGGTGATTTTGTACGTCTCATTCCACGCTCATATTTCCAATATGTTTTATGTGTATTCAACGCTATTTTCATTCTCACTGTGGAAACATGCAGTTACCGTGCGCTTATAACACACCTTACGTGTGCTCGGAACGCTTTGATTCAGTCGTTTGCAAGTGTTCGTTTTAGGAGGAATAGAACCATATGTTCAGGTGATATGACGCGGAATCATGAATGCCTCTGATAATCAATTTTTTCAGTGATGAACTTGTCTGGACTGGGTGGTAACGCATATTTGCCTGAAATCTCATTCGTCCTATCTCTTATGGGCTGTTTTATATTGTTTCTGCTGAATGTAGTTTTAAATAGCTCAACTCGTTAGTTGAATAGTCCCGGCTGTTCACTGGACCACTTGCCGACATTTGAGGATATTTGCTGGCGGCCTATCTCTTGGATAATTTAACAAAATATATCTTAACTGGCTGCTCAGTTGGTTATGTTATGCCCCCCCCCTAAAACTTACATTGTAATGCAGGATGTGTTTTGTAAGCCGCCTGAATACAATGTGTTAAGAGCTAAGTATATGCATGGCCAACTCCGGACAAACGAAAGGAGACATGCAATCAGTCAAAATCAGCCAGTAAAAAAGGCGTGAGGTAAGGAAGAAGGGTTGATAAGGTGGCCAGAAGTCACGTGATCGTCCGAATGTGGAGCCGCGCAAAGGAGTACACATGTCCCTTTGTGTTTGGTCCGAACAATTTGTTTGCGTCACATATGCACCGTGGCATTGAGTGTCTGGGGTTAGGCGTAAAAACTTTTAGGAATTACATCACATTCTTCTTCTTTCCGTCATCAACAAACTATGGTAATTTCTTCTCTTTTCGTTTCGAACACATTTTGCGCATGTCTTTCGCATCGAGCCTCTGTTGCATAGTCTGGACGGAGGCTGAAAAACACCATAGTAGACAGTCGTCGAGTTGAACTGGATAATCAGTTTGGCCTCTATTGGTTTTTTTATATGGTGCAGCAAACATGATAGGTTTTGCTGGTTGGAGACTCTGAGGGGTATAGCAGTAGGCTAGGCTCAGTGACCTCATCGTCATGTGATTAGGCCCTATGTGACAAGTATTTCATTTTGCAACTTCTTGGTCTCTATCATGCTTTGAAGAGTCGACCTAAAAGCGGTATATTTCGGTGCTCTAAGTGGTGCAGTCAAGTTTACGATAGATTGCCAGATGACACCAGGAGTCAGTAACTTTTCCATTCTAGAATGTCAAGATATGTTTCCATGATTCGATTTCAGTTTAAGGTCATCCAAGAGGTTTTCTGATAGTGCCCTATCAGAGTCTTCAGCGTAGTTTACTCTAAGCGTACTGGGGCAGCAAATGGAAACAGACACACTTTGTTAAAGTTCTAATACTGTAAAAGAACATACAACAAAAGGCGTTAGACCTAGTCAGGTTCGGTAACGTTCACTGTGCATGTTTGTAGCTTGGTCGTCGACCGAAAAGTGTGTTTTCTCTCTGGGCCACATCGCTCTATTGCCCCCGTATGCTCCAACCATCATGTTCTTTTGATACCTGCTGATTCGAGTAGTCTGGAAGGCCTATTAGTGAAACTTCTCACACAGTATGGTAACTTCAATGGGGGCATATATGACTCCATTCTATGACCCACGGTGTCAGTAAGGTGTTAGCTGAATAATTCCGGTAACTCTGGTAAAACTCCTTGGAGAATCTGAAAGTGACACGGATTCTTCGGGGAAAATGATAGGGAAATGCGCGAAATTAATATCGGGATTTTTTTGGAATGGACTAGGTGTGGTGATGTTATACGGTATGTTGAATAGTCCTATCAAAGTGTTACGAACGAAAGTTAAACCTTACGACTAATTTTCAGTGCCATAACAGATGTTCAGACGAACAAAATCGTATTTCCATACACTGTTTTCACCAGGAATGTGCAGCAAACCCATAAAAACCCGCGGTTGGTAATAAGAATCAATTAAAAACAATGTGATGACTCAGAATCAGGTATAAGTTTGCTCATTGTGGGCAAAAATCTGATTTATTAAACAAGTTGTTGACATTTCGCTTCCTCCTTTGGTGAGAACAATACCCTGGGTGGACCAAGTGTATACTAACGTGATCATGAGAACGTGAGATAGCGCACTGACGTTAGGCATTCGCTAACTCTATGGGAGACATTGTTATCACGTGCATCTTTTCCAGATTAAGATGCATGGTTATCACTTTCGCATATCTCAGTGTCAGTTTCAGATGTCTCAAACTGATTAGCTAGGTTTCAATGGCGGACAGAGTGGTACGGCTACTATGCACGTGAGTAAGTTGAAGATCACTACACTTGGTTGGCTCTTACAGAGTGAGAGAACACGGTCCTGCCGGGTGCAAGAAGTAAGCAAACTTAGCTAGCCTGGAACATTTTAAACTGACAATGAGACACGTGGAAGTCACAGTGAAACATTTTAAACAAGAAAATTTACGGATGAATGAACTAGCCATATCACATATTATTCATGAGGATGCAACACTGCCTCTTGCTACTGATTTGTGGAAATTGGCAAACAGCCGTGATTTTGAATGATAGAATAACTGATGAGTAGTCGGGGATTTGATTTATTTTCAAATTGGCCATCACTCACATTTGATTGCAGCTGTCGCATTCATATAGACTTTCCAGCCAGCCTCTTTCGAAAAGAAGAACTAGACTCCAGTTTCGCTCTTATTAGAGCTCGTCAGTAGTGTACATCCTTCCCACGACCAGGATTTGAACTCCAGCCATTCCAATAATGAGGCAACCGTGTTGATCACTGTTGATCATTGACCTCACACTAGGCACGACCGAATGATCAAATCTGGACGCTCAACCACTCTCGCTTGTGAGCAATGATCAGGTCGCCCGATCGTCTCGAGAGGAGACACAGTTACTGTCCTGCTAACTCCAATCGATAACCCCGTGATTAGTGTGGTGGATTGTCAGGTCGGAGGTGCGAGTTTCCGAACGCTCGGCCGAATACCTCAACGCGGGGGGAGGTACGTTCAAAAGCCTGCTGTGATCGGATCAAGAACAACGTGCGCGACCGGATGAGTCATCGCTCGACTGGATCGGACCAACGGGCGAGGCAGGGCAGACGAAATACGACAGACGGCCAGATCGGAGGCGTGGTTTTTCCAACATTTAGAGGAACATCTCGACACGATGTTGGAATACGGTCAAGGCCAACATTGGGTGGATGGTGGACAGCACGAGCAGCCGGACGAGCCATCGCGCAACG
>QNGE01001005.1:60937-201462 GCA_008508345.1 Paragonimus westermani
AGACGATCGGGCAACCTGATTACTGATGAGTAGTCGGGGATTTGGTTTATTTTCAAGTTGACCATCACTCACATTTGATCACAGCCTTCGCATTCAGTGGTTAACACGGTTGCCTCATGATTGGAATGGCCGGGGTTCAAATCCCGGCCATGGCAAGGATATGCACTACTGACAAGCTCTAATGAGAGCGAAACTCGAATCTAGTGCATCTTTTCGAAAGAGGCTGGCTGGCTGGCTGGAAAGTCTATCTGAATGCGAATGTCAAATTTGAGTGATGGTCAACTTGAAGATAGAATAACTCTTGTTACTGGATAGGCCACCTCAACTGCATTACAAACTCGGCGGGTGAGAGTTTCACTGGTAACTTCACCTTTGTAGGATAGAGTGATAAAAACGTTTTTCTATCCACCGTCTGGACAGTTTCATGCTTTATTCTTGGTTGGATGTTTCTGTCCAGGAATCGCTGGGGATATCCATTTAGACTTAGCACATCTCGAACGTGCTGGAGTTCAACGGATAAGATGTTTGACTGTGATTTTACTGAAAGTCAACGTTTGGATTTATATCCAAGACATCTTGGAATAAATTTTCGTGGCAAGTGGTTCGCGAGATTAAGGTTCTGAATTGGTTAGCTCAATAGGTTTCTAAGTAGGCAAGGGCGTCAGGTGTATTGCTGGACGATTGGACTGGCAGCTTAATTGAAGTGTGTTTGGAGAAGTTAGAGTTGCAATATAAAAGTCACAGCCCGTCGACAGCATTGTGTTCATTCGTTGTATTGAAACGCTTAAACAAAATGATTGAAACACGTCACAGTGCTCTGCTGCGGACTGTCACCTTAAAAGCTGATTGTATACTTTTGTAGTAGGTATTTTTCTGTATTGCTGTATAGAATTTTCTCCCAGGATGGTACTCCAAACCAAACACAGATTCCTGTTCTTTAGTAAAGCTGTTTTATTTGTTGCAGAAAATAAGTAATATTGATTTGATGGCGAACATATTACTAAAAGTTGGGTGCTGGTATAGGTTTTTACGAAGTATGTATGGTTAGATATATATATATGTATGTATATATATATACGGGCTTTGCGAGACGGTCGATTAAATACAGGAAGACAACTGCTGTCTCCCTCCATAGACGGTCAGATCATCTGAAGAGTACAAATAGAGCATTGTGGCTAGACTTTTGGGTGTGATACGTTGGTCTCACTTGATGTAGAGTCAGTGACTCCGTGGCTAAGATGAATCCACCAAAAAAGTGTGAGCTACACCTCAAATTCCCGCATTGATGAAAATATGAACTACTGACGAACTTCAACATAAACGAAACTTCGGCCTAGTGCACTTTTTCCGAAGTGGACAGCCAAATTGTTCATCCACCTTAAAAGGTTATAATCAACCGTGAATGGTGTTCAGTCTGTATTGCTGAAACTCCTTACCTACCGTTCAATGTAACACGAGTTTACTTAATCATATAAATTTATTTAGCCGAGAAGTTCCAATTGCTGGGTTGCTGTTTAAGCTTGACACTTCAATCCCTTTAAAGACAACGTTAACTTTCTTCACAAAAGAATGTCTTAGTTGGTTCAATACTGTCCACATTGTTGAGGATGGTAAAATCGACTGACATCTAACCGTGAACAGAACTCCCAGTATAACTTGAACCTATGAATGAACACGAACAAGCACAACAACGGTCTCTTCTCATTTTAACCGACTGCCGTGGTAAACGTTTGTTCGTTCGCTAGTTACTATACAGAAACAAATTTGTTTTAGTATCTAGTTTTTTAAAGCTACTGGTGGCTTTTTATTTTATACCGTACAATTAATTGCTGTGTTAAAACTCACCTATTAGGCCAAGCTAATCAGAGTAGTTATCAGTTCGATAGGAAGCGTTTACCATTTTTGTCTTTTTTTATCCGATTTTAGGTAAATTTCAAGTTCCTGAAATGGTCCGAACTGTTGGATCTGAATAATGGCATCTTGAAATCATCCATCGCCAATGACAGTTTCACCGAAATCATCTACTTACCGTACAACAGTTGTGCGCTGGATGAGGAGGAAGGTGTGTCTGAAATAGAGGGTTGGAAGGCAGAACAAGATGAAATCATTTTCAGAACTGGCCAAAAAGTTGTTGAAAGCCCACAAAAATCAGAGGCCGAAAATATGGTTGTGTTTGATTCTGGTCCGAGACAGCTAATTTATTTGATTGATCAAGTTTTCGGTCCAGAACCAAAAGAATTTGTGAGCAAAGGGATGAAAACTCCGTGGCTTTTGAGACGTGCTCACCATCATTTGCGTTGTCGTTTTCAACCGGAACCCACCAACATACAGTTCACTCCGTGGGCAATAAATTCGTTGGGAAAAATGGTCGAACCTTTGCGAATACTCCGATTTACCACAGAGATCGATCAGACTTTCTTGGAGTTTCCCAAGGTGAACCGGAACATACCATTTTCGATTATGGGAATACTTTATTCGGTTCTTTGTTGAATCCTAAGACCTCACGGTACACCCGGTAGAGGTAGAAGGAGAGAGAGGGCAAAGAGCCCGACAGATTCGAAAGTTAATCACCTCCAAATGTGTGCACACGTATAGTAAATTCTGATCTGCGTCAAAATTGGTTTTCGAATACAATGCATTCATCAGGTTTGCTTGTGGAGTATTCTACCCACTTAACTGTGCACGATTTCGAAATTTCTACACATACGGGTTTTTTTTTCAAGTTGACCATCACTCACATTTGATCGCAGTGTTCGCATTCAGATAGACTTTGCAGCCAGCCTCTTTCGAAAAGAAGCACTAGACTCGAGTTTCGCTCTCATTAGAGCTCGTCAGTAGTGCATATCCTTGCCACGGCCGGGATTTGAACTCCGGACATTCCAATCATGAGGCAACCGTGTTAACCACTGCGCCATTGACCTCACATTAGGCACGACCGAATCATCAAATCTGAACGCTCAACCACTCTCGCTTGTGAGCAATGATCAGGTTGCCCGATCGTCTCGAGAGGAGACACAGTTACTGCCTGTTAACTCCAATCGATAACCCCGCGATTAGGACTTCCGAGACAGGTCGAGATCACAGAACTCATTAAACCTGCAAGGCGATCATTGCTCACAAGCGAGAGTGGTTGAGCGTTCAGATTTGATGATTCGGTCGTGCCTAATGTGAGGTCAATGGCGCAGTGGTTAACACGGTTGCCTCATGATTGGAATGTCCGGAGTTCAAATCCCGGCCGTGGCAAGGATATGCACTACTGACGAGCTCTAATGAGAGCGAAACTCGAGTCTAGTGCTTCTTTTCGAAAGAGGCTGGCTGGAAAGTCTATCTGAATGCGAACGCTGCGATCAAATGTGAGTGATGGTCAACTTGAAAATAAACCAAATCCCCGACTACTCATCAGTAATCTAAAATATCGCCTTGCAGGTTTAATGAGTTCTGTGATCTCGACCTGTCTCGGAAGTCCTAATCGCGGGGTTATCGATTGGAGTTAACAGGCAGTAACTGTGTCTCCTCTCGAGACGATCGGGCAACCTGATCATTGCTCACAAGCGAGAGTGGTTGAGCGTTCAGATTTGATGATTCGGTCGTGCCTAATGTGAGGTCAATGGCGCAGTGGTTAACACGGTTGCCTCATGATTGGAATGTCCGGAGTTCAAATCCCGGCCGTGGCAAGGATATGCACTACTGACGAGCTCTAATGAGAGCGAAACTCGAGTCTAGTGCTTCTTTTCGAAAGAGGCTGGCTGCAAAGTCTATCTGAATGCGAACACATCCGGGGTTACTTGTTTTAAGTAATCGATTGTTAAGACATTCCACAGGAATGTCACACAAATAACCTTACAATTTTTCTGATAAATAGTAAAAGACTTAAGTTGACATACCTTGGCCACCATTCCAAGACTGATACTACTTTGTGTATCTAAGTTTAACTCCCAGCCGGACCCTTTCAAAAAGAAACACCAGACCCGAGATTCAATCATGTTTGAACTCACCGATGCCATGATCGGGGTTAGTCTTTCGTTTAAATTTCTCATCGAATAACCTTACTGAAATCACAGCCGGCTTTTAATGAACTCGGAGATTTCGACGCGACCCAGAATTCCTAATCGCGAGGCTATCAAATGAGGTTAACAAAACTGTGTCTTGTCCAACTGATCCAGGCGAAAGTGCCCGATTTGAGGCCAGTGGCGCATAGGTCAACGCGATTGCCTGATGAACATATGACTGGTTATACTCACGTCCATGACGAGCTCTAACGTGAACTAAGCTCTAACCCAGTGCTTTTTTTAAAACAGACTTGTGGGGAAGTCTGTCTGAATGCGAAAATCCATTTGGTTATGGAAATTTTTGCAACAGTATGTAAATTTTGTGTTCCGTTATCTGGTTTTGTCAGTTCTGATAACAGAAAATTAATGTACCAGAAACATACTTTGGAGTTCTGTACGAAATCGACAGTTCACAGGTTGGCCAGAATATTCACCCAGTTTGTACACTACAGTCAGTCACTCATTTAATTGGCTTAATCTTCGTGCGTTATTTTCATTGTTCACCGATTACGGAGAACATTCCGTAAGCAGACAGTAGTCCACCCCATTCATGTAATGCTACAATATCGTATCATATGCTATGCGGAATTCACATTTGCACAGGTATTAAGGATTATATTCAAACTGCTGGAAGACCTGGCTTATGGAGAAGAACGTTATTGCAAAAATTACGCATTGAACTTGGGCATGCGAATCCATTTTACCGGAAGTACCAAAACTGGTCGTCTCTTAGGTGTTGGCTTCGACCCAGCAGAAGAGAACGCAAATTCCACCAACAATGTACTGGTGCACATCACCTTCACGGGGATTACAACTCCGGGTCCAACCACACTTTGGACTCGTGCAGCCAACCATGTAACGAACGTGCTACTTAGATCCGTTCCTCGATGTATGCCTCAATGGAAAACCGAATGGCATGGAATAGAGGTGGGTATTTCCGCTCATTTGTGCACAGTCCAGTTTGGTTTACAGCTCAGATCAGCTTATCCCTGACAAATTGTGAAACTGAAAGTTGCAAAAAACTTACGAAATAAACAAGTCGCCGAGATGAATTGTATTAATCAAAGTAAGAATCTAATTTTGGACCATGAAACCGGTCAAGAAGTACCTGATGCGATCAGCCAACGTCCTACTCGATGTTATATCTGGACACAGCGTCTAACCGGTGGTTTAATCATATTACAAGTTTACTTGTTGATTTCACCGAGAAGGAATAATCAGACCACAAGGGAGTGTTTGTTTGAATTTTCGGTATGACTGTAAACACATGTCTATGTAGTTGGTTTGGTAATGACATACCATATCCTGTTGACGACCACTAACTAGTCTGTAACAACACGAGAAACGTTCAGCGATCCTAGCGTGCAGGTTGTCATGTTGTAGATCACTCTAGTACTGAAAATTTATTAATCAGGTACGGTCAGTGTGTAGTAATGTTGTGTAACGAAGTGAACAAATGTACGGGAGGAACGGTAGGCTGTGAAGAGTAGGAACTACCGTATGATCATGTCGTAAGCCACACAGTAACAACTTGCAGACACAAGCTGGTTAAGAGTCAATTGCCGAATCAGATAGATCACAGGACGCAGATCGATCGGATGTAGTCACACCCGAGGATGCGGGCACACTAGAATTCTACAAATGGTAAGTCATGCTATTATGCCCACCTCACGAACATGTGCACATGGTGTCTGTTTGCGCACAAATGCATAACACAACAACCATCATTCAGACCCGAGAGTTGTTAACTGAACAAACATTCTCACATGCCGTTTTTGTGACAGTTTTATTCTCCGTTTACCTGCAATTGACTTAAACGTTGTCTCACAAGCCTGTTCTATCTATACACGTTCACGAAGTGTTTCATGTATAACTTCCTATATTTATATCTTTGGCTTTTTTAGGATATGAAAGCTAAATTTCAAGAAGCTCTGAAGACACAAGCTGAGCCACTGAAAAATTTGATTGCGATTGCTGATCGAGATGGTGTTTTCCTGAATGAACTATTGGCTTCTATTCTCTTTTCCGAACCGTCATTCTATCAGAAATTGTACATTTCGCAGCGCAGAGATGCGGAATCGCGGATTACTCAGGACCAAACGTGTTCTGGTTATTGACCAGAAAATTTTAGGTTCACATTTGCAAACTTCTGTATTGTTTGGCCTCGGAAAACCTGTTTGATTTATCATTCATTTTAAAGTTTTGTTTAGTGTACTCACTGTCTACTTCAGTAAATTCACTTTGGATTGTTGTGAATAGTTCGGTTGCTTCAGTTCACTGGTTTACGTAACGTTTGGGATACTTTTCAAGTCGCCCCTGTGGTTTTTATATCGACTCACGTTAGTCAGTCATTAACTGTAAAAGTTTCCTGTGACTACATTTTTTGTTAAATGTTAGACGTTACGAGCAAGTTGTGATGCGCCACATTTCAACCATCTCGCACGATCTTCCTCACGAGTGTTGGAATCATAATCACATTAAAAAAAGAACGGAGGTCACGTGGGATTTTCCACAGTTGTGTCAATCTGCGCTGCATCTGAACTGATTGGGCTAATCCTTTGTCCATTAAGTGGAAGTGAGACTGATGTAGGTAAGATGCGTTTGTGTCTGGTGTCGTTTATACATCCACGCGACACTGCAGACAAGGGTTTGCTATCATTGCGATTAGCACAAGCGTGTTTTGTGTATATGGTGGGATCCTCAGCACAGCCTCGCTCTGCGTGCGTAGGCAGACCGTTGTGAATCACTCGAGCTTGATCAAAACCTACTTTCTGAGGCCAAGACAACTGGTAAACATTGGCGCCTTCAATGACCGCACTCTCCGGCACATCGGCCAGCAAGCTGCTCTGACACGTACTGTCTCAAGTCTGGAGCTTGATGTGTGCTGTGTGTCGGAGACGCGAGTCTACGACTCTAGCACAGTTATCCATTTGAGCTCACCTCTAGATAGCTGTCGATCCAAGCGCTTCTGTCTCAGGGTTTCTGGTGACGCCGAAGCTGAATCTCACGGTCGAGCTGGAGTGGGAATCGCGCTGAGTTCCCGTGCAGAGCAATGTTTGCTCGATTGGATCCCAGTGAACAGTCGCTTGTGCGCTGTCAGACTCAATACGTCGGTAAAAGTCTGTCGACGCAAATCAGAAAGGCGTTGTGTATTCATTATATCGGCGTACGCTCCGACGGACAGCTGTCCGGATGCTGCCAAGGATGCGTTCTATGACGCCCTCGTTGACCTTCTGAGGCAGTCTAAACACTCAGACATCATCATACTAGCGGGCGATTTTAATGCTCAGCTTGGTCGTCTTTCTTCGGATGAGAAGCGGCTAGGAGGTATGTTTGGTGTCCGGGCACAACGAACTGACAATGGCGAAAGACTACTACAGCTGTGCGCATCCCACGGTCTATATATTTCGAGCACTGCATTCCAACACAGGAAGAAGCACTGTGTTACTTGGAGACCTCCGTTTGCTTCTCAGCCGTGGACACAGTTGGATCATATAGCAGTTAGTTACAGGTAGCGCCACTCTGTTAAGGACTGTCGTGCCTTTTGAAGCAGCCACCTGGACTCGGACCATGGCGTTGTGCGTGCCCGTTTCGTTTTGTCATTTGCCCAGAGGACCTACGCTCGTAAATGCAAGGTGTTTAACTGACATTCGAGCGATGAGGATGTAAAGAACGCTTACCAAAAGGCGTTGGTGAAGGATTTGCCCATTTCGAGTCAGGTGAAGGATCCTAATGAACACTGAGAACAAATCGCCGGAGCTATGAAGGTGTGCTGTGAACAGGCATGCTCCGAAGGAGCTGTTCAGTTTCGACAGAACTGGATTTCAGTCACGTCGCTCTGTCCCACCTGGTTCTGAATATGATGACGACCGTCGAGAACTTAAACGTAAGATGACTAAAAGCTTGCGCAAAGACCGTGAGCACTACTTGGTCCAACAATCGGAAGAGATGGAAAAAACCTTTTTATCTGGGAATAGCAGAAGGCTTGTTTCCCTGATCCGTGGTTGTACTGACCGTCAAGTCGGTGTAAGTGAGACTATATGGGAAAAAGATGGTTCACTTATCACCAACCAGTCGCTCCGACTTGACAGGTGGGCTAAACACTTTGAAGAACAGTTCGGTTGGCCTCAACCAGATCATGTGGACGACGGGAGTCGATTGGTCAGCTATTGCATTCCATACGGTCCTCCGTCGGAAGCAGAAGTTGCCATGGAGCTCAGTTTATTGAAACGTAATAGGGCTCCCGGACCAGACCTCCTCTCCCCTTCTCTTTTCAAAGATGGTGGAGTGAGTTTGCTATGAGAACTAACAAAACCTCTGCAGACGATCTGGGAGATTGAAGAAACATCTCGTGATTGGTGCCTATCAACGGTCACTCCCGTTTTCAAAAAGAGGATTCGAAGTCTATGTGACAAACACAGAGGCATCAGTTTGGTGTCTGTTGCGTCCAAGTTACTCACTGGCCTCATTTTTACGTCGGCTCACTAAATCCAGAGAAAGTCAGATACTCGAATACCAAGCAGGATTCAGGTCCGGTCGGGGGTGCGTTGATCGCATTTTTTACCTTACGACGGATCTTGGCACATCGGCCGACGGTCGTGGTCTTTGTGGACCTGATGGCTTCATTCGATTCAGTTGCTCGTAACGTTCTCTGGAGCTGTCTCCTTCGCAAGGGAGTACCAGAGAAATACGTGAATCTACTGAGATCACTGCACGCTCACTCCGCAAGCAGAGTGAGAGTTTATGGACAACTGTCTCGGGCGTTCATCACTTCTAGTGGTGTTCGTCAGGGGTGTCCGATTTCCTCATTCCTGTTCAATTTTGTCATGGACGACATTCTGAGGGTGCACTTCGTGAATCCAATGGGCTTGGTGTTGAGCTTATTGCTAGCGCTAGATTGACCGATCTGGAGTACGCGGACGACACTGTCTTACTTAGCCCCTCTGCCGAAGACATGTAGACCATGCTGAACAAGGTGAGTGACCGGGCTGGTTTGTATGGAATGCGCTTTGCACCTTCAAAGTGCAAAGTGCTGCTTCAAGACTGGGGCATTTCCACCCCTACTTTCTTCATCGCAGGTAATCCGCTTGAGACTGTGGACAGTTTCACACACTTGGGTAGCCTGTAATATTGCTGATGAGATATCAGAGAGGATAGCAAAGGCACGAGTTGCCTTTTCCAAACTGCGTCATCTGTGGCGTCGCAAAGACGTTCGGTTGTCGCTGAAAGGAATGGTATATAATTCCTGTGTGCGTTCCATTTTGCTGTATAGTTTGGAAACGTGGCCTGTTCACAAACAAGATATCAACAGGCTTGCTGTGTTCGACCATCGTAGTCTCCGCCAATTGGCCCACATTAAGTGGACTGATCGCGTGAGCAATGTGGCAGTTCGCCGGCGCGTATTTCGGAACGCTTGGGATGCGCGATCAATTGGCCAACTAATTACGTTGCACAGCATGCGATGGTTGGTTCACGTGCTCCGTATGCCAACTGAGCGTTTACCGTACCGGGCATTATATACTGAGGTCACCAACATTTGGGTGGAACCGCGTGGTGGTCAAGCAACAACATGGTCACGAAATGTGAAGACCTTGACTGCTCCATTGAGCAAAGTGGGCAGGTATCGCCTGCCTGGATGGGGTCCTTGTGATCACTCAAACCGCTGGATAGAGGCGCCATCCGAGATAACGTTGTGTCGCAGTCAATGGCGTGACTGTATCCATACCATTTATAGTTCTTCCACTTAGTCTTCTTCAATATTTGTTTACCTTCGTAGTAATGTTTCCTTCTAGGATATTCCACGTCACTGTTGAGGTGAGCGGCGGCCCGAGCCACAATACCTTTGGTCAGACTTATGGCTGCTATGATGATGATGATGATGATGATAGTGCATGAAATGCGACGGCCGAATTCATCTCTAGCTTCTGAAGTTGATACGTGTCTTTAGGTGGAAACCTTCTGGTACATGGTGTCTGGTAGGGAGGTGCCCCGGGCAGATCTACAGCCTGCACAATACGTTTCTGGTTGCACAGGGTGGGTTATACAGACGAATTCCAATAGATTATTCTGTAGACAGAATCCTACACCACATCGTTCTCGACTAGATGGTCTTAACTCGGTAGATTGGGCGAAATGCGTCCATCATTTTGACAGAGTGATTCAAATCCACAGGATGGAATTCTAAGGTGTTTTGACTGATTTCGTTAGTCCACTGTTGAATCAAGCTGGGTGATGTACCCGAACCCGTTCAGATAAACGTCCAGCCGTCTGACCAACCCAACTGGCTCCACAGAAACAAGTGGATGAGAATACACAGTACGAGGCTGTATCAAATATTTTAACTACAACCATGTGAAGATCCGACCCAATCCAATTCCCCTAAATACACACACCTCTGCATTCAACCTCTCCTGTTTCTGGACGTTAATTGGACCTTGACCCAGACGATTTTGTTTTGTCACGTCAATTTGATGGTTGTGCGAATAGCCAGTTGTCGGTCATTGTACTTTACTTGAGTGGTGCGTGCACCCCCTTTTTGGAGCTTGGCTCATCCCCATTGTTTTGAACCTGTTGACTGCTCGGAAGAGCTCTTTTGGGTATGAATGCCTTATTATGTGATTATAGTTCATATTTAGCCCGTTCAGCAGCAAGTTGTAGCCCATTCCCTGAAAACGATCTGTCGATCGAAACTGTTGAGGTTGTCTGAATATTCACTGTGACAATTCGTTCAATAGTACCGTGGCATTAGGATCCAATCTTGTTTTGAATATTTGGGATCATTGGTTTATCGCTACGTGGTGCTCGACGTCTTCGTGGAAGATCGTTCAGAGGCTACAGAAGCGGGCACCTCATCTTTTAGAAATGGACACAAAACTGAGTTGGACGTAGAGTGGACACGTAATTTAGCGATGTGAAATGTATTAACTGCACATGCGAACCTACGCATGATAGTTTTGGCTAGCATGACTTTGTCTATGAACCTTTCCGGGTAGCCATTTTGTATGAATATCGTGCTTGTGAATTGTTTACTTGATAATAACGCAGATCCCACTGCCATCATGGCCACATTCAACTCCGAACACAAAAATGTAGTTTTCGTTGGAGACAGAAATGAATAACCAACTAGGCTTTTTTGATGTACTTTTGTGTCGCCGCGTCGATGACTCAACTCAACTCGCGATTTTTAGAAACGATACTTAGAACGGTCAGTACATTAACTTAAGTAGTTTTATACCACTCGCCCTGAAAAAATCTAATCAACACTTTGACTGACAGAACTTTAAGAATTTTCACAGATGACACCATTACTCAAGAACTGTCATTCACATGCACGATATTCATACAAAATGGCTACCCGGAAAGGTTCATAGGCAAGGTTATGCAACAGCGCAGTGGAAGAGAGCAGCTACACCTACTAGAAAAGAAAAGTGTGCACACCAGATTAACATTCAAGTGCGATAAACTGGCCGAAACTCTCATGCGTAGGTTCACAAGTGCAGTTAATACATTTCACATCGCTAAATTACGTGTCCACTCTACGTCCAACTCAGTTTTGTGTCCATTTCTAAAAGATGAGGTGCCCGCTTCTGTAGCCTCTGAACGATCTTCCACGAAGACGTCGAGCACCACGTAGCGATAAACCAATGATCNATAAACAAATGGTCCCCAATATTCAAAACAAGATTGGATCGTAATGCCACGGTACTATTGAACAAATTATCAAAGTCAATATATAGACAACTTCAACAGTTTCGATCGACAGATCGTTTCAGAGGAATGGATTACAATTTGCCGCTGAATGTGCTAAATATGAACTATAATCACATAATAAGGCGTTCACATTCAAAAAAGCTCTTCCGAGCAGTCAACAGGTTCAAAACAATGGGGATGAGCCGAGCTCCAAAAAGGGAGTGCACGCACCACTCAAGTAAAGTACAATGACCGGTAACTGGCTATTCGCACAACCATCAAATTGGGGTGCCAAAACAAAATCTAGGTCAAGATCCAATTAACGTCCAAAAACAGGGGAGATTGAATGCAGAGGGATGATTATTTAGGGGATTGGGTTGGGTGGGATTTTCACGAGTGTAGTTCAAAAATTCGATGCAACAGAATCGTTGTAAAACGAATAAAAGAAAATAACACCCAGCCTTGATAATGAGTTTACCAAATATACTAATTCCGCGATCAACAATTCGGGTAATTTTGGCCTTTGCAGGGACTGGGCCAGAGTGTCGTTCCGAAGAGAAAACGGCCATTTTGGCGCGAATCCCTGTTTTTCCAAATGTTGAAATGAAAAATTCTGGCCAATTATCTACAACTCATCACCTGTATGTAATCAATGTTAGTGAGAAAATTGGAATACTTCATTTAATTTCTGAAAGTGCTGATTCGGCAGAGGCAAAGATTTCCACCCGTTCTCTCAAAAAATAGCCTTGGTGACAGCCCACACTTTTAAGCTCTATCCATGCATTCACTGTCATTTTGGAGATGAACTATGNTTGTGTCTTGTTCGTTAAGTGCTTGGCGTTGCAATGACGTCGCCGTTATTGTGATCCGATTTCTACGTAATATACTCCAATAGTACTTTGGGTATTCGCAACTGTCCATGCATTTATCAAGGAACTGAATAGTCGCTTTCGCTTCCGCCAGTCTTGCGCTAAACTTAATGCACTTATTAAGTTCTCGCAGCGCATTTGGGTCTTTGGCTTGTTTGAATCTCGTAAAAATTCCCAGCGTAGTCATGAAAAACAATGTGTAGCGAACAAGCTCGTTTTCAGTGATTCATCATCAGGCTAAATACATCACATTTATATCACACATTTCACTGGAGAATCGTTAGGGGAGTATACGGGGGACATGTGGTTAATGAGGTCAATCAGTTCAATGTCACACTGCAATCATTTACCCACTTGAACAATGGGTCTTGACAGGCTAACAATAAAAACAACAACCGAGCGGAATGAATGGACGGAGGTGTCAGTAAAACCTTGCTTACTTTCATGGCAAGCAGAAACTGGAATCCTAAGAATGTCTAAGAAAGACTACTATTTCGTAGCAACCAGCATGTTGTCATTATAAACGAAAAAAACTATAGTCTGCCTGGAGCCGGGTCCGTGAATTGTTGAAAATCGTTAATGAAACGCCGTTTGGGTGCAGCAACCAAGCGCACATACCGCGCCGCCCGACTGTTCTACGTGGATGAAACTACCCGTGTTCCAACTACACCTAGAACGAAAGTGGTGCCCCTTTTCGCTCAATCCAATATTGTGTGCACGTCTGATCCTGTCCGTGGAAGCAGATGCATCGGCAGACCTAGGAGGCACCTAGGCACACGCATTAACGAACACATACCGAAGTGGCTTTTGAATTCTGGGGTCGGTTGTGCCGTCAGTGCTATTAAAAACACCTTCTACGCACCCAAGGACCGCCTTCAAAGTGTTCTTTAGACTCAAACTAAAACAGGCTGTCGATATTGCGGAATCTCTCAATACATCGGCTGAATCCCACTTTATGCGCTTAGAAATCATCATCATCATAGACAGCACACACACACACACTAATGCTTAACTGCCACACAACCATGAAGAAGAAAAAAACCCTATATAGGAAGAGAGAAGGAAAAAGAAGGAGACGGGAAAGGACCTAACTACTACAGAAATACTGATGAGTAGTCGGGGGTTTGGTTTATTTTCAAGTTGACCATCGCTCACATTTGATCGCAGCTTTCGCATTCAGATAGACTTTCCAGCCAGCCTCTTTCGAAAAGAAACACTAGACTCGAGTTTGGCTCTCGTTAGAGCTCATCAGTAGTGCATATCCTTGCCACGGCCGGGATTTGAACTCCGGCCATTCCANAACTGTTTAAACATAAGTGGAAACAAACCAGTTATCTGGATAGACTCTTTTGGAGTCGCTGGACGAAACAGCACCTCCTCACCCTGCAAACACGGCAGAAGTGGATACGTACAGAACGCAGTTTCCGTCAGAGAGACGTCGTATTGATAATTTAAGAACCCCTATCAAGAAATACATGGCCTTTAGGTGTGATAGTTTGTTGTGATGCTGACAAGGACGGTTTAGTGCGGACTGCCGTGGTGAGGACTAAGCCCGGTGTAGTAAAGCGAGATATCAGACGTCTGTGGCTTTTGGAGGAAGGAGTGACGTAGACGCGATGAGTGTAGCTGACACCTAGTCCGCATTGAGAGTGCAAGGTGCGAGTCATGGAGAACGCTTGTGCCTAAACGCGCTCTTCAATGTCGGACATTCAAGGAGCTCAAGAAGTGGGAGTCATGGAGAAGGACTTTCATTACATAATAGTTCCTTGGGATTGGTGTCGCGTCCTGAACCTGATAAATGTTGAGTCCGAGGTCTTTCGACCTAGTGAGTAGTTAGGTTGGGAAAAAGAGCTGAGCGGAACCGCCATTTTGCGAGCGAACTTCGGTCGTGTTCGGATTTTGTGGCCCGGTGTATCAAATTTTTTAAATTCCAATCATGTAAAAATCTGACCCAATCCAATTCCCCTAAATACACACACCTCTGCATTCAACCTCTCCTGTTTCTGGACGTTAATTGGACCTTGACCCAGACGATTTTGTTTTGTCACGTCAATTTGATGGTTGTGCGAATAGCCAGTTGTCGGTCATTGTACTTTACTTGAGTGGTGCGTGCACCCCCTTTTTGGAGCTTGGCTCATCCCCATTGTTTTGAACCTGTTGACTGCTCGGAAGAGCTCTTTTGGGTATGAATGCCTTATTATGTGATTATAGTTCATATTTAGCCCGTTCAGCAGCAAGTTGTAGCCCATTCCCTGAAAACGATCTGTCGATCGAAACTGTTGAGGTTGTCTGAATATTCACTGTGACAATTCGTTCAATAGTACCGTGGCATTAGGATCCAATCTTGTTTTGAATATTTGGGATCATTGGTTTATCGCTACGTGGTGCTCGACGTCTTCGTGGAAGATCGTTCAGAGGCTACAGAAGCGGGCACCTCATCTTTTAGAAATGGACACAAAACTGAGTTGGACGTAGAGTGGACACGTAATTTAGCGATGTGAAATGTATTAACTGCACATGCGAACCTACGCATGATAGTTTTGGCTAGCATGACTTTGTCTATGAACCTTTCCGGGTAGCCATTTTGTATGAATATCGTGCTTGTGAATTGTTTACTTGATAATAACGCAGATCCCACTGCCATCATGGCCACATTCAACTCCGAACACAAAAATGTAGTTTTCGTTGGAGACAGAAATGAATAACCAACTAGGCTTTTTTGATGTACTTTTGTGTCGCCGCGTCGATGACTCAACTCAACTCGCGATTTTTAGAAACGATACTTAGAACGGTCAGTACATTAACTTAAGTAGTTTTATACCACTCGCCCTGAAAAAATCTAATCAACCCTTTGACTGACAGAACTTTAAGAATTTTCACAGATGACACCATTACTCAAGAACTGTCATTCACATGCACGATATTCATACAAAATGGCTACCCGGAAAGGTTCATAGGCAAGGTTATGCAACAGCGCAGTGGAAGAGAGCAGCTACACCTACTAGAAAAGAAAAGTGTGCACACCAGATTAACATTCAAGTGCGATAAACTGGCCGAAACTCTCATGCGTAGGTTCACAAGTGCAGTTAATACATTTCACATCGCTAAATTACGTGTCCACTCTACGTCCAACTCAGTTTTGTGTCCATTTCTAAAAGATGAGGTGCCCGCTTCTGTAGCCTCTGAACGATCTTCCACGAAGACGTCGAGCACCACGTAGCGATAAACCAATGATCCCAAATATTCAAAACAAGATTGGATCCTAATGCCACGGTACTATTGAACGAATTGTCACAGTGAATATTCAGACAACCTCAACAGTTTCGATCGACAGATCGTTTTCAGGGAATGGGCTACAACTTGCTGCTGAACGGGCTAAATATGAACTATAATCACATAATAAGGCATTCATACCCAAAAGAGCTCTTCCGAGCAGTCAACAGGTTCAAAACAATGGGGATGAGCCAAGCTCCAAAAAGGGGGTGCACGCACCACTCAAGTAAAGTACAATGACCGACAACTGGCTATTCGCACAACCATCAAATTGACGTGACAAAACAAAATCGTCTGGGTCAAGGTCCAATTAACGTCCAGAAACAGGAGAGGTTGAATGCAGAGGTGTGTGTATTTAGGGGAATTGGATTGGGTCGGATCTTCACATGGTTGTAGTTAAAATATTTGATACAGCCTCGTACTGTGTATTCTCATCCACTTGTTTCTGTGGAGCCAGTTGGGTTGGTCAGACGGCTGGACGTTTATCTGAACGGGTTCGGGTACATCACCCAGCTTGATTCAACAGTGGACTAACGAAATCAGTCAAAACACCTTAGAATTCCATCCTGTGGATTTGAATCACTCTGTCAAAATGATGGACGCATTTCGCCCAATCTACCGAGTTAAGACCATCTAGTCGAGAACGATGTGGTGTAGGATTCTGTCTACAGAATAATCTATTGGAATTCGTCTGTATAACCCACCCTTGTGCCATCTCTCCACCCAGTTAGGCCGTCAAGACCCAGTCTTCAAAGGGGTAATTGATTGCAGCGTAAAATTGGACTTATGGACTTCATTAACGATCAGTTCTCCGTTTACCCCCTTAACGATTCCCCTGTAAAAGCGTCCCAGTCATCCAAGTCTGTTTTTCCCAAAAGAATGAATGTATTCACGAATCTGGTCACAATTTCCAAATGTGCGTTTCCCACACTAATAGTTGTTTACCCGATTCGTATGATTGAAAGCATATATTAACAGTCGTAAAGCTAGGAGCCGCGTAGATCTCCTAGTCTTATTCGTTCAGGTTCCCGCCTTAAATTGTAATCATCAATAACAGTTTTTACACGTGCTCCTCTAATTCCCTATTGGTGCCCCTGTTGACAGATATGGTCTGATCTGAACGGACCTCTGATTGGTGTGAATCATCCAGTGACAGTTTGCTCACCACAAGGTATCTACTGGCAGTCCTCAGAAGGGGAGTAGTTGGGACAGTAAACTGTCTGAACTTTCGTTCAAAACTACATCAATGTTTAATATTAGGAAGCCATCGGAGTTTAACCAGTTCAGTATTTAATCATTGTGTTTTCAGTAGAGGATTTTACGAACTCAGACTCTCTCGAATAATATACTTTCTTCCTTTTGTTCAAAGAATACAACCGTTTGAACCTACCTGTGGCATTTGGTTACACGCAGCGACTAACTAGTCAACATTGAGATCATTATTTGCTCAAAATCACAACTTCCTAACCGGATTTAGATGTAGCTTGTTGGTGCTACTAAAACCGGTAGGTTTATTGTGATTTATGTTGTTGTTTATTATTTCTCAGCTAGCTCCGCCTAACTGACTTCTGTCAAGAGTCAACACTTTGGAACAAACACAACTCAGCTCGGTTCGACTGGCTGAAAATATGTAAGGCAGCAACTCATACAGCAGGAGTGATTATCATGTATTATGCACAGGGTGGCGATACCGAACGATCACCTGAGGATAGGTTTAAGAAGCAATCCTGCAAAGGGACTCGCTATCCGGGGCAATAGTTCGGATGAGCAAAAACCAGGGTGGTGAGCTTCCGTCTAAGTTTAGCCGAGCGAATCCCACCACTCAAAGTGAACTCAGAAAGTATAACTCAGTAACCAGAGTACACATAACTCGCTGATACGCAAGTGTGGGCGATTATATACCGCGCTATACGTTAACATTCCACTTCTAGATAAGTTCATTCTGCTCATATCCAGTAACGTATGAAGTATGTGAGCATGTTTTTATACTCACCTATGTAGTAGACGACAATCTAAAGAACGGGTTGTATGTTAACTAAAATTTCACCATATTTCCGTCATTTATAAGGCCATACAAAGCTGATCTGAGCAAACCCACACGCTTGTAATCAGCTCAGCTCTAGCTAAAGTTCGAGGTCTCTGTCAGGGTTGACAGGGGAAAAACCCATGTGATTGAACAACGTGTCCAGTGTTTCAGTTTTTTCCGCTCTGTGACCAAATTCTGTCCATTTCCATCTTCGTTCGTTAACAAACGAAGTCCACCTTGTATGTACAAGTTCTAGAGAGAGTTTTTAATATGAATGCTTTGGTTTCCCTTCGAGTCAGTCGATCATGGTAAGAGGTCAACATCTTTTTGGAATTCCATGCAAGTACGGGAACTGCCATCTGCTGTGACTGATTTTTAATTACGATGGTCAACTTGATTTTTAATTCATAAGACTAGTCTAGCTACTCAAATGAGCATGTGAGTAGTGCAAAAGTATTAAGAATGAACCCGTAGAAAAGAGGTCGTACATTTACGTGTATTTCAAATATGGCGCTCACTGGCCAAACATCACTCGATGTAGCGAAGACCTCGTCATCAATTTAATTGGGACGGGTTAGTTTCGTTTTGTGTCCCACGACAGGCAGAAGTGGTTCTGCTATTATAAATCCGCTTCCGAGTTTGTAAATTCATGACACCGCTAGCCTGAATCGCCAACGTTAGTTGGATTGGGTCATTAGTGTGATCTACCAAAATTGACTGCTAGGATTTAACGCATGAAAGAGAAAACGAGATTGTCAAGTGGCTTTCCTACTCGAACTTGTTATCAACATCAGATTGTCAAGGCTTATACTCAATGTTCTCATAAAATAACTTCCTCCAAATACTGCACCCCAACTAGATACACTTGGTATTGGGGTAAATTAATCTTTCATAGCCTAAAAAACGTGTGCGTTACCTCGACAGTTAGTTGGCTTAGATTAACCGTATCTGTTGTGTATTAGGCAGCCTTATTTGTGAGTAGTATAGTGCGTACATTCGGGAAATGAGGAGCAAGCCTCAACTCCAGGAAGACGATGGACCAGAAGCGACTATCGAATTAGTGTGTACGCACTACGGGGGAAGCGCTACCAGGGCGAACAACAAAGTACTTCCACGTTAGCCATATAAATGCGTGTAGGCCTTCGTGGTCCTACGTTTTAATATAACCTGTACGGGAGTTTGTGCAACAGACAACCTCGCAGACCAGGCGTAATTCTCGGTCACAGCATTACCAACTGACAGAATTGCCCGTTGTTTGTATCATGCGATTTCGCATGCCGTCGTAAAGCAACACGAGTTTTGCCACTGGTCGCTCCACATGAGTTATTCTTGCACGGATTTCGAAGCAGCCACTGTAAATATTTTTCCTGTAGCCTCATTGAATATCTTCAAACCATCGGCACTATGCTCAAAACTGAACGGCAAGACTTTCGAATTAAACTAAATTCATTAGGATGGGTGCCCGTATTAAGATGTTATAGGGTCTGGCCGATGAGAATCTTCTGTACTGTGCAGCTGCTAACGACGATTCACAGTACTCGGTCATTTTTGATGTTTCAACAATCACAAGACAGGCTGATGAAGTTACAGAATTGTTGGTGTGCTACTTTGAAAGCTACGGCTCAAACGCCTCGACAGCTGTCGATATTGTTACTAAATTTCAATAGAAAATATATTTCCCTCCCTAGTGGACACAACTTCAAACACTACTGATTGGTCCTGGCTAGGAATTGCAAAAAAAATAACGGTGACTGAATTTGCGCCCTCTAGGCCAAACAGAAGATGCTGGTGTCAATCCGTTTGAATTTGTGAGAATGAATGATTATTATAGGGTTATTATTGACAAGTTCCTAAGGTAAGCCACAACGGAATACGATAAGCCTTTCTTGCATAGTGTCATCGTGATCTACCTAGTGTATAATGGCAGAATACTGACAGTTTCAAACAATCTGATCGGTTCGTCGTCTCTGATGTTGCGTTTAAGCCCTGTCTTCATTGCGAGATTTTGCCTCAATATTTCAATCTGGTTGCACGCGATTAGCTAATAATTCCTTGTTTTTATAAAACCGACACTTGTTTGCTTGAAATTATTCGAAAGTCACGATGGGACTGGAGCTTTTCTACAGACTAACCTTCTTCCAGGCCTCTTGGTGATTAGCTAACGGACAGAATGAATGTCTTTTAAAGACTGACTTGTACTGGTCACTTCCACACGATAAGGAAGTAAAAGCCACATCACTTTCTAGGATTTCTGTCCTCGTCGTTGGTTGTTTCGCTTGCGTAATTCTTTGAACTCGTTTTTGGGGTTTCCTAATAAAAAACACGATCCATCCAGTCAGTCACACGTATTCCTACCAAGAAAAACGAGAAACATTATGTTGATGACTGCACTTGTATAAACACCCATTCGAAGAAATCTTAAAAGATTGCATTGTGAAACTAGAGTAAATGTGTCCACGAACAATCGTGAGCACGTCCAGCTGATACTCTGACCAGGTGTGTTGGTCACGAGAACCTCGACGGTCGGTAGTATGGAAGAGTTGGTAGTGTTGAAGGAAAAAACTTAGAAAATATGACTATTTAGAAAATCTATTAAGGTTACAGAAACAGTCACGTTGTGACAGACTGATATGTCGGATAACGTTCTAATCCAGTAAGTTGAATGGCTACGAAGTTCATAATCGGCAATGACTAACAATTTCATTAAACGGAACTGCTTTATATGTAGACCGAGCTTCCTTGCAACTGAAAGTTGTCCACATTGCGGTGCGCTGCTCAAACCTTGGAACACGGTAGAATCAGTTGGAAGGTTACTAGTCCAATCGCTCGGTACATACATGCAAGAAAACCGCACTATCTGTTTTCCAGCTACCTTCCTGTACTGCTATGTAGTTTGGATTATGTGACTGCGTCCTGAGTGGTCAACGCATACCTTGCTAGTCACCTGCCTCACATGTTATTGGTCACAATATAAGACCGTTAAGGTGTATGTTAGTTCCACCAATTTGATAGGAAACCAGGACCAAGGAGTAAAGACTAACACAGCTGATGATAAGTGACTCTCAACAAGGAAGGAAGGCGATTGTTTCTGTCACCAATTATCAATCGATCACCAGCCATACACTCCGTATTCCATCAACGTTGACGGTTCTGATGAAAGTTGACAACTCAAATTCCGTAGTAAAGCCTTATTGCTCAGCTGTAGGCAGTCTACTGTATTACACTCAACAGTGTCTAAACGTCAGTAACTGCTTATCTTGGATCTAGGTGTAGCTATCAAGCACGATCAAGGTCGATTTGTACGGTTCATATAGGTTTAGCCGTATTTGTTCCTCACGTTGTTCGACTTGTGGGAGTTTAGGAAATGAACTGATGACATGCTTTGCGTCTCCGGTCTGCCTTATTTAGATGGCTTCAAAGAGACTCAATAGTTCAGATTTTACTTGTTGTAATAACCATGTGTTAAATGTCTTCACGTGAGTTAAGGGCCTCCTATGTTCATTAATATGCATGATGTAGTATTGGCTGTTAAATGTTATGGTTTAGTTGCAGAGAAAATTACCAAGGGGTTAGCATTAATTGTCACGTTCTGGTGTATCACATGTAAAGTACCACAACCGTCAGATTGAACTAGTGGGAGACAGGTTCTGAATTAGTTGAAACAAGCTTTTGCGTGTTGCAAGGGAATAGTGCTTTTTTCCCTCCAGTTCCCAAAAGCCTACCAACAACCGCACGTTCTATACGACGGCGGCCTGCAACATTTTGATATCCTGACGCATTCCACACACTGAGTGATCTGTGAGGGGCATATCAATATATCCAGAATCTGAGAAACTGCTGGATGTATTGGCATCAAGGCTCAGATGCGAGTGCAATTGACTTTAGTGGATGCATTTAACAGGTTACGCCAAAATGCGATTACACCAAGATTTGTGAAGCTATCTTTCAAGAAGTGGCTTTGACATCAGGATGAGCAAGCGCGTGACAGTATGATGCCTGGAAATGAATCTACGTTGATCTGAAAAGAATTCTGTATCACTGATCAAAAGCGGAGAATAGTACCAAATTTATTCTTGTTAACCCAACCGACAGACGTGGCCGCAGTTCACATTGCAGTCAGATTAACTATTGTTGAGCTGGAGCAACCGAGCATATCATATGTACGATTGAAAACGATAATCTTCTCGTGAGTACCATCATAGGCAGACTGACTTTCCTTTATTCGGGGAATTTGTGCATTTGGTTCAAGTTTGTTGATCGAAAGTATACTCACAATCGAAGACACAGTAATCATACAAACTAGTGAAAGCTGCCGAGATAACATCCCGAAAATTTAGTTGACCTTTGTTGTATGTGCATTAAAAACTGAAACAGCGCTGCTCATTTTGAATCCTCATTGTTAACCAAAGATTTCACTTATGTAGCGTCTGTAAAATGTAAATTCTTCAATGACCACTCTCAATTGGTTAGTCTTCAATTTGTCAGTGAAAACGTCAGTTAGGTTGGGACTCAGAGACCAGCTCACTGCAACCCCAGCTCACTACCAATAAAGCTCTGGTAAACAGAAAGTAAACATTACTAATTTGAGACACCTACTATTGACCCAGTTCATCTTTTGAGACACTCACGTGTCCATTGCTTAATTTCTGATCTTGGATTACGTTGAAGAACGTGTTTCAGAAGTTTTACTTTACTCGTTTCAACCTGAGGAGTTCAAGAAGATCCGTGAACCGTTTGACCAGAGCATGGTGAAGCGAGTTGCACATGTATAAGATGGATCTCAAAAGGAGACCTTCTTTATGCACTCTGAGTAGAACGCATAGCTTAGGAAAGATCGCTGCGGCGAGATAGGTGTACCCTAAATTGGTTTTAAATAGAGTAGTTGCTCATTTAGCCGATTCTAACCGTTCTATCAGGCTGTTTACCTACTGCCCAGAAATGGGTCAAAAACGGTGAGGCTCCAAATGTTGACTGTTGCCGAAGCCACTCAGTATGTGATCGCGCAACCGTGAACTTTTGTCAACCATGTGTTACGCATTGATAGAACGCTAAGTCGAAGTCTCGAAAGATGGCGGTTAATACATCAGGACGCTGTGTTGTCGACAACAAAATATTAAGCAACAGTTAGGTAGCCACTGGAATTTACTGTCGACGTAATAACAATCGTAGCTGGAAAAACTAAATTAAATTTACACGATGGCAGTAAACCCTGGAGTTCTCACGTTTATCTGTAAAATAAGGTACGTTAGAAAGGGCTCAGGGGATCATGCGATGTCCATTCGAAAGCCACACGAATGAAGGCTGTTGATGGAGGCTATTGTTGTTGACCAAACACATGTTGGCACCAAACGATCTTCGAACTCCTGCAAAGTCTGCTTTCATCAATATGCACCGAAGGTATTATATCTGTGCATCAGCCAAAAAAACCATGGCCACAAACGTGTGCAGCTTATTTTGGTCAGATTTGCGGAGTGATTGATGTAGTCTGTGTGCGGAATGAAGTCTGTCCCATCGTACATGTGGATTCGCAGTCCACTGCCGTCAAAGTATAAGATTCCTTTGAAACGTTGAACGATGCTGAAAACATTCCGTACTACCAGCGGAATTTCCTCTCAACAGTTTCTGTACAACAATGGTCTGCAGCGTGTGAAGTCGACCCTGATCTACTCCGCTCAAGACGGTTTGGTCGAATATCGAGAAATTTCCATCTAGTACGCGTTGCTTAACTGATGGCTGAATTCAATCCAAATAGGTCGAAAATCCAACAGCGTCAGTGGTGCAATACTGAGAACAGGGCGGTAATCCTCAGCATTTTCTAGTTACGCCCACATAACACGGAGCAGAATGGAAACAACTGTAGACAACGATGGTCAGGAGCACGAGCGCCACAACGTACCTGAAGTAGCAAAAAATGTATCGGCCACCTGTCAAAAGACCATGCACGTGACTTACGCAATGAAGGGTTAGTACGGGGACAGTCACATGACAGAACGCTGTGCCAGATTTAGGGAAGGGCGCTGATTCATGCACTCTGTGACTTTGACTGAGTGACAAACGTAACTGATTTGTTAGACTGGATAGGCCATGAATGTCGACAGTGAACAGATTTACTCACTTTTTGGAAAAATAAATTTTGACCTCAAAAGTAAAACTAGTTAGTAATTATTTGCCAATTTGAACCATCAGTAATCTGTGTAATCAAACCGTTGGCACTGTGAGACCAAATCGTGCATCATTTGACCGACTGTGCTGGATTCGCCGTGAAACTACCGAACATCTTATGCATTTCAAAAATTTTCAGCTGGTCGAAAGCTTTGGGAACAGATAATGGTTCGTTAATTCTGCCAAAGAAATGTGGTGATTGTTGGGCCGTGCCACTGATAGACATATTTTGGGGACACATCAGTCAAAAACTGTGAGACTGTTGGTTGGACGTGAATATTAATTTCGTTTCGGGGGAAAAGTCCTTATTCGTAGATACTGACTGGCAATTACTTTACTGTCTCCAAAAACTCGAAAGGTATTTGGTTTACCACGAACGTCTTTTTATCTTCACAATACAGACGTGTCTCGTTTCGTTTGAAAACTTCGCTGGATGACAAATGATACACTCATTGGCTCAGTACGGTCGATTTCCTCGACGGTAGATGGAGATGACAAAGTTTAACGAGATTACTTTAGAACACAACACCGCATTTAGTAGACCGGATAGTAGAATAGAATTGGATGTCACACGGAAGTCGACCGGTAACTTTGTGTTCTATACCAGTCTGAAACTGTTCCACGTGATGTTCTAAATGGGTAAACCTAAATGGTCTTAACTTTTTCGGTACTCCAGACAGTTACCGAGTTCTTCAGACTGCTACGTTTATCCCTTTTCCTTAACCGTACACGATTGATCCCCTAGAACTTCCAAACTTTGCCTGTGAACTAAGTGGTATTTTCCCCGCTGATTTGTGACACGAGTTGAAACGGCCAGGTCGCATTTCTACGAGAAAAAGTAACGAGAACAGTAGAATGGTCTGAAATGTGTCAGTTAGTGGCAAAATCAGCAAAATGTAAGAATGTGAATTGTAATGTGTATAGACGGACAGACTAGTAGGTGATTTCATCCATTCTCTTCTTATGCTCTCTGGATTACTTAAATCAACTAGATCGACTTATGCAGTACTGATGAGCTCTAATGAGAGCGAAACTCGAGTCTAGTGCTTCTTTTCGAAAGAGGCTGGCTGGAAAGTCTATCTGAATGCGAAAGCTGCAATCAAATGTGAGTGATGGCCAATTTGAAAATAAACCAAATCCCCGACTACTCATCAGTGACTTATCTAAGGTTTGACAGTCATACTTTTGTCCGTACCTTCAGTTCAACTGCTATGCTCCTGGGGAATGCCATTTAAAGTGATTGCAGCGTTGAGTATCACAGATTGCTGACAGAGTTACATTCTTCCCAATCAGTCGGTAAAAGAACACTGTTCTACACACAGAAGTGTGCATTATGGGCTATGTAGTATCGCACTAACTACACTGTTCCTCAGTCGTAGCCGCTGGATATTTAACAGAAGTTTGGAATACTTCGCACTACCTGGTGAAACAGCTGCTCAAATTAAACTAACTTTGTTCCTGTTCGTTTGTTATTTCTAATCGTCTCAGCGTCATAGACAAAGTTACGTACAAGCTTCTATCCGATCTGTCCTGCAATCTTCAAGAACCATTCACCGAAGGAACATCAACATAACCACATTGTTCAATCCCTTGAACGCCCTCTGACGGGTACTTCTGGTTCAAGAATAACAGAATCTACCCTACCTTGCATGTCATCTTCGCGACAAACACGAAAACAGTGATTTAAAATACCAAACGGCCACCAACTGAGCCTAAAACTGGTTTTTCGTGGTGTTGTGATCCAGTAATCTGTCCACTGTGTTGTTGTTGAATATTTCTTATGATCCACTTATCCGTTCCCTGAATATTAACTACCTTAAGGCAACTTACTTTTTATGTTGTTAGCGGTAATAGGTGTGTTTTATATCACTGAATTGAACTGGCTTATGATCCGATTTCTTACGAGCTAAACACAGTGATTGTTTAGCTTTGGCGCAATAGAACTGGACTCATTTGGATCATTTGCCCCACAAGTGTTTGGATTATGTACATATCAAAAATACTTCTTTCAGATGATTACGCCAGGAGTCCATTAGTTGCTTTTATTGTCATTCGTTAACAGCCATTTCTTGCTTTCTTTGCGGTTTGTCTTATGATTTTTTGGTGAAACTTGTGTAGCTGTATTGACTTGAGAAATACTTAGTGAAAACAGTTGTTCATCACATGGTTACTTCTGATCATATGGGAATTTTCCTAAAACAATCACGCTTGCTTCCTAATATGTGAAAATTGTACTGAGTAACTTCGTAAGCCGGGATTGGTTTGCACGGGAATTTTCGGACCAAGTACGGATGAAATATTATCGACTGATCGATCCGGCATTGCATGTGACTTGAAGTTTACTGAAATCTACGTTACTCGAACAGTTTATGCAATCTGTCGACTAGGCCATTTCAGCTCGCCTGCGTTTCTTCATTTCACCTCCTACCCTTCGCCAGGGTAACTGAACCGTGAGCATGTGTACGTATGCGTGGATGTGTATGCACATTAGTGAGCACGTACACTGTGAGGTTCTGTCCATATGTCCATACGTCAGACCATTGATCGATTGCGCAGAACCCATTTTTGATTGGGCTAAACTTGGCTGAGGCTGGACACTTCCCATCAGCTCTCCATTGAAATTAGTATCCCAGCCCGGGTTACGACCACACACCAGTTAGGTTGCTTGTTCTCAGATGCTGTTCGTCACCCCTTCCACCTGTCCGTCCGTCTATCCCTTCACCGAAGTCCCCATGGTTGAACGGGGTTTTGTCAGCCGATTGAGGCTTATGTGAATGCAACATTGTTTAAACAGACAAAACTAATTGGGGTAAGTGTACTGCATAAACTACCGGTTTGTAAACTTTTATAGATGAATTTGTACTAAGGATCTGCTGTTTGAAATTCTTGTGTATAACTAAGAGATTGCAGTCAGAATCCAAAAACATGGACAATACTCAGTGAAAGTTTGTGGAATACATAGTAATCTTGTCTGTTCGTGAACTCCTCTTTATCGTTTATGTGTTCATCGATAGAGGAGAAGATATTACGGCTTTTTAGTGATATTCACGTACACAACCAGGTTGGAGTATAGCCATTTAGGATAATTTGCAGCATGGGATCAGTGCGCCTTTGTACATTTTCTGGAAAGTGTCTCCTGAACTGTTCCACATATAACGAAAGTCCCTCCATCCAGTGAATGTCGCGGTTCACTTTATTTAATTTCCGAAAACGCAAAAGCATACCAGACAAAGTTGTGGTTTAAACTTCACTTTAAGAGACAAAACTTAGCTGAAAATAGAATAGACTGACGACAAATGTTATTGTCTAAAACTATCTTCTTACTGCGTTGAGAAAATCATGTTGTTTTCGGCCCCTTCTCACTGATAACTACTTACGAATTACTGGCGTCTTTTCCCTTTCTCATTGGTTTTCATTCAACTTTGACTATGCCTAAATCCGAAAAGTTATTTGTGCGGCAGGATGCATTTGACGTAGCAACTATTGCTCATGTGATAGAGAAGGCAAACAAGTGTTCAAGCTATCTGGCAACATACACAAGTCAGTAGATTCATATCATAAGCTACTTGTACACACTGTCACCAGTGGTCACAGTAAGTTGATGGTACCTAAATAGTGCTACACACACTCAGGCGTCTGGTTAGCTATGCAGTTTTTACGTGGAAGCTCAGAAACTGAGGCAAACTAATCCAATATAAGCGACATAATCGTTGTTTCTTTGTCAATCTTGTGGACGGGAAATACCGAAGAGTGATGAAGGTTCTGCCTATTTTGTGTATTGCACAACGGACTGGAGATTTGGAAAGATAACGTTCTCTCAAATTGAGGGTCCGACAACTAATCTGAAATGAGGGAAATCACAAACATCCATGAGTTAGTGGCCCAGTGAACTATGTATCCGGTTAATACAATCAGAAACAAAGATGACGTCAACAGGTTACGTTGTATTCCAACCGTTCAAATGCAATTTACAAAGTCACATGCATGCATGTCACTTAAGCCACTCATACCAAAAAACGTGGGTGAATTGATCAGAGTAGGCCAACAGGAAAATCATGAGGTAAGGAAGATCGACAATCGAATGCAAGTTACGTGAAAAAAAGATCGTGTGCGTGTACATGCATGCGTGTTCGCATCAGCACCTAGTCAGAACAATGCTATAAAACGTATTTTCTAACGAACAGCGCGGTGTACTGTCTACTACAAATCAAATTGGATGTGACCATATAGAAACTTTACAAACTTTTATTATGGTGTCGTTCAAAAGAACTTGGCATTTTTGTTTACCTGGAACTCAAAACGAGGAGTAAAACATGTGGATTCAGGCATTGTTAAAAGACAGATTTTTTGTTCACCTCGAAGCAATCAGTTTTCTGTGTTCAGATGTGCTTACATCTGTTTCCTAGCCTGCACCACACAGTCGCCGAAGTGTTTTAATGAACATGTCCGATACTCTTTCTGGAAATCGGCCGAATTTTTAATTGATGCTGGTAGTGCAGAGCGTCGTGTGCTACTACTAATCTAAGACGATCGGACCAATCCTCTGAACATCCCAGTGTCCTTATCACCTAAAGAGTAATGGTTATTTGGGAAAAGCGGAAAGGAGTATGACTGGTTGATAGGTGAAGTTTTCACATAAACAGCAAGTTAAACAAACCTTGTCACACTGATCATAAGCCTTGACTGGTAGCCGACTGTTGGTCTTACCGAACGACCAGCATCTAGAAGGAAATGGAAATGGAGTGAATTCACTCAATTAATAAGTGATCTGTTAAGAGTTTACTCAGCATGTCTCTAAATTGTGAATGTTCTGTTTCTATTGCTTCTGAACTTATGGCTCATAATTCGCAAGTTTTACATAACCTACTAATTCATCATTTCAGTGTTACATATTTTCAACCGGAAAGGGTATATGAAATAATGTCACTCTAGTGGCTTTGCTTCTTTCTACATTTCTCTTGACAATATGAGTCTATCACTGTGGTCATATATTTGTAACTGCGGTTTTGGTGAAAGCATTGGTTTTCCCTCACTCCCCCCCTCCCTGAGCTGCTATTTAACATATTCGATAGAGTAAAGACACGTGTCGAATAACTTATGAATAAAACGTTCTATACATCTTAATTACAGGTCAGGCTGTGTACTATAGAAATATATGAGAAGAGACTACATGGAGACAGCAATCCGTGTGTCTTGTGTAAACAGAGTGCTCATAAGAATAAACGTAACCTTCTCTGGGTTTCCTCCTGAATATGATCCTTAAAACGGGTTGTAAATTGTTCACTCTCTGTTGGAAACTATTTGTGTGTACGATAGAACATCGGTGGGACATAATGTATTACGATAAATCATTTGATGATATTGTTTAACCTTTTTCGTCAGATATCTACTTACACACATGTATACGATAAATACCTGTCACACGGCATTACTCTCGTTAAGCTAACCATGCATGCGTGTATACACGAAACAGTTTGCGCCAGTTATCAACCTGATTAAGGTACAGAGACCACAACTTTCGTTGGACAACCGCAATTTGTGTACACTGTTTACTCGTAAACTTACGAAAATAATACCAGAATAATTAACTGCCACGAAAGGGAGTAATCCCCAAAACCCACTCACATTTGGCCACGAAAACTGAGACACACCTGGTGTAACTGTTAGATATTTTTGAGTACACAGCGGTATTTTATAACGAATGATCAATAAAGCCTTGACGAACATGAGCAATTTTGCGCGGTTGCACGCTATGATCGAGTGAAATGACCTAGTCGCCGTTACCTGCGCTTGGTACAAACCATGTGTTTAGTGACCCATGAAACCAAGCTTCGATCGAGTGGTCTATTTTATTCACTAATTGAAGCAATCAACTCGATCGATGCTGGAGAACGGGTAGGTAGGGAGGAGAGATGGAAGTGGACTTGCTGTCCCGATTAGTGCACCTTCATTTATTAGTTTGCCTTTATTTTTTAAGTGATGGACCTAAGTTATTCGCAGGTTCAATTTTTGTCTCTGCTAATCACGTAAATTCCATCTTGAAGTAAACACAAGATAGTCGACAGTGTTTCTGTGATCACTCGCAAGTAATTGCCTGAGTAAGCCAGACGATCGTAAAAACCGTTGAGTCCACGACAAACTTGATGTAATCAGCCTGATTTTCAGTGTGGTGACATTCCAACACCATGAATGTAACCATGTCTGAAGAGCCAAGCAGAGCATGCATAAATCGCCATTAAATGTAATTGTCTTAAGTTAACCAAAATAGTCAATTACAGAGCTTGACTTAGAGATGATTCACAATTCAGGCGTTTAGATTATTGTGAATAGTGCAATCCATTAGAAGATGAATTCCTCCACATATCTCCATTATGTACATTCCTGGTTGACCATCTATCAGATGATCAGGTGATGATCGAACACAGAAAACAAGTCTTGTTCGCTACTCTGTCGTTCTCATGACTTCAGTGGGTATTTTCGAACGAATTCAACAATCCAAGGACCCCATCGTATTGAAAGAACTCCGGAGGTATCTGAGGTTTCAAGAGGCTTGCCGAAACCCGAAGAAGAATTCATTTTCTGACTCAGTGCGTTGACAACAGCCAATATCGGAAGCACTACTGGAGAATCTTGAGACGTAATCACATCACTCCAACTGCCTTTACACTTAGTTTTCATGCTAACAGTGAGCGGGACACCATAGTAGAAAATGCTTGAGAGAAGGAGCGAAAGCTAGCCCAGTGTGAAGGTGTACTGGATGAGTTGTCGGAAAACGATCGTGCAGGTTGGCATAAAGTGATCTTCACAGGTGCGCACTAATTACCCCGCCGTTTTTGTGCACTAATTGGATATCTTTTTAACTTCCGAACCAAAGTGACTTGAGTGCTTTCCTTTTTTAGTTACTAAAGTTAGACACTCATCGTTCTATGTAACTTGTTTATGGTTTCTGTCAGCTTCACAGAAGTTTGTTGTAAAGTTTCTACACGTCCACATTTTTTCCGCATTGACTGTCCAGCTGTTTTTATAGACGTTTTAGGGAAGGGTTGCAGCCCACTATCATCACTTTGGAAAGGATGGAATATTCAAGGCTCAGCTTCACGCCATCACGTTTTACTGATTAATGGTAGGGGATTTTGACTGACAAGCTAAACATTACTCCTAAATGATTCCACTGTTCACAGTCCTTTTTGAAAGGAAGCACTGTATTGGATTTTCGCTTCTATTAAGAGTACATATCTTTGAAATGAAATGAATTTGAAATTCGGTCACGCTTTCTTGGTACAACCAATGATCAATGCATTATTGATCCCATAAGATTATATAAAGATGGGCATTACCGACGGAATCTCGCAGAGCCAGTTCTCTTGTCTGAGGCTTTCTTCTGAAAGAGGCTAGCTGGAAAGTTATTTTGAATGCGAATTTTGTGGTCACCTATGAGTGCTACTCAGTTTATCCCAATCAAATGTTCAGCCACTCGCCAGTAACCGCCACAGTGTTCAGCAGACTTAAAGAATTCTGTGATTTCCTCTCAGAGAGAAGTCCTAGTACTGGGATCATAGACTTGAGTTAGCAGAACATTTTTGGTGTCTTCTCCTGAAGCGATCAAACAATCCACGCGCTAATGACAAACGTGTGTGATTAATTATTTGTATATGGCAGTTCAGTCATGCCTAAGGTGAAGTTATTGTCGCAGTGATCAACACGAATCGGACTTTAAACCCTGATTGCGCTATCATCTGCACCACTGAGGACGTGAGCGCAACTCAAACTTAGTGCCTCTGTTCTGAAGAGGCCACGTGAAATGTTTATTTGAATGCAAAATCGGCAGCTGAACGTACTCCTATCCACACTCGCCCAGCAAAGATGCTTCAGTAATCTCCGAAAATCTGCTTTCCTGTCAGTTATGTGTACCTGGTGGCTTCGATCACGTTTGAACGTGGTTATTGGCGCTTAACGAGGTTTGGAACTCATAACTGGACTTCCTCATAAATTATACAGCCTAGCGAAGTGATCATAGTATTACACAGAACGACTTGGGGCCTGAAAGCAGCCGTCTGCTGGTCGGCAACTGCGTCTAGAGGCAAACAAGAGAGCACAAAAACCTTCACTACAATACAGAAGATGAGTACGGTGAACAACCTAGTTTCATGTTCTTGCTTAACGATGACAGTGGTGAATTCTGACACGAACTGATTGAGAAACCCTGCTAAGAAAATCAATCCGTTAGAGCACTGAGAGCACAGTCCACATGACAAACTGGGCTGGGTGTTTAAATGAGCCCAAATGCGAGATTTCTGAGTTACCGGTGTGGCTTCATAGCTCAGATGGTATTGCACTTGCCGCGTCTGAGCATTCTGTTTTCGTCAGTGGCTTAAGTCCGGCGGGAGTACAGGTTTTTCGCAAATGAAACTTTTCTTAATTCTTCTCATTCAGTTTTACACCTTATCAGGCACGAAATTTGTTGAATTACACAAACGCTGATCAAGAACTCAATAAGTTTAATGAGTTTTATGATTTCAATTTGAAGAGATGCCCATCGGGTTTTATCAGCACATGTGCATACTTTTAATAAAGCGACAAAGGTCATTTGTAATGCTTCACGACGCATACGTTGAACCAACCTCGTTGTATGACAGTCATCTACCATAGATTTCGTTTAACCCACCTTGTTATCATACGTCGAAGTATAGCGTTTTGGTTATCTTCCATTCCACCCACCTCTCCAATGACGGTTAAAATATCAGCCGAGGTATTCTGTCTTTTAACAGATCGAATGTTTCATCTTCATCGTATCAAAGATTAAACACAGAAGGGTATTTTAAAAATGATTATTTAGTTGGAATGCTTACATCTTACCAAACTCAGTAACTTGAGTGTAATGTTGACCTTCTGTCTCCCTATTCTTAATCTATGACCTGATACCTACGAATCGATTCACATCTTGTTTGTCGCATCTATTTCAACATTCATGACTGGTTTACTATATCAAAGGAAGCTTCTGAGTCACATGCAAAACGTCAATAAACCGAGTCATCTATTTTTTACGAGCATTTTTGCAGCTCGTATTTAGTTATGCACATGTTGGCGCTGAAATACCGTTTTTTGGGTGACCAAAGTAACGACCTAAGTTGTTCTGATACAGTCTTCTCTCCATGTGTACGTGCGGTAGTTTTCTTAGGAGGTCATCACTGAAATTAAATGGGGTACAGTCTGTTTGATGTGACCTTGCCGGACTGATTCCGTGACCCACATAGGGTAGTAACCTTATCCAATCAACTGAAATGTTGACATCTTCACCGAGTGATAATCACGTGTTGGACACCTCGTGACAATAACTCAATAAGCTGACTCACTTAGCTCACTGAAGATATGACTAACCAATCAGAATCGGGAGTAACTGGCCATCGGCGTTGTGTTCGCAAAAGTGGTCGAAGAAGCTGATCGGGATGCCATGGTGCTGATGACGTAACACTCGGTGCAAAGGCGCGCATGTCCATCCGCAGTCCTTTTCTATTTATCAGTTACGCATATTATGCATGTTTTAAGTGATGAGAGTGAACGAGATGCTAGCCTGTCGCAACAAGTCTTCTTTGTGATCCGGTGAAACACTTAGGAACATCACAGTGTTTCAGACAACACTAACGATAGTAGCAACTCTGCCGCCGTCTTTGCGTAACGCTGACCAGTTCGAATGAAAGTGACTATGATCACATGAACCTGAACAAACACACTAAGGTTGGTTTCTACCACAAACATATTTCGTTACTGGCATCATCACAAGCACCTTTACAAGATCAGTGATAAATTTACGAAAGCTCTCACCTCAGTCAAGAAGATGAGATTCAAGTATAAAGAATTTAGCCCTAATTTGAATTGGAATAATTGTCAGGAATCGCACATAGTTTCTCAGCTGAGCTTTAAAAGTAACGGATTGCTCTTTTGAATTTACCTCTGACCATACTGATCTGATGAGTTCATCTGTGGATGAAATCAGTGACACAATGAATTGTCATTTTGGGAGCATGCAACATGAACGAAGCATTAGATATATACAACATCAACCTACAGATTCCAAGATCTTGCTGTTGTTGGGCCAACATGTAATTCAGTGACATAAAACTGGTGCAACAAAGGTTGCTTTAAGGCCGTTAATAATCAAGTGACTAACTAGTCTACTCTTGGGATCGTTGACAATAAAATCAAAAGACGTGAATTTTGTAATATTAACCGGAATCATGTTTCATAAATTGTGAATGGATAAGCACAACCCTGCTCCAACAGGTAGAAGCAGACTAAGAGACAGACTGCATTTAGAGCTATAGCCGTATACAATATGCAAAAAATACAAATGGACATTGAACGGCCGGGGCAGTGTGACACGACAAACTGAAGTATGCTCAGTACGGGCTTAATGTCAACGGGGACCGTTTTCTAACATAGAGATATGGACAGATATGTTTGGTTGACGACGCTTCATATGAGTACATGCTAAACACCCTAGTGTGTCTGAAAAACACACTAACAGAGTCGCAGAAGACGACCAAAGGTTTGATGCTCAATGAAATCGAGAACAAATCCGAGCTGACTGTCTTCTACTGCGCTTGCAGTCACTTGAGCTTGTGTTTATCATTTCGGAGGTTCAACACCCTGTGATATCTCCTAAAGTGGAGCTATCTACCGCCTGAAGTAAATTTGTAACCCAGGCAGGATGTGACACAGTCAATCTATTTTCTCTTCTAACAGATGCTGAAGGTGACAGCGTGTGCTGCAACAGATGTAGTCATATTGCTCATGAGACAATGGTGTTTGAGGGATGTTTCAGTTGGTCAGCAAACTGGTAATCCATAAATGGGATTTCTAAATAGTTCCACCTTTCCGACACAGTAATACTCTGATACAATTCCCCAAGTTATACTAAGTGCCTCACGATAAAGTATGGATGGTAGCCATTTTTCTACGAACCACAAACGAGGCTTTTATCTTTCATATGAGAAAAGGTCACTGACACATATCTAACGGACTCCTCCTCCTCAATACGACTAAAGTTTCATCCACGTACTATAGGTGCAATGCCGAATTCCCTTTACGGTCCTTCTTTTTTCTATGTATTCGCTGTAAAGAGACCTATCGGGATACACTATACTCATTAACCAACGGTAACTTCATCAGGCAATTAGTAACTTCGTTCTCCACAACCAATCCTGACGTCGTATGTGCGGAGTTTTTACGGAAAATCCAAGCTGATTCCATTTATAGTAACTGAAGATGGTGCAGTTTAATATATCTACAAATCAGTTCACTATTTTCAGTCAATGAGATATTTGCTAGTAGTAAATTTACGTCAAGACCAAGCAAATGGATGCCATCAATGGCCAACCCATTGAGGCACACACCGTAGTCAAATTTATCTTCAAAGCAGAACTTCTTACTAAGTTTCCATACTGGTTCTAGCGCTTTTTCATGGGCCACCTAGTAAGTTGACTGTGAACACAGTCGGTTATACTTGAATGACGAATTTGGTCTACGAAATTGAATTCATCAACTTGTTGCACTGACAATATTTTTTTTCAGCGTGACTCAAGCAGCCTTTATGTGCTCAGGATTCTTAATTTTCAGAGAATCATCGTGCCTTGTGATTGGAACAGATCTTTCTGCTTCGTTGGTGATGAAGTGTGTCTTAGTGCCATATGCAGTTTTGTTCCTGATAGCTGCAACAAACCCCTCATCATGTCCTTGTAGGTGGAAAGTCCAAGTTCGTTCTCGACTGCTTCAATGCCACAGAATGGGATGGACCAGTTGGCCTTTCTACCTGAAACGGACGTTCCCATTCATTGTATTACATCTACGAGTTTCTCTTTCAGACGTAGAATATAGACGTAGCAAATAGATAGTTTAGATGATCTGGCAAGTTTTCCAGTCTGTACCTTACAACATCGTTGACCATTCGTCTTACGGCATGTTGGACTGTGCATAAAAAATGCTTTGCATCTCACTCACATCAAATTTGCTAAAAGCACTTATCGGTGCTCCTCAGGAAAGCCTTGTTGTTGTTGGTTGTTGGAAAAGCTGGTCTTAGAGTCTTTTTGGTGTATGTCATTCTTGGCTTTTAGCTGAGGGGAACATAGAAATGTCCAAAATGCAACATGCAAATGTAAGACAACCTGAGACTGGGAAGTGTTTTTGATGTGTTTTATGAAATTATAGAAGACTTCTGTGACAAAGAGTGATATGTGATCCTTGTCATGCTGGAAGTAGCGGATTATAACCCACAACAGTGAAATTTTTTTGCCTTGAAGGTAAACAACCATGTGATATGAAGATCGTGCAGTTGAGAGACAAGAAATCACCCGATCTGATCACAATAGACGTAAGAGATCATCATTTCAGGAACGTGATAAAGCCGGGTTCTCTTTGAAAACCTTCAAATTAACCTAACAGAAGTAAGTAGTATGAGATTAATCGATACAAAAAGTTTGGGACTCTGAAAGAAAGCATATTTATATCTTTTGCCGAGCATCTGCTTGAAACTGGGCATAATCGCGTTCCCGGACTCTTTCACTGTGCTATCCGCCACCATCTTATGGTGTGCTCAGGTTACACCTCTACGATTCGCCACCAATTACGAACTTCCGCGTTAATAAACGGTTCATGTTGACATTAAGTCTGCCCCGGTAAGTAGGCGTGCAGTCTCACTGGACAAGTTTTGGATAGCCGTGTTAAGTTGATCCGTTTGTCTAATGTCTACCAGTGTCCGTTATTTGAATGTGGTTGTGATTCTAGTCTTGGTATGTCTCTATTTTTGTATATCTGTCATAACCACATTGTGTCTCTATGTGTATGAGTGCGTTCAGAGTGTGTAAAGTGTTGTGCAGGTTAGCTATATAAGAGTACATTATTGAAATTCTTGATAGAAACCAACTGTTAATTGTAGTCCTTCTCCTGAACTTATTGTATTTTTCTGAATCCAGTGCTAAATCCTTTAAAAAGAATGCCACTTAAGTGGAATATAACCAGTGTTTTATTCGCTAGTATTATCTGGCTTCATGCAAAACACTTTCAAAGCCACCGTATCGTTACTAGTGTTCTTAGCAAGGTCAGTTGAATGTACAAATCAATGTCAGTCATCAAGAAGTTGTACGAACAAATATTGTTCAAAAGTGAATAGTTTGTTGACAAACGTGAGCTACTAGCCGGCAGGAGACTGTCATTTCAGGAAGAATCTCAAGTCTGTGAGTGAGAGGAATGAAACCAAAATCACTTGCTGTGATACCAACTGTAAGGTTGTTCAGAGTTATGGAGCAATATGGAGTTAAACCTATAAGCCTGACGACCATCCGCATATAATTACAGCTTTCGCTCTTCGTTGACCTTTCCGTACGCATGATTCGAACAACCGTACTGGTTTGAAGCTTTACTAGTCTGCCAAAATTCATCAGAAATTAATGTCCTCTCTCCACTGATGTCATTGCGTGCAAGGTGAACATATTGAACATGTGTTAGTTTGCTCCAATAGGTAATTGAAACGTGAGTAGTTTGCTGCATCGTTCAAAAGCCGGTCAATAGAAATCTTCATAAAAATCGCATAATCTGCGGTCACTTTTGTGTGAAACTTAACCTATACCGATCAAAATCATTGATCAGACATCAATGATCATCAGCTGTCATTCTAACTCGAGAGTGTTACTTCACTTAATGTCTACAACACCGGATGAAAAATCAGAAGATATTTATTTTTATGAATATAATAAAATGAAAAGATCATATTCATCCCAATTATGCGGACATAAAGAAGTTGTAGAACAAGTGTCAATTTTGGGCGTCAAACAAATACGGAGAAATTATTTTTCGTTTTCTGTTCATGACAAATCAGGTTTTGCTTCCAATTTCGCACTGTTTGTTTTTCCCTTGGCTAGAACATTTTTCTACAGATTGTTTGCAAATTTCATCACCTAGAATACTGTGGAATGTCATTTCGAAAGGTTTTGCCCACATTTTAAACGCGGCATTTGCCGTTAATTTGGAACAGTTGTTCATTAGACAGGCAGATAGGGTGAGTATAAGGAAATCGATCACGTTTCACTGAATCAGCTAACGGGGTGATCAAGGATGCTTTTTCGTCTTATCAAAAAAGATTGACCACATGTGATTACATTCAGTGATGCAATGTGAAACATAAACGAGTCGGCCAATTATCGACCGATCAATCGGTCTAGTGTAGATCAAACAGAATGGGGGCAAAATGGCTCTGACAAACGGAAATCAATTTTTCAAACCTCTTCACTAACATTTCGAGTGAATTGCCAAAGGGTGTGGTCAATTAACACAGAAAAACACTTCGTACGTGAAACTAAGCAGTCCATAAAATTAACAGGACAGTTGCTGTATCTATTCTCCAAGCTCAACGGACCCCTTATCATAATTCAAAAACGAATGTGGCTGAACCATGGCGTATGCTAATTCGGTTGTGTGTAATGCGCGGGTAACGAGGCGGTGATCTACAAGGCAGCCTCACATGGACGTTGGTAGGCGTTCAACTCGAAATTTTTAGAAAGAATACTCATTACTAAAGAGTTCTAACAAAGGCACACATCGTGTCTGTTCACGTGAGCATGACAACAGCGACCGATTGTGGATAATGATAACATTAGTTGAAATAAGTACCTGAACACTCGTATTTGATGTAAAAAATGGTAACCCTCATTTTCCCTGTCAACAATCAAGTTCTACATTTAAAGCCAATCAGTTAGGACACTTGTTAATATTGGCTCTATATTTTATTACAGTTTCTATGAGTTGAAATATCTCTGTGTGTAAAAACGAATCATCTTTTGTGACGAAGAACGAACACAAAAATTTGGAAGGAGTCAACCGAATTCTGCAGATTAGCACAGCTTGTTTTCAAACCTGTGTTCAATATGGCCAGTTTTATTGCTAAGCAGTTGATTGGAAATCAGCTGGAGTCTGTCAAAGGTGAGCCAAAACTTTGTTAATGGTAGTTGAAACCTGGGCAAAAGGTCTTATTTTGCAAACATTAGATGGCAATTCACAGAATAATTTACCAACCTCTTAGACGTGAGTGAACTTGAATAACGTACCCTGTTTTTCGAGAATATCAACATGAATGCACATAAAATGAGAGTTCATGTTTATGGTTTATTGGTTTTAGTTGAGCTCGGAATCCTCTTACATGAGCTTCCTGACCGTTACATTTGAAATCGCAATATTTTGGAAATCAAATCAACAGGAGCATTTCAGGCAAAATTAGGTTGTAATTAAAATCACCTTTCTACCCATTATCAGTAAAATAAGCTTAACCGCAAGAAACTCTCCCGCGTGAACTTCTGCATCGTACCGTGACTTTCGAGTGATAGAGGAGAGTTATTTCTAAAACACTGCGTACTTACCCTAAACTTGTTCTGGAGTAATGTAAGAATAACCCTTTGCGTAACATTCTAAGTATGGTTCACAACTCCGTCAAACGAACAAACATTCAGATGTGGGGACCCGGTCGTTTCTGACCAACGTATGCATGAAATTAGAGTCGAAATGGATCTCTGTGCTTAACAGTACGTGCATGAACGCGGATTAATGCCTGATTACTTGATAAGTTTTTGATTAAGAAAACCAGCACCATGAAGCGTTCTTCAACAACCATATTTAACCGCATTAGTAAAAGTCAGGTTACTAAATTGTCAGATTCAGTCAAGTTAAAACGCTGGATTGTCTGGTCACATTATCGCAAACAAAAGTGTTTATATTCTTTCGTGTATTTGTGTGAGCTGTCTGGCCAAGTTTTTTTGGAAAAAAATATAGCAGAAACACGAATAATTTGAGCCTCCATGTGGAAATCTGGTCCGAAAGATAGCGTTCATACTCTCGGAACCCGACATTCGAACACAGGATTCAAACGTACTTTGAAATCAGTCACTCATTAATATCAAACACATTATTGTATTTCGAGTTTTTTAAACTGCCAACCTAAAACGTTAACTGTTTTTTACGTTTTAAAGGAGCCCTGGGTGACAAAAAAGACGATGATGGTGGTTCTGGAGCCAAAATGATCGACCCAGAAGTTGAAGCAGCTCTCCGAGAGGCAGAGGAGAGGCGGGAGGCCAAACATCAAAAGATGGAGGAGGAGCGTGAAGTGATGCGTCAGGGCATTCGAGATAAAGTGAGTTACGTACAGCAGATTGATGTAGTAGTGTTCACGTGTGAATGATACATATAAAAGCAGGCTAACAAGACCAAAAATTGTTCCGACCTTTTTGCGAATCTCCCTACTCATTGTTTGAAGTAAATTCAAATGCACACATTCTAACTGAAGTCTGTGAGCTCAGTCGACGAGAGGACACCAAACTATTAATAAGTTTGATGTGAAAACGATAAAATTGAACGAACACGGAAATCTACAGTGAATTCATCTTACATGATCTAAGTGATCAACGAAAGGCAGAAGTGGTTAACACATGATACGGTTACGAATCGTGAACACGCATTACGGGATACACTGACAGTCAATATCCCAGAAAAACGGAAAACCTAATTTTTCAGCCCAGAATGCATTTAGTTTAACATAGCAGACCATAGTCTGCGTATATGTATATATATAGACTTTAATGCAGTGAAAGTGGAATCGGCCATCCGGAAGAAAATGAAGAAGTGTGTGTCGAAGATAAGTCTAAGCATGCTATCGTGTGAAAAAGACAAAACTGGAAATCGCAAATTGTCATCGAAATAAATCACGGAAAACAAATAACTGCTGGAGAAAATAGACCTTCCCCAACATCGTGATATTGGCAGATCTTGACTTTTCATCGGTAACTAACAGTTGCATTTGGTGTAATAGGTTTGGATATCACGAACTGAGGGCCATCCGTTATCTTTCTAGCCTTTCCATCCCTGCTAATCAATATGAATACCCTCCAGATCTGATATCAGTCATTTTCTCTGGCCAAAGTACTACCATGAAGCTTGAACTATTACCTCGACTTACTATCTGACCAAGTGTAGTGTAGAAACCAGTTGCCTGCGTCACAACACTCATGAAATTTGCATCGGTGATGTACATCGTGAACCCAAGCCAAATTTTAACTGGCTCATGTGGTTCAACAGGTTATCATATCAACAGCAAATCACAGCCACCAGTGTTCTGTGTGTGTGCCCTATTCAGTCTTTCGACATTCAAATATTCATTAGGTTCATTCTTCCTTTAGTAACTCCTCGTTTGTAGTGTTTTGTCGTTTACTAAACAGTAAATTTATTTTCATTTCAGTATGGGATCAAGAAAAAGGAAGAGGAAAATACAACGGAATTCGATTTTTCGAGCCCGGAAGGTCGTTTGGGAAGAAAAAGGAAGACTCCGGCTGAATTGGCTGCCGAAGCTTCTGCAGCCGAAGAGGCTGAAAACTCGTTGACAAGTGAGTAGTAAGTGTTGAGTGATTTGAAAACTTGCTTAATACAAGTTCATTACCAATTTTGCTTTTTACCACAGATAATCACTCACCCTAGACCATTTAAGAAGAGTCAGTATAATGGAGTTTTACTAGCTGATTGGAAATCATCAGTATATAGTGCAAATCGACCAAAGGTATATGTTATTGACGAGTTCCAGCCATAGTGAAACTCGAATCTAGTGTTTCGTTCCTGAGGGAAGTGCAACAGTTGCCGTCAGTTGTTGGTGATGTTCAACGTGTATTGAAACATAAGTAGTTTGGGTGACTGGTTAATTCAGAGGAGACACAGTAATGGAAAATCTGGGCTTCGACTGGAACCAAACCAGCAAGGGAAACAGCACACCCAAACCTGAAAAACGCTGTATTGGCTGAACTACGAAGCAAAGTCAGCAGCTCTGGAATTTCTCCCCTCGAATGAGTCACCCGCACGCTCCACCCTTTTAAGGAATCCAACAAATAACGTAGGGGATCGAATGTCCAAGTACCACGAACACCACTCGCGTTTATTCGCAGGTTCCACGGTCACATAGACTTCATAATTCATCCGAATGGAAAAGCCGCGATTATATGCGGGTGGTGTTTAGTTTACACTACACAAATTTCCTAATAATCAGTATTCACCTGTATTCGTCAGCGGACTAAAGGGTGATTTTGTTTTAACTGAGATATACGGGTAGAGAATCCAGCTACTAAAACCATCTGAGGAGTTACTGTCTTTGCTTGTGACGATCTAGCAGCCTTAGTGTTAACGGCGAGCCACTGTTGCTGGAATTTTAGATGAAATGACTCGGTCCCGCCTAATCTGTGGCTAGTGAGACGATGATCCACAAGCTGATCTTTTAAACACTCGTGTAGTAGTTAAGTTTCCGGTGGGTGTTCAACGCTTCTTTGAGATGTTGCCTATGCTACCTAGCCTATCCAAATACTCATTGTGAGAGACTGACGGAGGTTCCCAAACAGCAGTGTCAAACGCAGTTTTCTGAATCACGGGAATAAAAAGTTATCTTTGATTTATTGTGGTTTTCAAGAACTCGGAAATCTCCGCGATCTAGTTTCTGCAGCTAGCTGCTCCGGACACATCCCTAACATACTCCCGGATACAACGTACGTGCGTAGTATAGTTCCTGAAATTGGACTCTTTCAGGTTGTTGTGTCCCTGGATGCGCTTTGTTGCCCTGATGACAATGGGGGAATTGCGGGACAGTGGACTGTTTTGGAACCGGCTCCGAAGTATAACGTAGACAGGCTCACCACTATTGAACAAGATGTATCCGCAGCATCAGTTTGTGTTCATCTAAGCATTTTTTGTCAGGAAAGAGACAAGTGTAACGCACACTTGAAGTCAAATCATCTCAATTCATGCACCGGACAGGAAATTAGGTTAGAACGTGTAAATGGTCGGCCGCCGAAAGCGTTTTAAACGTGCGGTCACGCTCGAATGGTCAAGCCACCACATACTTATAAAGTGCCTAATTTTACAGACGGCACGACGTCTTCACAATCCATGTTGGGAGAGGTCAATTTTTGAGGGCATGTTCAAATTTGTGCAGTGGCAATAGCACAAAACACAGTCGATTTTTCCAAACGCATGAAAAAATCTAAGTTTTAAGTGGAGTGTTAAATATTGCCAAGAAATCTGTACCATGAACAGAGGTTTGGGAATTTGGATTGTTTCAAAGTGAACACTACCCACCCTTGACGCAGCAGTAGCAGCCTTTGTGTTGTGATTAACACGCTAGTCTCACAAGCAACTGTGGGAGCTCCGGTTTGGACAGAAAACACACTACTTATGTGCTTCAGTAAGAGCGTAACTCAGGTCTAGTGCTTCCGTTCGAAGTGGGCTAGCTGAGAGACCTATCTGAATACTAACTCCTGCGGACAACCAAATGGACATCGTTCGCCTGTTTGTATGTTCTGGGTGAATTTAATAGCCTACCGACATTTTTACACATACTGTGATAATGCTGGACTAGCGTAGGGATTCGATCGAGGCGTTTCATACACGTATTGTACTTGACGAAAAGAAACAAGGTAGCAAGGTCGGATTTGGCCTTGGGGAGCAGTACGTGATTCTGTTTCAGGTGGGGTTGAATCATTCCTACAAACGTATCGATAAGCAATTTGCATTATTACGTGTGTGGAGGACGAGTGTCTGGGCATGGATGATGTGGTACACGCATATGCCGTAGCCCACTAGTCTGATCTTATCTGTGATGAATCGGTTTATGCATGCATTATGGGTTGACCGTACCGCTTTGACTGAACTTCAAAGGCAAACTGTGCTACTGATCGTTTACATTCTGTGTATGTAATTTCCGTTTAGTACGTGAATTTTGGGCTTATCCTATACGTCTGGTACGGAGTTCAATTCGTACGTTCATGTACAGACTGTAATGGAAGTCTTTGTCCTGGTTACAGCTAATATCCCTAAGCGGAGGTGCTAGTGCAAATGTTTCACTTGGCAGGTTTTTCTCAACTTAACTCGTCCGAGGAATGTGAATGATTCTGGTTGGTGGTCAGCCAGTGGGACAGAACGAAACCGTTATCTATCCGTTCCGCACTAACATTCCGATCCGGGCTATTATTGAGGATGCACATGTTAATCCAGTATGTGGTTGAGCTGCTTGTTTACTTGATGGGGTTGTCATACTATTTTTGTGTACGATAACAGGTGAATAAAATACAACGGAAACTGTGAGGGAGACGGTATATCGTACAGCTTCTCTAGTTACAAATGTGTGACGTCGGCTTGGAAGAGGAACACGAAAACCGTAGTAGACTCAATAAAGCAGTTCACGTCTCGAGTTATGTGAGCGAATTCGATTTCATGCTTTTCGTGTTCTGTGTGTGTGTGTGTGTGCATCTCATTCCCTGGGATGCACTAACCTGCACCCCTATACTGCAACGCTTCTTGTATTACACTTCAAAAATCTTTCTTCTCAGTGTAGATCTCGTCATTGCAGCCTCTCTCTGTTTAGTTTCCGAGAGATAGGGGTTTCCTTTCCTTATTAGCCAATCAAGTGGCTAACCAGCATTGGCCGGCTGGACACAAAGGCCCCACTGGCACACCTCCCGGTCTTATTCCTTCGGGTTTACACTGGATATGTGGTGTGTTGGCGGAACTGCAATTGGTGCAGCGCAAGCGAATTACAGTGATGGATATGCGCAGGCGTCCTTTGGCTTCGGTCACTGTGACAGGCTAATCCGAATCGGATGCCGCCAACCGTGTGTGCGCATCTCATTCCCTTATTGTAACACTCGAGTTTATCTACACTTGCTGGAAGAATCGTCAGTAATAAGATGCAGTCATATTTTGGACTCTAATCTCATCCTTACCAGTGACTGTCAGAGACAATGTGTCTACTTAAATGGTGTATAAATACCGAATTTAATTCCCAGTGGCAAAATTTTTAATCTCTAAGCATTTTGTTGTGCATCTGAATTTGTCGTGGCTCCGTTTAACAATCACTGCTGGAATTTACACCATTGTTCTTCCAGTGACAGTCATAACTCGCTGCCCCCTTGATGTATTCTCGTGTGTTATAGGCATGTTGCCAGAAAATATGCGAGAAATGGCCAACAAGGTTACGGAAGTCCCCGGAAAGCTTATGTCCGAGGCATCCGAAAAATGCACCGCAATGTAGCCTCCTCGTCTCTGGTGTCCAGCTACCTAGCTAGGTGGTGTCATACGGAGCGATTATTGGACCAATATGCCTGCTGAGTGACATTTTTTTAAAGAATGGAAGAAATAATTTATTTTTCACGATTAAATTGCTTCATTGGACATAGATTTGCGAGTTCTGTCCTACAACTTGCTGCTCTTGTTATAACGCGGACAACCTTCCTTGTGTGTGTTTTTCAATACCTTCTATTCATCCGTCACAACAATATTCCAAAGTAGCTCTCGTACCAGACCAAACAAATTATCTTCTAGCCTCTCCTCCCAGTCATAAAGCTGATTCTACTGACAGCTAGAAGAAAAATTAGCCTTCGAAACTGTTCCATGCCTTGGTCTGTCTGTGATTTCACACACCCGTCTGTTTGTCAGACAAATCGACCACAACGCATTAATTTCTTTCTGAGCTTTTCAAACCTTTAGCAGTCTACACATTTATACGCATACAAATACACACAACCTTCAGTGAAGTTGCATAATACTCGTACAGAGGACAAAATCCGTCCCCTGTCTGTTCAAAATTCCAGCACCCTTCTTCTTCTCTTCGTCATTTCCACCTTTATGCTTCATTTGTAACATTGTAAATTAGCTGCTCTAGAAAAAATGACCATTTTCACAAAACAACTGGAGTTATATACATATATATATATACATCTACATATGATCAACCGATATAGCATAAAAATAATTATTATCACTCAACTGTTTTTACACGAGCCTGGAAAAAGGTGAGTCGACATAAGTTGGAATCTTGAGTTTCAGAAGTCGTTCGAAACAGTCGGAAGAATTTTTTAAAACCCGTTCGAATTGTCATTCACCCACTTGACGTTGACTGTTAATAGTTTTGTTTTAGCATGACAGGTTGATGATAAACATTAAAAAGGATGTTGTAATCTAAAAACAAAATAATATTACTCGTGTTCATCATGTCACTCAAAAAACTTCAATAAAAGCATGAAAAGACTCAGATCATGTGATGTTCTTCGGAGTAACGTTAACAATCTATTTCCAACGAAAGTCTTACATCTCCCGGATTTAGGATTTGTACTATTCGTTAGAATGAGATATATTTCCCTTGGGCAAATGAGACGCTGTTATCGATATGGTGACTCATATTTGGGTCAGCATATCAGTATTTAACATATATCTAAATCTATATATGTTTGTGTTATAAGTGCCCTAGGTGCCTTTCATATGTGAGTCGGATATTTTGAGGGCCTTTTGAATAGATGCGACGTGAATGTCTGAAAAATCACATTTTGAGAAATCCATTTGTTGGTGGAATTTGTGGGATGGTGGATGTATGAAATCTCTGTTACTAATTACAATGATACACTGTGATACTCTGTAGGAAGGGCGGTTCCAGAAACGGGGAGAGGTGAAAGTACACCGAGCGATTCTTTGAGAACTGTGTTTATCCTTCTTCAATTTGACCGTCGCTCCCTTTCTGTACGAAATACAAATAGTCCAGTCGATAATGAAGGTTGTACCGTCTTTGAATATAAGGAGGTTGGGTTTAATGAGTGAGTTCGCCGTGAGGACATCAGGTCCGAGAGCATTGGAAACTTATTGTTTTTCTATTTACGAATCGTTATTGCAGATCCAATGCTGCGTCGTTTGCATATATCAGAAAGGGAAGAACGGCATGACTGAAGAATGTAAGGCGAAATTTCATGACCGTTACCACATCGGAATTTTAATTTTTCCACTGATTCTCGACAGCCGTGTGACCGTCAGATTTTGGTGGGCAACAAGTCAGTTCTAAGTAGCATCGTTCTGATTTGTGGGCCGGGTTTAATCCTGATTGGGGTCCGTTACCAGTTTTGTGAGGTGGACGTTTTTGGGGAATGCCGAAAGCAAGCACCGTTGTGCGTACTACGGAGGGTCTCATGCCATACAAAGTTTGATTCTTTTTTGAATGTAATAACCGTTGTGACTACCCACATTTGGCGTGAGGACAAGGCAGTGAAACAGTTGAAATGAGGGAGGGTGTTAAGCCTATTGTAGAACCGAAATTCTGGGGGACAAATATTTTCCGATGTGATATCTTCCATTCAGAGGCGTACGAGACTAAAGACTGGGTATCCCGAGGCCGTCGGAATTGGTGTCCAAGTAAAAGAAAGAATGGGACATGCCATTGGGCAGCCGCAGCCATTTGAACGTCTTTTTATGGACGGATGTGAGATATGGTTGGGTTAATCTTAGTAGCAGATGTCTCTTCAAGATTTTCGATTCTTCGCTATGGTTTCAGTAGCACTGCCGTCACCCCGTTTAACAATTTTGATCAATCGGCAACCGCAGCTCTTTACAAGATTTTACTCCAATTGATAGGTATACATAGAACCTTGAATGTTGTTGGAAGGAAGAAGAAATTATGATGGTACCATTCACTTCCAAGGATCAGTCGTCAAGAACAATGATACATCCGTTCCTATTTGCTTTTATTCGGATACACCGGTTTTACATGAACTATCGTGCAAAAGGTCCAGTCTGATTATCTGTGTTTCTGTCGAGCGGACTGTTAGTATAATACCATTCACATATGCCAGGTAGTTCAGTTGGCCACCTGATGTGTTTAGGGCAAAGTCACAATTAAAAGAGGGTGAGAAAGATTCATTCAAGGTCATTATAGGCAATGGGGGAGACGGAAGGTTTTCTTGACGAACATCTCTTTTTGGGAGAAACTCACAGCTTCCAAAATAGGATTTACGGAGCTCATAAACCGAACGTGGGTGGTTGCTCAGAGTGGTAGATGAACCGTGGGCAATGGTTGCTCCTACTAAAAAGCCATGGGATACGTGCTCAAAAGTCATAAATATTTTAGTGCTTGTAAGCAAACAGTCGTGTTGAGTTGTATGAGAATAACGGAACAAGCCATGGAGGACAGTTGTCATTTGGAATGTTTCATTTCACTGTAGGAGGCCAAACTGCTGCCGACAGAAGGAGGATGAAGCGGCCAAACGATTAAATAAGACCTTATGAAAGCACTTTGTGACCATCGAACACAGAAATCAGACAGAAGTCAGATGGCGTGGGCTGACTGGATATTTTGGGTGCAGGTGTTGTACAGTGTTCAGCTGTGGGCGTCGTAATACGTAATACCTCGGGAGGAACCATAGCCATCACTGCCTCAGGAAATGATGGGGAAAGGTACTGTGTATACAATACCCAGGATGTAGGATTTCTGGGCTTGCTCCTTGTATGGTAGGCGTGTCCGGACTGCAGCCGGATGCTACTGGTGGTTGATTAAATGGATTTGTCTTCATTTAAGGGGTATTAATTAGACGATCTAGTAGGTCCACGCACAGTGAGGTGAGCAGGCCTGGGACCCTGCTAGATGTTACTCGTCGTGATTGATGGTTGAACGTCAATACTAATTTCTGCGTGCATAGTTGAATTTCGTCAGAAAAGTTGTCGACTGAAGGAGGCTGACTGACCAATTTCGTGAGAAAATCCGGATTTCGTTGTTGATCACTTGAGTTATTGATCGACAGGTTGTGACTCGTGACCGAATTGTCTCTGGGTAAAATAAGGTCCAAGTACCTCAGTTGTGTCAGTCTTTTTGGTAGGACTGGCTCCGAATTCGGTAGGTTTGATTTTAGCATACGGGGCTGCTTGACATAATGACGATAACTGGAAAGAAGTGTACTCAAAACGGGACGCTTCTGTGAGATAGGTCTTGCGAGTTGACTGGCTGTAGCCAAATAGGGTGATATCTGACGCAGTATAACACCTGCGGGTGACGCCGGCGCACTTTTCGGGATTAAGGGAGACGGCTATCTGTGGGAAACCACGCACTTCTTGGCAAGATGACTTTGTGCTTATAACTGTCAAATTGTAAGATGCGCCAGACTGTTGTCCTTATTCTCTGTTGAGAAATTTTCACTACAACGTGCAGTCGCTGTTTAACGCTTGCCGCTGATCGATTTCTCCTGCGATCGGCAGTGGCCGAATAGAGGCATTTCGGCATAGACCTAGGAGTGTAGAGGTCATCCGCGTAACGGATTAGTATAGCGTCCTCCAACGGTGACCAACAGAAGTAAGTGGTAGGAAGGCAGAACAAATGACGTGCATTTTATTCCCCGGAATGTTTTTGACGTTCTTGGTGCGTGAAGCCATAGTGAGTGGTAAATTCAACGTGGCACTGAAAGCACCGGAATCTGAAGGCTCTGTGTTATGATGACAGATGACTTGTCTGATTTTGAGCATATGCTGCGTAATACTTAGGTAGGCCTGAACTTGTGCTAACCACTCCGTAATATTAAGGGTAAGTGTGGTACGTTGAATGGTTTGGGTTGAGAATTTGCATTGACAGGGGTCAGTGCTTTGTTAATAGTTACCAAACAGCTAACGAGGTTGTCATCCGGAGATTCATGGATGGGAGCTGTAGGAGGACAGAAATGCTGGTGCTCCACAGGCTGTTCGTAGGCTCCAATCCACGGCTGTCTATCCAGTGTTATTATGATGAATTTCTCTGGTTATCGACGCAACAGGAACGTTGTAATATAGCAATTAAATGGACGTGGGAGAGAACTAAGGTACATCAGAGCTATGTGCAAATAGATTGTTACTTTACCTAAGAGATGTCGCTGGTGCTGAACAGTACCCGTATGAAACAATGAACGTGTTAAGAATAATGAGTGATTTGGATGTCTGTGCACAAGAAATGGTGTTTGCATGCAATGGCTCATTCGATTGTGAATAGATCGGTCATCACGTTGTAACAGTATGTCATATACGATGGTACGGATATGCCATGCAGCAAGACCTCAAACTTTCAGTGGAAACAAAAAACCAGGCGACAATAAATAGTAAGCTATATCCTCATTTGGTGTTAATAAAAATGATCAGGGGAATCGTAAACACTCGTACAAAATGACCGAAAACGATGTCCCGGTGTGACAGTTGATAGACAGATTCAGAATAATTCTGATGCAAACAATATACACGATATGAATGATTCACAAGTAGTCCGACAGAACATGGAAAGTGTATTAGAAATGCAGACAAATCGTGAGAGAGGTATTTTAAGTGTGATGGAAGTCACACACAGACTGGAAAACAATGAAAAAAAGCCCAGGTGTGTATAAGTTTCAAGATAATCCACTTTGGAAATAATGGACAGAATCGAGTAAGAGTTTACCAAACGAGGAATTTTGTCAGAAGCGTAGCACCGTTATTGCGAAGGAACTCTGTAGTGATTCTTGATCCCCTAGGATACTATTGATAAGATCCTCCGTTTGTTTCACAGACTGATGTCAGGTGAGGAAACAGAACGAAATTGACGCGTCCGGATCAGACCTTTTGCAAGTACACGAGACTTTCGTACATTCTGGTCACACATGATTACGCAAATAATTTTAAACAAGGTGGATCACCTCAAGTGTTTCTCGAGGAACATTCAGTGTTGTTTCACTCACCATGTGGGTTATTCACTCTGTGTTTCATACACCGTAAAACAGTTAACTCCTGGAGGGCGGCTTGTCAATCTTCAAAAAGAGAATAGCCGATTTATAGCTTAATTCATACACGTTTGCTGGGGGTTTACTTTTCAAACGTTTTGCTGAGATACGTCATTTCAATCAATATTTAAGACCGAGTTGAAAAGTCGTGAAGTTCAGCCATATTCACTTGTGAGAAATGCTCATGATGTCCAATCACAACACTAAGTGACACAGTAAGCATTCCGTTAAATTCAGTCCATAACCCTACTATAAGAAATTCTCTTCAAGTCGAACTTATAAAAAACCTTTTGATTACTGTAATTTTGTTCATAGATGAAAGGAGATTTGGTTGATAAAAGCTGGACACTGTTCAGGAGAACGAGGACCAGAAGTCAAATTTTTGTCGTGGCAAAGACATTCGCCACTGACGAATTGTAGTAAGAACGAGACTGAAGCTCTGCACTCTCTTCAAATTGGGACGGCTGGGAGTTCCGGCTGATTGCAAAGTCCGCGGACTACTATGAGTGATATTTGGTTAATACCACCAGTCTGTACAGTCCTAGGTGTCTACCACTACAAAAAGCATTATGGGGTTTGTGCGACTCAATTAACGGATCTGATTATCTCTAAAACTTCATCAAATTATGGATGGATTATAAAAAATATTTCTGGTTTATTCCTGCCCCTACGTCCTGTGTTGAACTGAGTGTAATCAGTTTGTCTTTTCCATGAACGTTATCCATTTTATAGCAAAAGTGTTTTCTCGTGCTCCGCTGTAATGTTGATGTGAATATCTATAGGCTGATACAATGTACACTTTATCTAAAACGAAATTTCATTCGTAATGTTTGATATAGCCACTAACGCGGCTAGAAATTACGTTGTTTCACATCCATTTTTTCACCAATGGCATCAATTCTTCTTCAGGACAGACTGGACAGAACGTTTACGCTCAATAACAAATGATTAATTTTTCTCGCGTGTAATTAAACTTAATTTTCCTAGACATTTTATGGTCTGGTTTGATGGTGGTGGTGTTGGGTTTTCATTGAAGTTGCATCATTTTTTAAATTATGAGTATGGAAGTTGAACACAGAATAGAGGTGTGGTATTGAGATTGTCACTAAAACGCTCACCGAACTTAGAACCGAACAGGTCCTGCGTACACACTGCAGGACAAGTTTGCACAGTAAAAGAACGTGCAATATACACCGGTGCGGTTAGGGTTTTTGATACCCGGGCCATAGGATCGCGGATGTTGCGGTCGTCGTGCTACTGTGGCCTGATCAAATGGTAATATACCGGCCCAGCTAGTCGCGATGGTTTGACAATAGCGGTTTCATCCCAATGTTACATAGATGGCTGACAAACTCCCATATCCATCGATGACCATGATTGAACTACATGATAGACGTGAAACACGAGACCATTCAAGTCGGCGCAAATCCATCGAAATCGATATATTGACAGACATGTGCCACAACCTTTGGGACTCGATGACTGGAGTGTAGAAGACCGACCGCTGGGTCTCGATTTCACCTCCGGAAGTTTCCAGAATGATGCCAATATTTTCACACCATAAAATTGAGATGGCTCAGTTAATACATGGGTTGAACTGGTCTTTCCTGATTGTATCGTGGACATTCGAACCAACTGATCTGCATGCGCTTCTGCTGTCACACAGTACCAGGTCGATACTGGTTGTGGGAGTTACTACCCACGAACACTGCCTTTTCAATCCGGACGGTACGTACCTCATTGCGTACCATCTAGTTTCACCAAAAAACCGCGGATAAAGAGACCGTGGAAAACAAATCCAGAAAATTTTTACAACCAGTTATGGCTAGGCTTAACACAAGCACGACTCTGCTGATACATCCCATCTGGTGGATTGCGCACGCACGCAAGCCCATTTTGTAAAAGGGCTTAACAACAATGGATGAATCTCTTGATGAATAAGCTGCATAAACAGCTCATTCGATCTCTAGTCTTAGTCTGTGACATTAAACCATGTCAATACAGGTGCTCAACGTCCCATATTCAACATCGCTCAATGTCCCTGGGGAAAGTTGGAGTAGTCAAAATGTGACTCAAAACTGTGTGCACAAGGAAAGGCTATCAGACGCTGTTTAAGAACTCTGCAGAGATCCCCACGCAACAGACGTAACGAATGCGTTTTCTCGAAATTGTTGCTGAAAGTACGGAAGACCTGACTTCGCTTAGGCAGTAATTAACCGTGGTAAACCACATTGCTGTCATGAGACCTTCGGCTTTGAAGGTTAATAAAATATTTCTATCAATATGTCGCTCTTTGACTTGTGCTCTCAGTCAGGTTTGTCAACAAGCTAAGATTTAAAATCACACAAACCATACAAATTGAACGCATACCAACATACAAGATTCCGGGGTCCGATCAACCGACCTACTCGCCTCCGGTGTTGCACGGAAAGAAATTGACCAGATTGCTGTGTATCATCCCAGGCCCATGTTGAGTTCATGTCAGGAAATTTTATCATAAATTTTCAACCAAAGTGTGGAGTAGTCTCAATCGATGAGCACACAATTTCAGACACCAGTTCACTGCGATACTAGTGTGTGTGGTCTCTTGTTGTTGCTGCGACTGATTACAGTCAGTCCTAGTTAAGTTCCTACCTGTTACTCTGGTCGCCTTGAGCTTACCGTAACACGGCAAGATACCTGTTTCACCCTACCAACTATCCAGTATGGAACTTCCAGTTAGGTGCCAACGGAGACAATGTGAAAAGTTCACCTGGGCTACTGTGAACTTAGTGTGATGTACGGAGAACCAAGCCTGATTTAATGTGAATTTAAGCTGCAAAAAGTGTGGATTAAAGTATTTTGGAAACAATTATCCAACATACTGGCGCGCTATTTGGAGCAGGTTCTGTTGCATGATAACAAAAACGAAGTTATACACTGAAAGAACAGTTTTCTTCATCAGCACGTTTCATGTTTAAATATCATGGTAGATCCGTTGTTTCCACTCGAAGATTGTTCATCCACAGTTTTGAGTGTGAAGCAGTATGAGACATTCATGATCTGTCTATTTTATTTCGTCAAAGGTGGGTTGTTTATTCAAATACTAGCACGGATTTTTTTCTTAACGAGCGTTCAACTGGAGGACAAAGTCTCCTTTTTTCTCTCGTTTTTTACGACGAAATAAAAGTGCCAGAATTTCCTACGTAAACCAAAATTAAAATCCCATGAGAACAGTGACCAGTTCCCTACTTCCAAGGGGGCTCAATTCCTAAACGCAAACTAAGTTGAGCTGAGCATGAAGAAATATTCAAAGTATGCCAGTCTCAACAGACAGAATAACGACAATGCTCACTGTAACTTTGTGTACACAGACGAAGAAATGTATCGGTCAACAGTTTCATGCTTAACTCACAATACCTTCAAGAAATAAATCTTAAACTTACGTATGTTAATCTGTTCACCCAAGTGCTAGGCCCAGTATTCCAAGTCTCGTATTACACTAATGGCAGCAACACCGCATGATTTACCTCGAGTAGTTCAGAATATGCAGAAAGGTAGTTACTGATCAACCATGTACAACCATGTGTAAATCGTTGCTGAAAAGTGTCACGCGTCAGAATTATACGTTTTATACAGATATTCAACGAATTAGAAGATACTACTCCTAAGACAGATAATACAACCCGAATCAAGTTCAAAGTTGCAGAAGTCATGAGTCTTCATTTCCGGTGACCTCTGTGGCTTCTCCATGTAAGCTAATATGCCGATCGTTTATCACACAATTTTCAGAAAGGGTCAATCTGTCTGAGAAACGAAATTTTGGACATAACTTGATGCTACCCATCCTATATCTCTGTTCTGGCCATATCTTTTTTTCAGTTGTCTGGGCGATGGGATATCTGGTAATCTCTGGCGTGTGGACTGGCCTGCCCAATTTTATTCAACCGTATATACATATATATATATATATATAATTATCCGGTTATGGTACGGCGAGAGAAAATCCGTCCGACGTTTTGACCAACTGATAAAAAAGACTGTGAACTACTTAAGAGGCAACGAAAAAAAACAAAAGAACATCGCACCAAAGAGTGATATGTTGAGATTGTGCAACTCCACAATTCAGGGTAGATAACTGAACACAAATTATTGGGCACTGGTAGTGGTTCTGTAATACTGAATTCAAAGTGACGTAGGCTCTTTTAGGTAAGGGCAAAGACAACAAGATAAACGAATATAAAAGGAATTTTAATTTTAAAAGTGAAGTAAGTTTGGGGAAGTCTGGGTATAAACTTACAGTAAGGCGAGCAAGCTTGTTCTCGGCGGTTCGTCATCAGGCTAAATACAGCACAGTTCTTAATACAGTTATACAAGTGATTCTTCAACAAAGTAAGTAGAGAACGGATGGTTATTGAGGTCAATCAAATCGTTGTCGAAATATTGTCAAGTGCCTACTTGATTAATTGGTCTTGTCAGACTGACAAAGTGAGGAGCAGGCGAATACAGTTCTGAAGTCTGAACAAAACGTTTTTGGGTGTTCATGGTTAGGCGAATTTTAATAGCTTCAACTGTGGACGGAATCCTACGCCTCACCACTCTCGACTGAGTGACTTTAGCTAGGCCAATTGAGCAGAGTGACAGAGTGATTTGAATCCACCGCGTGGGTGTGTATGGCGCTTTTGAGTGATTTTCTTATTCCACCGGTTAACCAAGCCGGGTGGTGTTCACGGATCAGTTCAGCTATATGTATAGTCGTGCGACCGACATAACTAGTTTCACAGAAACAAGTGAATAAGTATACGCAGCACGAAGCTACAGAAGCGGCCACTTCACCTTTTAGGCATGGGCACAAAACCGGTTGGGCGTAAAGTGGACGCGTTATTTAGCGACGAAAATTGATCAATCGCTGTAAACGAGCCTGTTCGCTACACTGTATTTTTCATGGTTGCACTGGGAATTTCTACGCTATGTAAACAAGTCTTGATGTGCAAACAAACCTAGGCAACGATGAAGTTGAGGTTGCAGTTTACTCTGGTACTCCCGTGCCATGTCCATTGTGGAGAAGCTTGAACCGTGTCCACACTTGATTCAACACTAGACGCAAGGGTAACTGATACCAGTCTGCCAAATTCCCAAATTATAAACGTTTAGCAGCAATAGGCTGAAAAGGGCTTTGCCTACGGGGATAAACGAGGGAAAGGGGGCTAACAGTTAGCCCACTAGAAGCAATTGCACCACCTGATTTGCACAGAAAGAATGCTGAGTGCCCACACAAGGTCAGACAGCCGGGGTTAGGTAAACCTATACTAGGGTTTGAGTTATATGCTAAGTAAATCTCGGGGTACTGAGCTGCGTCACTAACTGAAGTGACTGTCAAGGTTGACTGAGCAGCAGTTAATGTAAGAACACTTGAACAGTTGTCCCGCAATAGCAAATAGATTAATTACTGGCGCTAGTCAAGGGGGGGAATCCTTTTGTACGTTATTTTCAGTTGCAGTCGTATGGCCCTCGAGATAAAATATGGACCAACTCATAGTCAGAGTAATACTTATCTGTAGTCTTCCAAAACTCGGGTGACCTTGGTTAGGAAAGTTTGGACTGGAATACTGGGACTAGGAATTCTTATTAAGCACGCGATAGGGGCTTGCAATAAATGACCAATACAGTTGCAATGAACTCGAACATTCCCACTCTGATGCATGATATAATCATGCAGAACGAAGTAAGTATGTTGGCAAACAATGAGACCGAGCCTCGGTTGGTTGATGCTTGGCTCCTAGTAAACTGAATCTGAGTTGGTAGGTTCCCGTCCATCTACTACTCTTTCCGTCTTCCTATATCTCCGTTTCACCGTACGAACAATAGTGAGCCACAGGATACCGTCCATCCTAGTGAGGGTTGCGAGTGGATGCGCATTGCATCCACTTTGCGTCGTGGCCGAATTGGCTGAAAGGCGCACAGCTGAGTCAACACGTTGGGATGTGCAGGCCATGAGGAAGCGATCCCCAACAGTTGGCTCCTTCGTTTAATTCGCAACACGCAAGTCTTGTTCGAAAGTGTGGTGCAAACACTCGAAGGACTTTAAACAGTTGAGGCTACTAAGTTGTACGAGTCGAGTTGTACAGTGTAGATAGGTTTGTTTTCGGTGGCCACTGGTTTCGCTTGCTACAACAACGAAATGCAAGGCTGCTGGGATGTGTGAACTAATGGCTGCATCAAACCGACTGGACAGTTGGATACCAATAAGCCCACACATACCCAGGTCAGTCAAATTACACGAATTACTGCAAGTTAGCTGACCAAAGACTAAACACTTCACTGTAGCATGGTGAGCAGTCGGCACAGGCTGTCGACTTCCCTTGTTCCGGGAAGCTACAACACTTTCCGTTTTATTTACGTCTCACACCCATAACTTTAAGCCCTACGTCCCCCATTTTTAAGATCGTGCTACACCATGTGAACATTAAAAGAACCAAGACTTCACACTAGTTGAAGCAACCGAAACGGGTTGTTTTGTCAAGCTTCACTTAAGCGGAATTATTAAAAAACGTCATCGGTGTTCGCTGAAATAAGTCTAACTTTCCCTCGGTGATTAAACTAAACCCCTAAACTTACACGTCTCCTAAATTCCTTTAAAGAGTAGATCGTTTTACCGACAAGCCTTGAAACGGTCACCACAGAGTCAATAAAGCTACAGTGGATAGCGTAAAACGGTGAGTGAAGCGGAATCTTTTCATGAAGATAGCAGTTGCCATACATATAAATGCTTCATATAAAAATATTTTGGTTGAGTTTACTGGAATAAGAATACAGCTCTAATTCAAAGACCTCCACTCAACTCACAAAGGGACGGCTGAAAATTTGGCCAAGACAGAAAACGGCACGGTTTATTTATTGGTTTAGTGTATTCACAACAAGCAAAACTAAAGTCATTTTTAACGTTTGCAGTTTGGCACTGTGCAGTTTTACCAGAGACAGAAGCGGTGAGTTACAAAAGAGGCAGAATGTCCGCAATTGTTTTGTGACAAATCTAAGAGCCTAGAGCTGCGAATTCCACGGTGTTCTTCTAAGCACTAACAAGCCGTTAACACGATGCGCACGGACAGTATTGCCTTGACATGACTTTAACTCCACACATATTCTCCACGTATAACTCAAAACAATCGGCTTACTGTTTTTCGTGTGTCTTACACAGCCTTATTTTTCGTTTGGTAAATAGATAAGGCAATTATTCTGCGTCCGTCTGATAACGGACTGATAATTATTGGTTGTTATCATTTCAATATAAAAATTCTCTTGCAGTGGAGGTAATTATGTATGGAGTCCCTATGTTGACAAATGGTAATTTTTATGCAACCTTCCCTTGTTCGCCTGTCACTTCGCTGATGAACTAGAGACAGGAGGTTTTCGTGTGATATCCCTTACATTGTAGGCCATCTATATATTCCAAACCCATGTCAACGGGAGGAGAGAATCCTCATTCCAGAGGCAGTTCACAAGAGCTCAAATGTGGTAATATTTTGTGGATATATTCTTCTGTTGAGTCGATGTAATGTGGAAGCTAATCCCGAATTTCTCGGATTTGTTTGTTAAGTAATTTACGGTGTAACAGATTTTCAGAGAAATTGGTTGTTCGTCACTGACTGAAGGAAAGTTAGAATTATAGGTTTTCCTGCTGTTCACATTGAGGTTCTCCAGAGATTCTCTCACATGAGTAAAGAGGCCAGTAGTTACTTTAGGACGTCTGCTTTCAACGTCCATTTGTATACTTCTATGTATCCAGCGAGACCTCTTCTTGTGATGATCGGCACTACGCAGCTTCCAAATCCAACAGGTGTGAGTAATTTTTGTGGAATACTTACGCTTTAGACCTCAGTTCATAGTAAATACACTCGTGAAAGATTTTTCTCTCTCTGTTAAGCATGTACCGTTGGTAGCTAGTCTTCACCGCTTGAAGGATGGATTACCTGAACAGGATTAACAGCAAATCACTCCGGTTGGTCAGAATTTTTGGTTTCTCGCACGTTGATTGTTTAAGCGTAGGCCGTCAACAACATGTGACGGTCTGGTCGTTTGAATTTATAAACCTAGTAGCTGACATCGCTGACATGCCGATACGCTAATTCCGTGGCGTTGACTGGACAAACTGGGAAAACTCGAAGGAACGATGTCCAATTGTGTGTGCAATAGGCAGACGTTCGTTCATCAAGGCTTCAGGCTGGTCGCTGGTGGCAACCAGCGCTGACTATTAGCACCCCTTTAGAAAGAGGTCGAATTTGACCCAGTTGATGGTGGTCCGTACAGCTTTTTGAGCAATTGTGGGAACTGAATAAGTTGACTGATTAGGCTTTAAAACCGAAGATAGAGTGCATTACTTTTCAGGAAAAAACTAACGAAATGTGGAATACTGAGTCGATCATACACATTTTACGCTTAACAGGAGGATGGAAGGCATACACAAAGGCTGAGCAGAACTCTAATATTGAGCTCCATGACTCATTCAACCCGCGCATCTCAGCTCCAAGTCTGGCTTCTGGAACCTAACCATCCAATCAGATTTCAAGTTCAACACTACCATACTCAGGTTTACTGCTCATTTTAATAAGAAACCAGTAGGCAGAAGTCTCAAAATGTTGACTAACTTTTTGAAAAAGGTGTAAAGGTCACTCATTCTTACAGTATGAATCCCCAGCGATGATTTATTTCGGTTCCAATCATGTTATTTGAAGATGTAACCAGATGGAACCCGAACCATCCTGACGGAATTCAATACTTGTGTAGCTGGAATTTCCTTCAGGAACTCTAACAACGGGCCGTACGCTTCGTGCATCTTTATTTCTGAAACTGCTGCCTTTGGAATTAACGGGATGACTACAGGTAGCTACCGTTTACAGTTGCTGATATGCTGGAGGTGTTTCGTATAGCTTCCATAGTATTTGTATGGTGCTGTTTGAGCTCGTGAACTCTTCGACAGATGACAACCACTGCGCGATGATGTCCCTATGCGATTGAACAAAGAATAGAATGTCGTTGTTGTTGTTGTTGAGAGTTTTGCACGCCAGACACATTCTTTTTTTTACTTCTGCTCAGCGTGGTGCAACAGTGGTGTTTTAGCAGTCGCAGCTTACCACTTGATTTCCACAGGTTGTCCCTGGGTCGACATAGGGGTGTATTTTCAGAGCGCGTAGGTTAAACAACTGGCCAGGAAATGCCAAGCACGGGAAAACAAAACTGCCGTTCCTTTAGCAAGAATTTATGAAGGCGCTTGAAAGATAACTGACAGTGTTTACATTGTATGGTAAGAACTGATGTGATGTTGATGCCGTAAACAGTATACCAAAACTTTGCAGTGTTCGACAGATTACTGGAAGACGGGCGGTAGTCATGTGGAAAATATCCTGAGAGTATCAATCATAACTGCTTACAAGTGCTGCTGGGGTAAAATTCGAAGGAAAGGAACTTTAATCAGCGGTATCTGTAAGGGTATTCATAAGGGAGAAGAGGTGATGTACTGATTACATCACTGAACGGATCAAACACTTGAGCATATGTACAGTAGAAGTGTGAATTCTAAACCTGCATGAGTGAATTCACTGCACTTAAGTCAATCCGACGATGTATATCAGCTTACCTTACCCGAGGGGATCGAATAACCCTGGTTAACATGATGCTTAGTGCATCAGCCGACAGGACATTGTGCGACCTTACGTGTCGAGTGCTCACAAAGACACGCCTCTGTAAAGGGAACTTCCGAACAAGCACTGATAAACTGAAACTGACGACCAACGACACCAATATCGTTTGGACCAAACTGCTGCTTGGTCAATCACACCAGACCATCCCAACAGTGAATCAAACAAATGTTAATTGTCAAAAGGGGAACAGTTTGACGGACGATTGAGTAAACGTGGTGGCGACCAAAATGAAAGACATACGTGATCAAACAGAGGTCAGTGAACGTTCGATTGAACATGGCGAAATAAACAGGCGGTCTTGGTCATCATTTTTGTGAGAGCAGTCAGTGTACGGTTAAGCCATATATAGAAATCAGCCAGGACGAATCGTAACAAACATGAATGTGTTAGGCACACACTGCAACTACATTCACGATTACGTTACAGCTTGAAATTTGAAAGATAGAAAAACTCCAAAAATCCTAGGGCGCCTCAGTTTCTTCGTTCCAGAGAACAAACTGAATAAATGAATGAGCGAACGGTTTTCATTTTTTTATTTACTTCGATATTCACGACCCTTGAGATTAAATGTGACTGACTGGACAACGTATTTCCGAACGGTGACAAATCGCGGTCGTTGCCAACCAACAAAATTGTCCTAGTGTATGCATGCAAGGATACAATTTTGGTTCTTCGGAACAATATGAATTTAGTGTCGTTCACACCTGGTCCCGGCTTTCGCATTCAGATAGCTTTTTAATCGGCCAATGAAGAAGCACTAGACTTGAGCTACACTCCTACCAGGGTTTGTCAGTAGTTCATATTCTTGCCACGGTAGGGAGTTGTACTCTAACCACACTTTTGTGAGCTGTCTGTGTTAGTCACTGTACCTAAAGTGGTAGCTGGCTAAATCGGAAACAATTATTCAAACAGTCAGTTGAATATCTGGACGCGGTGGTGAGATATAGCCGAAGCCCATAACGGATGGACTACGGATAACATGAGCACTTGAAGGAATCATCACTCGATGAAATCGAGCTAACGAGTAGAAAATTGCAAGAAAAACGTCATGAAATGGCGCATCAGCCAAAAGCATAAAACCAGGCAAACGTGCATTTAGCGTTTAAATGGAAACCTCGCTCCATAGCGGACTGAAATTCTCTTTCACAAACGAGAGCGCGTGAGTCGCCTGGGAAAGTGCGAATGGGATAACAAATATTTGGCTTTATTAAATGACTGTAACGGAACCCATTTTTCATTCGCTATACAGACACAAATTTCTCGACAGTTCATGACTTCAGACAAACCAATTCAGTCGCCCATATCTTCTAAATTCACCGTCCGTCGTTCGAAACAATCGACACCTAACTCGCTTTCATTAGCCGTCAACGGTGTTGGTCTGGCCAACATTAAGATAACATGTAGGTACACTTGAGTGCTGTTCAACGTTAGCTAAATTGAAGGTGCAACATGGTTTCTAACACCATTGTTGAGTCACCATCTGACCGTCCCAGGGGCACACAGATATCAAACACTGATGGATCCCATGTCGGATGAAAGGCGACACTTTCTGTTCATTGTGGGCAGGTCAATCTTTGTATGGGTCCCGAGTGAACAGTTCATTCTGTGCCTGCCCATAACTGTGACTCTGATGACACTAGCGATGTCATGACAACATTCTCTATCCCACTTGGAATGGTTACATGAATGTGGCTCGCCAACTTACGGAATGCCAAAGAAAAAACCAGCAGTAAAAAAATCCAACTGTTGTACCCTGAACGGTGAAGGTTGACTCCCGACCATTTGAGTGGAAGAGTTAAGGTCATGCACACTCGACAGACAAAACAGATGCTACCTATATGGAAACACTTGTGATATACTGAACTCATAAATTTGTGAAGGGGACGAGTGAGAACATACTACAGTGTGCCACTTTTTAATCCGTTACATATTACATCTTCAGAGTGCAGGTGATTGCATAAGATGAGCTTAATGCACAAGAAATATAGGAGTATTTTAAAAGGGGCAACATTTGACGAATGAGACAGTGTAGATGATATATTTGCAGGCCTGTCTAGTCGTTGTTTGTTCGAATTTTTTGCTTACTGTTGTTGCAAAATGTCTTTTTTCCCTTTCGAGGGAACTATAGTTGTCTGCGTTGGGGGTAAATAAAAGTTAACAATTTCGGTTACTTTTCGTTGTGGAAAATCGAGCACAATATATTTGTTCTTTTTATATGTGAGGCGAAAACTTCCACCGAAACACCTTCGAAGCAATTCTGGCTGATGGATATGCCGTTCGTTTCTTATACTGTGTTACTCAATATTTGTGAATAGTTATACTTTGATGAATATCTCCACATTTTCTCTGAATCGTGAGGTAAAGTACGAATCCCCATAGTTCCAGTAACTTCACTAACCTCAAACACTAAGGAACTCATGTACCCAATTGTGGTCACTGAATTGATAATCTTACTTCAAACAGGTTACCTCGATATTTTGTTAAGTACACTGGTACGGTAGGTCATACTAAATTGGTACCATTAAGTAATACATCGAAGTGGTCACTTCGACCGCTGTTGTCTTCGACTAAGCGAAAGACCTCTTTTGCAGTGCTTCTAATATTCTTGACTTATTTCAAGTGACTGCAGTGAACAAACCATTTGTGATTGGCGAAAACTGACTACAACTCAGTCTATACGAAACATCGCAAATGTTCACTCTCAGATCTATCAAAGTTGTCCTAATGATTGTGCTCATTGGGTATCACAACAGAGACAAAACTCGAATGGCAAATGTATGCATAACAGACCAATTGTCGCTACAATATGTGCGGAAATGCATAATATGGAGCATTGCCAATTGTCTCTGAAAGAGTCAAGAGGATTTGCCAGAGTCACCACCTTAGTTCTAATGAAACGACTTGGAAAGTTGGTCAGGGAGCAATCATACTTTTGTCACTCCTGACAATGTAGGTCACAGGTCACGGATCGGCAGTCCAGTGCTTAACATTCGAATCCGGTCTGCCGGTAGAGGTTTTATTAGCCCGCGATCTCAACATATAAAGTAGTTTATGTTTGACAGTACTTCTGTTTGTGAGAAACTCTTCTAGGGTTTGAAATACATAAAGGTCAAATCGGGAACCCAGATCAGTGATGCCCATTTGGATGACTTTCTGCACCTGATCTCTTTCAGCTTGTTTCCTAATACTGAGATGATCGGGGACAGAACTTGACACTGCAGACTTGGGCTAAAATGTCAGTGCTACTTTCGTCACGAAATGTCTTTCCGAACCGACACGAGGACAGCCTCGGTCACTCTAAATGACATCTATTTACTAATTCAGCCTGTGTAGTTTGTAGGTGTCATCTGGACTAGACACACAAGTGATAAATTTGGGACGTTTTTTTGCCAATCTCTACACTAATAACTGCGTTGACACGTCATATGACACCTCAACGCGGTCGTAAACATTGTTGGATTGTGGCATTGTAAAGAGTACATACCATCCGATAAGCAGTGCCCTCAAAATGCCATCTTGTGATACACATGATTTTAGACTACACTGCCCTTCGAAAAATCATCTCTCATATCGGAAAAGAATAGGCAGTTGCTACTGTTGTCGTTTAATGTGTCCTTGAAGGCAGCCACTCCGATAATTCCTCTATAGGCTGGGCTCGCAAAAGCTATCCAGTACCTGATCGGCCTTCAAATGGACAGTTCAAAGTGTAGTTATAAGATCTAGCGGGTGGTATACACAAAACCCCAAGAGAATCCCATGCAACCATGGCGAGCTTAAGCGTACACAACGTGGTGTGTTTGACAAAGCTGAAAAGCTGCAAGAGGTTTAAACAGATAAATCGAGTCTGCAACGCCGGAGTTCTGAGGCCTTCTCGGATTACCGTGTGCAGGATAACAGATGTTGCCGGCGAATGCAAAAATGAAGGCGATGGGATGGAATCACTGCTAACAGAAACGACTAACAGTGTGGTTGGCTCGCTGGTGCACCTATGATGCGGAGACAACACATTCAAGGTGTGGTTAACGAGACTGCAGACCATCATTGTTTCTCAGTATTTCCAGCATGTACGGGTTTTCAAGTAAACTAGTCCTTGCTGTTATGACCTGAGACAGTTTTGGTCAGTCGAAGTTATATTGTGCTACTCTCTAGGAACAGAGGTCAGTTCGCACATGTTCAAGCGTACTGTTGTAAAATATGGAAACCCGTATAAACTTGACTACTTATTTACAATCGATGAACAGGGGACTTTACGGATACCACTGTTCATTTGCACGAGGATCATTATTGTCTAGTATGTCATCCACGTTCGGCTGTTAACTAACACTTAAATTCTTCTACCGTACTTCACTGCTCGCCAGCAGAAACTAAAGGGTCGAAAAGCACTCATTAATCATGCAGTGTTGTGGCACATAATATAACTGCTAAATACAAAGGAAACGACCAGCAGCAAAGTTCTTATCAATGTAGTTTTGGGAAAATATTTGCTAGAAACGATGCTAGCTGGGAAGGTGTGTGTGGTAGAATTGTTATCATTTCTACTGGAGCGAAACAGGGGATAGAACAGAAGTTCAGTGAACCGTTTAGAGAAATCTAGTATGTCTTAGATTTTTTGAGAATTCAAAGAAACAAATCAGGAACTGACAGCCGAGATGGTAAAACTAACTCAAATCGACACCATTGTGGACGACCGTTTTATGAACCTTACTATTCGAAAATAGCTAAGAACCTTAGAAATGTATAGAAAAATCCTAAAATACTCATTACAGACAATACAACTGACGGTGTGTTATAGAAATTTCTGATCAACATTAATTTATACTGGCCAATCGATTTGGTCGTAAATCCAGTTCGCGGTTGCGCTATCTTGCTGGATAACTGGCAACTCAAATTTAAGATTTTTACGGCGATAAACAACACTTGGACAGTTGAGGGGGTTCAATAGTATAAGAATTACAAATGTTCTAGCAGCTCTGGTTTTATTTCAACAAATGCCACTTTGCTGTACAGATGAGACACTGGACGTAGAACAGTCAAAATTGCAAGCCATCACTACACGTTTATTTCACGCTGTCACGCTATCCGCCTGCTTGTGTCACACTCCAGTCATACTAGCCGGTAGCTGCTTGTTGACATACACTGGTCTTCGGTTTATGCATGTTTCTTAGTAGTGCGGTTGGCTCCTCGAGTGTGTTGTGACGTTTGCAACAAATGGTATTAGTATACACCTCAATGATCGGGATTACTTGTCTCTCTTCATCCGACTCCCAGTATATTTGTGTGTGAGTATGAAAATTCAAAGAAGTTAATTTTATGGTTATTAGTATGCTTCACCTTTTTATTCCAATGTTTGCTACCAATTACGCATATCAAAACGAGGACTATAAATTTCATGGCACAACTAGTTGAGCAGAGATTCTGGTTACTTATCAAAATCTTATGGGCAACTACGCCATGGGGCGGTAATCAGCATAAAATACTACTTAACTATATGAGAGTAAACCTAGTTCGCCTTCCTAACAACAAAACCCCGTAGCCAACTTATTCATTAAGACTGATAAACTTTTGGTGTCTCTTGTTAACGTCAAGTTGGGGAGGATACACACACCGACAGTTTTATTTTCAGATGCACCAAATTTTCCCAGGAACAAATGTGAGGTTTGCTGTTAACATCGATTACTCAAGCCTCACCGTCGCAGTAGGTACTCAGATGATGGTGTGCAAATTGAGTCACCAAAATCTTGCGGTCACACACCAAAAGTCATAAAATTCAATAACATTAAGCCGATTCATCTCTGGTATGTCACTGCTATCACCTTGATAATGGCTGTTTACAATAAATACTGAACGAAACCAGGTAAGCGCTACGGGAACTGGGACTCAGTAACTTGTCTTGTTATTTACTGGAAATGATGCTTCGAGCGGATATCGTAAAAGGCACCTTCTATCGAAGGTACGTGGACGACTGGATAGGGAATCAACAAGGCTGTGGATCCAAAACGTTTGCTTTGTAGTGGATATCACGTACCCTAGACGCACTTTCATACTTGCAATCGAAAATGGCAGGTAAATATCAGTCCCGTGTATGGCACCAAAATGCGGTAAACAGTTCCTTCCGGAGAAATATTCACAAGAAGGGAACTGGAAGTGTTTAGTAGACGCATTTTTTCCGCTAGGTTCAAGTCGGACAGAGATGAAATCGCAGTAGCAATCTGGTACGCCTAGCCACGGAGATGTGCACTAGTGATGTAACCGAGACTAAATTAAAGTTAGTACGAAGGTTTTTCGCAAGCAATGTCTGCCGCAGAAAACCTTGACGTGATGTGTTTTGTGTACGAAGTGGATACTACTGAAGGAAAAAGTCCGTTATCGGGAAAGAAACTGGCGTTCATGACCTGTGACTACAACAACAAAACGTTATGTAGGTTCAACAATAATGGAGCAACTGTTGTAGCTGAGAAAACGTTCAGGGTATCACAACTGCTAACCACACTCAGGTTCAACCCGGTCTTGTACATACAACAGAAAAATACACAGCGCCACCATGCAGCATTCTTAAGTCATCGGGTTCAAAGAACAGGTGAACAGTGATAAAAGTCTTACAACCAGAGAATTTTGTAATAAGATGAAGGGACGCCAACCCATACGACTAACAAAGGGAGAAAAGGAAAACAGTTCGAGTGAAATCTTAGGGTGGCTGGTTGGCTTTGAGCACCGCGAGGGGCCACCGCAGGCGTGATCAAAATCCGATTACGCTTCGCGCCCCGAGGACACTTCTTCAGGTTGTGTGTCTACCTTGGCACCAAATTGCGTACCTGACAACTCAGATTATCGTTTTGGAAGCCCACTTCTTTACCAGTTCAAAATTGGCTGAGTTATTTTTGTGAAATGAACTTAATTTTCTTCTCTGAAGGTCGAAAAGCTGTGCCCATCCCGACTGACCAGATATGCATTCCGACATGTAGTAATGTGTCGGCTAATCAGATTCATGGTACTGTTCATGATGTGAGCCAAGTATTGCCCTCAAACCACCCTTCGACCTCAGAATCTTGGGAGGTCTTGAAACGCGTAGAAACAGGGGTGCACATACGATGCATTCAATGAATGTGAAGCAAGATGGCAACCATAGCAATGCAGACTTGGCTGAGGTGCAGTTATCCTTGCTGGACTGATGATTGTGATGTGATCGAATGGCCTCAAGTTTGATCACTTAATCTGCTGGGCATAAGAACGATTTCTTTATGGACGGTAAATGAGCAATGCAACCAGGCTGCCTTGTTTTTTCACTAACCACATACGCATTTACATTCTGAATCCTAGAAAGGCACAACATACACGTGGTACTAGGGTACGGTTGACAGTCCGTGAGCGAATCACACTAGTTGGCTTATTTTGAAAATGGGTTGAAAGTCTCCGTGTGTCTGATAAGTTGATCAATGAGAAGCATGAAGAACAGGCTACTTCCTCAGAAACAGTCATTAGCAGGTTATGGTTAGAGTTTGAAAAACCCTCAGCATGGGTAATTAAAACTCTTACTGCTGACCAACAGTGAAAATGGACGACGCTGTCACCATCGATGTTCTTCAACGAATATAAGACAATCAGAACAGCAGCCTCTGTCAACTAGCACAAGCGAACCCTGTGTCGAGAACCTTTGATTTTTAGATGCTTTAGTTCACAGAGTAACATATGGCCTCTGAACTTCGGGAGAAGTGGTTCAAAGGGCGATTCCATTGTTGTTATTGATTCTGATGGCCACGTTAATACCAGAGGAGTCTTACTTGGTGAAGAGCCACCGATAATTTTAGAGAAGTTTCTGGAGAGTGACCACGTGCTGTACACCAAGAAGTCAATGGTTTAAACCGGCATTTTGAGTACACTCCAGAATGTTCGGCAGACCTATGATCCCAGTTGCGCAGAAGTGACGCAGTGTTCTGCCGGAGATTAAACAGCCGCTGTTGTTTTTGGCAGATAGGTCGGCTGTGAAGGACCAAGAATTGGATTGCTGAGAATGTCGGAATCAGCACCAATGAACTTCCGGCTCCGAGGCCACCTAAAGACAATCATATATGTGACGTGGTCAGGAACCGAAGCTCAGCTGAAGCAAAGGATCGAAGGGAAGATTTTAACCGTTTAGGCCAATATTCCGAAGCAAGCAATCACGGAACTAACTGTGCACAGCACATTGAATGTCTGTTCTGGACAATCAAACGTCAAATCTTCAACTGATCTATGGTTATGACATTATCATAGTGGAAGGTGTTTTGACAAGTGGATATTTTTTCGTGGTAGCCAACTTGCCTGCATGACAACCTCAACGGCTACTGTTCTACTTTTGTTTCAGATGGAGGTGAGCAAAGATGAGAGTGAGACACCAGTGTGATGTGGCTTTTCGGTATCTGCCAACCAAAAGTCTGTCATCTCATTTGTGAATGCCGCTTGCGGTTGTGAATAGTGTTAGGTTTCAGCACATACGACGTACGACTACTTATGATTGCGTGACTATTTAAATTTTTAAGCTAAGCCCACAGCTCAAAACTTCGTCTTCTAAACGGGCATAGTGGTTACCTACAACGATTCTCCATACAGACACAAAACGAGTAAGACGGTCTTTATTCGGGGATGATTTTTATTCGAGGGGGGCGGAGATCAAGCATTTTGCTAGATATTACAAAATAATCTGCTGGTGACTGCGTTCGTCCAGCTTCGAGGTGATTGTTTTTTCTCTTGGAGGTTGTTGATTACTGAAGAGGCCATCATGGGAACACACTACATATCGGCTTGCTACACAGTGGTTACTGAATGTCTCTTCCGTGCTTGAAATTGCTTAACACCGCCTAGCATCTTCAAAATCGGGTTCCAATCCGGACTCCACACAGTCCTCCTTCATTGACCAGGATATTTTTTGTCCTACTGGAAGGCAACGGGACATCCAGTTGAGGGTACTAGCCTGTTGGAATTTGTCTATTGCGCTCCCTCTAGTCCGGCAAAGTGCTTGATGTCTTCATCATCAGTAAACGAGGTGTGGCAATCAGCTTCATCGTATGCTGAAGACTTTGATACACCTAAACCACATCTGACGAACTACGTATGAGAGAGTTTCTGATATACTCAGCCAAGAATGTTTACCCTAATCGGTTGCGTTCAAATTGTGCATGTGGGAGTACACTACCGAAAACGGGTAAAAATATGAACAGTTTTGAAGACTGTCAAAATATTTGAGTAACGTTTACACTACTGACAATTTAGCAGTAGCCAGCGACATATACTTGTTTCGTCTGACTTCCGGGCAGTCGGTGGTTGAGGTCTGACCAGCCCCATATGGAAATCAGCACTACTTATCAGTAGTCCAAATGACGAACCCGGATATTTCTAGATGATTCAGAAGATTTAACCGCTTGATTGTCGACTGGAGATAACAAGACGGTTACTGGGCCTCCTATCAAGATTAACGGGCAGCCTGAAACGAAAGTGGTTGAGCCTTCAGATACGATAACTTGGTCATTCCTAGTATGAGATCAGTGGGGTTGCGGTTAACAAATTTGTATTGTGGAAGCATGGTTAGGGTTCGGATCCAGACCGTGGCGGGAATGTGCATTACTAACGAGTTCTAGGAAGAAAGAAGCTTGGGTCTAATTTTTCTTTCTGAAGGAGGATGACTGAGATGTCTATGATAACGGATCCTAGTGTGGATTTGAAAAGTCACAATAAATCGTTCACCACTCAGTGTCTACCCTCTTTTTTGATTAATATATATATATGTAGTGCCTAAACAATAACAAGTAGCTGGCATCAACTATCTAACAGAATCAGGGGAGAAAATGGTTAAAAAGCGACGAGGATCGTGAAACTTTGAGTGTTTACCGATTGTATGCAAAGCTGGGCTGAAGTGTACACAGCAACCGAATACCAACACTGTTCAAGATTGTCTCTGGTGTCCGATCACTGGCAACTGCCAGTCTTATTCAATAAGGGGATAGCATCCCTCGCAATGTGTGATTCTAGCATCGCTTGGAAATCTTGTGATTTCTTGCAGCAGTCAGCAGTAACACGGAAACAATAAGTCGCATGTGGCTCACGCTGTTAAAACCTTAGGTAGTTTCCGTTCGTATTCTGTCTCAAGAGCCAGTCGTTCACATTGCACACCGATCGGGTGTAACATTTGTTGACAACTATTGTGAACTGAGCATTACTAAAAACTGATCTTGATCCTCGTATTCCCGTAGACTTTCCAATCAACTCCTTTCAAACAGAAACATTCCAATCGTATTTCATTCTACTGAGGTGTTTAAACAACTTCAAACCTCGAATACAGTACTCCTTTTCGAAAGGCAGCAGCTGAAAAGTCCATCAGATCGTGAGAACCCGGACCACTTATAGTACGATTAAAAAATTAGAACCAACAATCCTCCACAGCCTAATACTTACACACTTTGGCTAAGTGGTTGAAACAAGAACGCATGTACACATTTTAACTGCCGCTAGTTTTTCACAACATCCAGTTAATGAGGTTCATATCAGACACCTTACCAGCAACTGAACACTCGGTTGTTGCCTGATAATCATATAAGATCTGTTGTAGCAATGCTTCGGTCTCATTATTGCAATTATTTTCTTCATTCATTGTATGCGGTCACACATTCTACTGATCAGTCACACATTTAATCGAGAACTGGCAACAGTCGATTACACGTAGACCAATTCGTAGTGCAAATTGCCGATTGATGCATGCAAACATTAAAGACAATGTCACCTGGTTAACCAAATGTAGTCATGGTCTGTCGCTTTGTCTACACGACCGGTTCAAAATTATTCTAGTTCTACTGGACAAAAACTGATCGGATAAATAACTGAGAAAAGTATTTTAACCTATCTCCTGCAACTCGTTTGTCTACAGTGCCGTGGCCTAGTAGATGAGTGTTAGGGATTCCACTCAGATATACACTAACGGGTGGTGGGTTCAATTCCTGGCGTTCATGGTATTCGTAACTCGCAACAGGATTGAAACAGTTGCTGACCCCTTCACTAATAGCCACCTTTTGCAAGACCTCTAAACAACTGTTTCCGAAGTCGACATGGAGGTCCTCTATTTTGTGTGGTGAAAGCAAATGGTTGTCCGAGTTAAGCTTTTGACCGAGAAAATTTATGAACGAGGATTGAAGACATAACTGTAGGCAACGACCAAAATCTGTTTTGTCGTGTTTGATTTAAATATCTTTCAGGCAAAATAGCGAAGAAAGCAGATCTGATTACGATGTTTCGTATGCTAAGTGAGGTCGTTCCGAAACCAACCTGAATGTTCCAAGCCATGGTCACCTTTGTGGCCTGGTCACTGCAAAAATCCATCTTGTGATAACAACTTGGCTGTCACAGTACTGAGATCAAGAACTCATAAAAATATCAAGCAGAGAGACAATATGAAAAAGTGGGTGCATGTATGTCAAAACCGGAGCTGCCTACGTAGTCAAGCAGTGGAAGAATTACCAGGGTTAAGGTGGTTAGGAGACACCACTTTAGAACGCATTTGAACGCCGACTGATGACTTCACTTGACAGAACCACTGGAAATCAACACATGGAACAATCTGAACATTTGATTATTCAACAAAACAACGTGTTGTCAATGTTTCGCGATGGTAGTCCTGAGGTCTACAACACTCGACTGGTTCGCTCGCATGTAGACTCATCACAAGAAGGTAGTCTGTATACACTGATGGCCCTTGGTGTACAGGCTTCCCCAGATGAAAGCAAAGTTCCTCCTAATCTAATCCTTGTCTCGTTAGCCTACTGTCCAAGCTCCGACCTACTAGTACATGCTTTGCCTGTCTACCCCTCTCTATTGACCACACACATTCACGTGTTCTCTGTACTGCTCATGACGCATCCACGTAAGCCAAGCCTACCAATTGGCAACACTGCTTGTTTTCTACTGGTTCCCACTTCCACGTTCGAGGTCGCCTCATTCGCTTCAGCTCTCTTTGCGTAACGGTCATACTCTCCTGTCCCTTCCGATTGTGACTATTTGATTGGTTTTGTTTTGCTGTTGGAACTCACTCAGGGCTTGGAATGAATTGCGGTTTACAATTTGTCTGTTCAGTACCCACTGGGTGGATAATACCGCTGTTTCTGCATTCAATATCCAGTTTATCATCTCGTAATCGTGGAAATCAAAAGTACTATTCAACGTTCATCTGATGAATGTTACACTTGGTGTTAGTAGCCTAAATGGGGTTTCCAGTTCAGTGAGCGGATAAGAGCTTCAGTTCATAACATGAAGAGTTACCGGTTCAGATTCCATTCAGCCCACCACTAACTACCGACCACAGACATGAATGAAACTGGTCGTACTATGTCGCTGTGAAGGTCTACAACATGGAATATTTTCCTCACTGTTTGAAACCCCTGAGACTGTAATCAGTATATAAGAACGGCCCGAGGTACGCGAGTCCATCCACACTGAAGGGGTGTGTACCGTTTTTGCATCAACAATAACGCTTCATTCTCTCGTAATATAGAAAACAAACGAGGCTCATTTCCTACTTTGCTCCTCCTTGAATGTTCGTACTGTATTTTGTATACCACAGTTGGCAGTTACCTTGTTACGTTTGCTAAGTGTATCGGTCAACGTTTTTCACCGTTTTTTTCTGAGCAGCTGTGTGGTTACTCAACCTCATTGTTCACTATAACGGTGCCTGATATTCTCTTGCTATGAAATCATGAGCACACATTTCGATGAGCCCGCTGTTGTATAACTAACCACATTAGCACGCTTTGTTGAGAGAAGTCGGGAGCAAATATGTAGAAGCGAACTGGTATCGAGCGTTTCCTATTCAAACTCAACAGTATTTACAGGTTGCGAAAAGGTGAATGACACCGAATGTTCACGTGCAATTCTAGACCACGGGTAAAATCTTAACTATACGAGTGGCACGGTTTCCGTATTCCGCACTTATTAAGCGAAACACGCATGATGAATTGCTGTCGTTCGATCTCAGATAAGTTACAATTTGACGTAAACTTTCCCCACTAAAGAACACACCAGCATAAGCTTGTTTCACTGTTCGATTTACCGACCTTTACATATTCATGCACTCACTACTCAAAGATTACAGAAGTTTGCATTAGTGAGGTTAGAATATTCTCGTCAAATAGAATTGCTACACCAGTTTTTATTTAGTTTCGTCCGTTTTTCTCCAACTCTCCCTAAATACAGTACTGGGTTGTGGGAAAAAACCCTGTACTGCCAGTTGTTTCCGTGTTACTGCTGACTGCTGCAAGAAATCACAAGATTTCCAAGCGATGCTAGAATCACACATTGCGAGGGATGCTATCCCCTTATTGAATAAGACTGGCAGTTGCCAGTGATCGGACACCAGAGACAATCTTGAACAGTGTTGGTATTCGGTTGCTGTGTACACTTCAGCCCAGCTTTGCATACAATCGGTAAACACTCAAAGTTTCACGATCCTCGTCGCTTTTTAACCATTTTCTCCCCTGATTCTGTTAGATAGTTGATGCCAGCTACTTGTTATTGTTTAGGCACTACATATATATATATTAATCAAAAAAGAGGGTAGACACTGAGTGGTGAACGATTTATTGTGACTTTTCAAATCCACACTAGGATCCGTTATCATATATATATATATATATATATATATATATATATGCACACGACAGTGTTGCTGACAGAGTAAGCCAACTAGCGGACATTGATTTTCAGGGAAGAAAAGCTTGTTTCATCATTATTGGTGAAAGGACATGTCTCCAAGCAAGTAGTTCGTAGTGCAGAAAGAAAAATCAAATTTGACCCGAAGCTTTTTTTGGGATCAGAACAGACTCGTGGGATTCGAAAACTGTAAAAAGATTACATTAGGCTTGCAAATTTCTAATGCCAAGCAACTGTCATTTCATTTTTCTTTGCTCCGTCACAGACAACCTCTGTCTGATTAAAGTTTAATAATTAACAGCATGGCTTCTATCACTTAGATTATCTGTTCAAATCATCGGACACCTGGCGACTGTGGACAAAATAGAAGTCAGTAATTGAGGAACATATGTATATGAAAAACAGTCTTGAAGTAAAAACCATTCTATTTGAGATTCCTTTTGATAGCTACTAGTGCTGGCTAATCGCCTCTGATCAAGCAAGTTCATCTAGATCAGGATGAGATATTGACAACCGATAAATGTTGGGTTCATTGTTTGAAAAATGAAAACCACTTGCATGTGATCGCAAACCTGGCATTCAGATAAACCATTTGGCTAGCCCAAATCTCCGAACATCAATTAAAGATTCGGTTTTATCCACCATTAAATCTTCAAAGACTCATTCCACAAACATTGTAGACAAATTCGGAACATGCATGCAATATTTGTAAAAAACTGTAAACAGTTCACTAGCTACCAATAAACGGAACATACGCATCTACGCAGTTGTTCTAAATACTCGATGTGAATCGTGTGAACCTGGCTGGTTCACGGCCAAACGTACGCTGTAAATAAAATTGGATGTGTTTATGACGACCAAGGTAGGTCCAGCCGGAAGTCACTGATGGTGGTCCAAAGCGAACATCACATTTTCGAGAAAGTGTTCGGGATAGGACACGAACTAACTGGCAAAAAACGTTTAAAGTGAACCTAGATGGACTGCACACTTAATGCAACTAACATCGGTTGAACATACATTTTTTACAGAAGAGATATTGATCACCTTAGAAAAAACAAAACGGCGATCGTTACTGATCTTCTGACAGTAACGTCGTTTTCCTCCTCGTGTCCCATTCCTACAGCACAGCTGTGATTACATTGTTTCCGCAGTTGATTCTTCGTGCATTGTGAAATGTCACAGGACGTTAGTGGTCTAGGTAACTATGTGTTCGAACCCTCCAAAGAAAGTTGATGGAAGCATATGTTCCCTCGAAAACAGCAAAATTAAACTTCGTTTCATAGCATTAATATTTGATGTAGCAACGCGTAGTTTAATTAGTTTAATATAATTCTCGCGATAGTATATACCTTGGAGAAATTTATACATCAGATTGAATCATTTTCACAAAACGATAGACAGTAGAAACTCGATCAGTTTATCCAATAGAGCGTTTCAGTTTGTTTGTTTCTTAGCCAAAAACGGTCAAATTTGGCAATATTTGGAACACTTACGGCTCAGTTGCTGTAGAATACTGAAAAGTAACATAGCGGCGTGAAGCTTGAACACAATTTAAGTGTTTCTGCACCAAGGGAAATATCAGGAAAGCAAGGGCGAATTTGAGTTTTTCCGCTTTACATCAGAGACATCGATAGTTGGTAGCCTCTAAAATGACAACAGTTCTCCCTTGGACTAGATGCCATTAAGCCCTCTTAGATCTTCAACAGAACGAGGGTACAACAAGTCAAAGTGGTTTTTCTTTGTTTCATGTTGCCTCTCCAAATCCACTATTACAGCCGGCTCGGCCTTTCTTCTTCTTGTTTGGACTGTTTAGACCGAGTCATTTGGATAAAGTTTTACACTGCAACCGTGCAGAGTACGTAAGCGAAGTTGCCAGGACGAATGACCAAAAAGGTTAAACCTTGGTTCCGAGTAGAAGCTCGTTCCGTAAAGCGTTACCTTACGAGTTCGGAGATGGACGAAAACCGTTTGTGCAGCATTGATTTATGGATGGACAAAATTGGGCAATATATTATTTTTTGTTGCCCGACGTTGTCATATTGTAAAATGATAGGCTGAGTTAGACGACGTCCGTGCTAACCCATGAGTCATTGGCTTTTAAAGTACTGATGAAAATTCTCATACACTTTCCTTGACCTTCAGCCTCCTAGGCCATTTTATTTTCATGGAATTAGACAACTTAAGATAGAACAGAACAGGGATTCAAATGAGCGTCGTCTATAATTCCATCTAGAGCTTTGTACAACCCGCTGTTGAGTGTGTGAGCATCAGTAGATAAAGATGTAATATTACTAGAAATAAACAGTATTCTCGTGCGTTTTACTATCCATGCTGCCTTTAATATTTCGGTTTATGGGATCGTCCATATACATATATATTTCGATTATCATCACATGCCCACTATTCGCTATGGTTTCTCTGAAAAATCAGAACCTCTTCACCAATAACGATGGATGACATACATCGCGGGATGTTAACATTTCGCCTACTGTCTTCGGTCACAAACGCAAAACACAAGAATACATAGGACATGCGGATAGCAACACAGTAAAAACATTCACCGATTGGGTTTACATGAAACAAAGGCTGCCGTCAGTTCCAGGGCAAACAAACTGCGTGAGTCAACAGTTTATGCACACACAGGGCCGGACGATGAGTACTGCTCAATATGGCCTCGGAAAAAGCAAGCAGTTTGGAGTTCTGATTACGCAACAGAACTTGAAACGAGATGGCCGGGTCAAAAACATGACCTTTTCCCATGATGTGCCTTGTGATAGATGATGCAGGATTTCGTCTTAATCGTTCTGTTACCAGTGTCTGTTGCGTCGTGACGTGTATCGACCACTTAGGTATATGCCCAGCCATTCATTGTCGTAGGCACCGATTTGTTCCACCGATATTGACGTCACCGCAACTGCAAGTGAACTGAGATTACATGTGAGACAGAACATTTCGGTAGGTCACGATTACGAATAAGCTGAGCAACACTCCTAGTTATGAGTAGCAATCACAATTTAGCCGCAGGGAATGTACGAGTTAGAGTAGATTGTAATTTTGACTTACGTCAGTCGTGATATAATCACCTTTGCAAGATAGGTTCAAAAAGACCTGCTTCTTGAGAACCGTACTCACGACAGTCTTGATCATTCTTTTCTGGCTGTGAACATCGACGAATTTCTCAGGGTATCCGTTTGCGAGCAGCACCTCTCTTAATCTCGCCTCTTCTCCTTGCAAACAGTCATCGGTGTATATCTACCGGGCTTCTTAGAACAGGGTTCGTACCAGGTCTCTTTTGTAAGTAATGGGCACAAAAGAAGAAAACTGCAAATACCGACCGCTCCAAGTGGCTTTGCGGCGCACTGAGCGTTGCGATGAGCCATCATGCTGTCTAGTAGGTGAAATGTCTAGAAAAGATAAACTGTTGTTTGTTTCCTCCTCATGAGAAACAGAAAGATTAGGATGAACGGAACTGAAGTGGTTTGGGAGTGAATCAAAATGAATATTAGTAGTAAAAATCAAATAATCATTTATATATCGCTTATAGAGGCTGGCACCATCTATAGCATCAGATAGTTTTAATTCAATCATTCCTAAAAATATACCTGCAAGTGTAGAGCCCAATGGGCTACCCATTGCCACACCATCAACTTGTTTATAAGAGAATCCGCCCAAATCAAAACGGATGTTCTCTGTACATAAAAGTATAAGTTCCTTAAGGTGATCAACTGGGAGACAAAAAGAAGAATTTTGATGGAAAACAAAATCGCATAGAAAGTCAACTGTTTCTCGAAGGGGTACGTTCGTAAATCGAGTCAGCGTCGATAGAATATATCTTATGTGAACTCACTGATACGTCCTGTAAAGTTTGTGTCAGATCGAATGAATCTTTTAAACAATGAGGGGTAAACAACTGGCGGATCCGGTGGAGGACGCTTAGAAGCTATCTGGCAAGCTTGTGGTACGGTGAGTTGTCCATGCACAAGATTGGCCTTAACTGGACACCACATTTATATGTTTTTGGAGCACCTTTTAACTGTGGTGTGCGGGTTCCGGTTAGCTACTTCTGTCTGTATTGCAGTTCCGAGATGTACCCATGTAGTAGTAAGATTTGGAGTATTCTTGAGACTTGTTTCTCTACCAGATTGTTGTTATCATCTGAACTTTTCTTGTGTCTAGTTGGATATCTTTCATTTTTGATTCATAATCATCCTTGTTCACGATAACTGCCGGCACCTTTGTCTGGGTGGAGGAAAACCACATCTTCCATTTTTCGCAGTTGTTTTAGAGCTTGGTAAAATTCAGATGTCAAACAACAATTCTGGCGTACAGGTGAAGTCACCAAATGGTGAGAAATATCGACCATCTCCTCGCGGAACCATCCTTCGTTTTCCTGCGAATTTGGAGAGAAGTCTTTAATTTGATCATACAGGTTCTCAAATTGCATCCGTGTTTGCAACCGGGAGGAATTGAGAGAAATTTTAAATTTCACTCCGAGGGATAGAACCTTCAATTGTGCCCGCGTAAACTGAACCAACGATAAGTTCTGCAGGTGTTTCAAGCCATCCGCAGGGGGAAAGCACTCATTATCTGACCGCGACAAAGTTACCTGAGGACTGCGCAGTGTCATTGTTCTAGTATTCTGACAAAATTCTCGAACTTTATACGACATATCAACGGCAGACTGTTAAGTATGGATGTAGAACGTCGTTGGGTCTCCAGATATTTGTTCAGCCTTTCTTGTGAAGCCTCGATACATGAAGTCGTCAGTCTGACAAAGTTGACATTGTTTCCGGGCCATTTTTCTTTCAACAGCAAACGGTAAAATAACAAAGAGAATCGGTCTGACCTTACGCATTCTTCAAAAACCCTATGGTTGAACGTTCTGTAGTCGTCTTACACCGCAAGATCACCAACCTGTCCAACGCCCGTGTTGTATGCGTAGGGAGTCTTCGTTTGAGAAATTTAAAACACTGAGTCCTTTTGATCCAGTTCACCAATAACGATGGAAGGCATACATCGCGAGATGTTAACATTTCGTTTACTCTCTTCAGTTGTTGACATGCTGATTCCAATTGAACCTGGAAAAAAGTTTCAAATGTTGCGCAACAGAAAACCAAAGGCTTCTATGGGTGACGGAGACGGTAACAGTTAACAGATGGAACTCACCCCTCTGCGTACAAAAGGACTTGTTGGTCAGTACTAGATTGCCCTGGTAACTGATGGGCATGGCTGTGTGTGTGAGTGTACGTGTGTTTGGATGGTTGTTGTTTTCGGTGCTTAGCTTCACAATGTACATTAGACTTTGCTATACAAACTCAGATTGTAGTATGTACCTGATAAGATACAGCGAAGTGTACTCGAGGGACATATTGTGAAAAAGCCGTTTCCGAGTTCTTTGTTCAACCGAGATATGCACCTTTTGAGCAACGTAAAGGTCTTAATAATTTCTTTTACTGTACTCGTGTAATACTTGTCATTTAGAAGACGATATATCACCCGGTGATATCCCGTTAAAACATGTTATGAAGATTGTAGCGGTTCCGTTGGTGAAAGATCACGTGGAGAGAGACAGCAATGCAGCCTACAAACAGTTGCAGTTAACTGAGAGAAAACCTAAGTCACACTAACAGAATCTTCACCACCAAAAGTTTGCTGTCGTGTAGTTACGCGACTACAGGAGGATTGCGATTCGGTTAGGCTGGAAAAGCCTAATTCTAACTAATCAGCTACTGTTTAAGCCAACCATAGAAACCTTAAACTGGGTTCTCACATCCGGTGGACTAGATTTTAAGTCACTACAGTGATGCGTGTAGATTACCCACGAACGGATTTATGCATTTTAGTAACCCACTCGACTGGTACTGCCTGGATTTGTCTGACAGAATGGCCACATTGTTTTCTTTCTGAGAAAACCAGTCCTACTTTAACATTACAGGAGTACTTCGTTTGTTTCTTTAATGCTTGTTTGTCTAAAGTAGGCATAAGATACGAACATTCTCCACTTGTTAAAGGTTTGGAAGAAAGTTTTTCTTTTTGAGAAGCCGATTCTTGGGAGAAGGCGTTTTAATGCGGTAAGATGGCTTTTTTTCAACGTGATCAGTCCAGTCTTGCTTCATATTGAAGAGTAGTTGGGTAATTCACCCAGCTTTACAATATCATTTCGATCTTATGCTCATCTGAGGAGCTTCGGTAACTTCATCGAACTAGCCTAAAACGGATTACTAAAAATTCTTTCCAACCATTGCAAATTCGATTGGTTTTTGACACGTTTGGATGAACACTCCACTAAATTTATGGTTTTTGGAACCTAGAATAACAAAAGTCCCACTTGATCGCTATGTGGGTAAGACGCTGGTCTTAAAAATACGGTGCTTCACGGTTAGTTGTCTGGCCCGGACAAGAATATGCACTACCAGTGGCGACCTCTAACAAATGCGACACTCGTATACAGAACTTTTCTGATAGAGTCGAAATGAGTAGTGATTCCCTTAAGTCGTGCCAGTGCATGTCTGAATATTAGCGGAACATCATGTGACTATGCAGTGCTTTTTATCGTTGCAACCGTCTTCAGGAAACACGAAAACACGTCCCAAAGGGTGGATGATATAAGGGAGAACACTCTGTCTGCTCATATTCCCAAAACTGCCACTGTCGACGTTAACTGAGTGACCGACCGAACTGTTAGTAACATGGCTGGTGAACTGTTTCACATTCATTACCACCTGCTTTGTTCCGCCCGACCAAACTGATCGATTGACATGTGTTAACACTTGCTGAATCATGCAAATGATTGGTTGCTTTGTCATACGCTGTTGTGTAACTACCAATCGTTTACCGCGGCCGGAAAGCCACTGTTTGCGCGTTGGTTCATTCACATGCTTGTTCACTTTCGCGCTTGCGAATGTCAATGCAGTACTCGTTCTCCTAGCGTCGTTTTACCGCACCAGTAAACACAACAGTTAGGTCTTCTAATAAATGGTGATGGCAAGGGGCAATCCGGTGGGTGAGGACAGTGTATTACTCTACTAGGAGCATGGTTCTATCACCTTAGTGAACTAAATTTACGCCAATTCAATTAGTTTCATGGTTTGAGAAGTTACGTGGGGTTTATCGGAAGCACGCACCGTCCGGCTCACGAAACTTCAACAGGACCTAGTTTAGAAATCCGTTTGGAGAATCAGGTGAAGCCAGTGGGAGTACATCAAAGCCAAGACACCCGATCTAAATTCCCACTCCCTACCTCAGGTGCGCGTGTTAGGCTGACCAGGCGATTGTGAACGTGGAAGTAGAGTTCACACAAGTATCACAAGTATCTTGAGTCGAACCTGAAGACCAAAATCAGTTCAGCAAAATTGCCAGGGTCTCTGGATACCGATTCTCTTGTCCGCGGTAGGTAAAGGAGAACCTTGCATATCCTGTGTAGAGATCTCTCTACAAAGCTTGATGGGCACTATGAATCCAGTGGAGGTTCAACGGGACGTCAGCTGAATGAAGTTCACAACATACTGGCCTAACGCAACATAAATATCCGGTTGTTTAGACTCATTACTGTTCGTGAGCTCTGGAGGGTAACACGTGAACAACGACCTAACTTGTAAAGGGCGGGTAGCAACACGTTTGTTTAACTTCAGGATTATCTGAAGAGGTTTTCATCGATAATGAAGAAAAAGTTTGCCTAAATAGACGGCGGGTCCAACACGCTTATTGAGTGATATGGCCGGTGCTGACGGCATACAATCTTTCAGATAGTTGGGCAAGCTTGTCTACCCAATATATTCGAGAAAATTCGATGGATAGAGTAAGTACTGTCCATGCAGTACAAGCCAGAGATCAGCAGACATGCCCGTGAATCATTCGGGATAACCACTGACAAAATGCTTACTCGGATTCGTATCCTTAAGTCCGTCTGCCCTACACATCTGGCGATACCAACTGCATAAACAAAATAAGGGTTCCGGTAAGTTGCCCTTTCACTGTTTGACCAAATCCACTTCAATGAGTAGAGCTAGTAACCTCAGGCAATGTGAGTTTTGTGAACCAAAAAATATTTTTGGCTTGCAAAAAGAAGTACTTTTAAACGATAGTTATAATTTACGGAAGTCATGCGAGACTCCCATAAATATTTACTACAACCAACAACGTTGAATCTTTTCACTTTTAACGGTTTAAAAAAGCTACTGGGTCTTCCATCGTTTTAGAGAAACAGCTTATTTTGACGCCATTAACAATGTGAATATACGCTCCATTAAAATTCCCTGCCCTAATCTTCACCTTGCTTATGTGTGCATGTTTGCCTCTAAGTGGGTTATTTTACATTTCATGTTATTTTCAAACTTTACACAGTTCGGAATTCAAATCACTCATTGTAAAAGGTCTCTCTTTGATCAGAAAAAACAAACGACATTTGGCAAACAAGGAACCGTGTCTGGGTGGCTACCTATTTCTCACTTCGGAAAGAAAGTTAAATGTCCGTTGAATCGTTCTAAAAGAACCGAAGCGCTAAGATGGAATTCAGGTACCCGAACTGGGCAGTGTACCTTTTGTGATAAATGACTTAGTGCCAGTGCAAAAGATCAGGTGAATACAATGCAGCCAGTTTTCGAAGACGTTCACCTTCAGCTAACCAAACTTGATCTTTAGTTTAACAATCTCAAACTCGCTGGAACTTCATATGCAATCGAGATACTGGTAAACACCAGGGGAATAAATCAACGTTCCTCCATTACTTTTGTAGTAACCTGGTAATTTGTCACGAACTTCAAAGAACGTGCACATCATAATGTTCTAAGCTGGTACATTTAGAATACTTCATACAGTTACGTCGGAAATAGCTAAGCGGATGCTACGGACCTACGCCATTGATGTGCTGTAATTGGCGAACGCAACTCAAGTTTATTGTGTTCCATAGAAGTGGGTTAGCTGGAAAGGTTTACCCTGTGTTCGAAAATTCCGATTATGTGTGGTGTTCAGCTTGTAACACCTAAAACCCTCCACATACTTCGAGTAATAGAAACGACCTAAAAGAGCGTATAACTAAACCGCCTCCAACAGCGGCTAAACGCTTACACACCACGGAAGGAAGTAAACACAAATTCACGCCTAACCACTTAGAACCAGATGTGTGCACACATCCAAAATGGGTTGGCGTTACCACTTTTCGGATTATCCTGTCACAGTAGCCGAACGACATTTGTGCATAGTTGCCACCGCAAACGGTTTACGCCACATCGCCTCCGGTTTTAATCAGACACCACTTATACATTATAGACTCAAGAGAATGGAAACAGGAGACCTGTGAGAAGAGGCCTTTCTGGTCCTATCAGCCAGTGACAATTAGTCACATGGCGGAGCGGTAGGAAATTGAAACCCTTTTGTTTTGGGAACAGAACAATGGACGCTTGTGCTAAAATCTAGGCCAGCCAGGAAGATGTAGAAAACAGAAGACCAGAAGAGTCTCGGTACAAATTCAATGTGAGTCTGAGAAACCAACCAAAACCATTTGTGTGCAATGCGTCAACAAGGCTAGAGAGAAGAAAAGGTAGCAGACCACTGTGACACGAGTTTAAGAAAACGAGAGTGAACGGTTTCCCAGACGACGGGATTCGTTGTGACAAACATACTAGCCGTCTCTTGGTTGACAGTAAGTTGAACCGTTGTTGACAAGTCAATTCGAGACGACCAGTGCACTCGCGGTTCATTCCTCACAGTCTGGCTTGGCTGGAGTTCAAATTCTGGTTATGGGATATGTTGTAGTGACGAGCTTAAACGGAAGCAAAACTCAGGTTTCGTACTTTTTTCGAAAAGAACCAACTGATAAGCCCATATGGATACGAGTGCTATGATCATTTGTGGACGATGTTCAGTCTATACTACCAAGACCCTCTTAATATTTACCGGTACTCGAAATATTCTACAACAAATCTCGTGACTTTTGTAATTCAACTTACAAGAAAGTCTAGGTCTTGAATTATCCGCTGAAGTTAACAGGAGAGTGTCTTGGAGAAAAGGATGTTTGCTAAGAATTCGCGGATATGCATAAAGTTCATAATCTTGTAATACTACCTTCCCTACGTGAACGACTGAGTTAGAGGCAGTGGCTAATAGTGCTATAGGCCTCCTTCACTCTGTCACACAAGAATCACCCACTGAAAGCGGAATAGCCGGTGACTATGGGGGGCATCTCGACACAGTGTGGACGGGAGGTTGTTTTGCCAGTACTATCGGTAATCGAAGCTGAACCCAGAGATGGAAGCTGCGTTCCACAAATCTTTGACTTGGAGACGTATGGATAAAAGCACTGAGCTGAAAATGGCGCCCAATCGACTTGCAGAACATCAGATGAGAAGGTGAGAAAAAGTTGCAACTGATCTGAAACACACAGGAAACAAATTTGTGACGCTCAATGGCGGTTGCGGGGTAACCGCTAGTGAGGTAACTTTGGTGTAGTTGTTAAATGTGTTGATTTGATTGGGCCTGTCTAAAAAGTAACGAGAGAGTTGAAAAGCAAATGAAGATATGATGTTCTGTCTATGGTTTACTTGTTTTAAATCTCTGCACGCGATTTTAGCTGGAAAGAATAAGCAACCTACTGTTAGAAAAACATTGAATCATATATTTCCAATTTGGTTAGAAAAGAGAGCGGTGGTTGATTTCAGTCTATTCTGAGATCAATGTCGATAATCGGTGTTTAAACAGAACCTGCAAACCATAATGCAGGAAACCCACCAAAATGAAATCCTTTAAAGACCAAATTGCATTTCGGAACAACGGTCTCGTTTACATCACACAAACTCAGAAAACATTAACCAGGCGAACACCTGAATCAGACGTTATTCAGAAAAGCGTACAATCCATTGTGTACAAAACACTGCACATTCGAGTGAAAAGGTGTCGAGTTTGGATCGACACTTTCAGTAAGAAGTGGTCTAGTAAACATATGTGAATAACATGCATTAGTAAAATTGCCGACTATCACCGTGGTACTTCGAAAGATTACGCTTTCTAGACACCATGAAATAATGCATCCTAATTTCGCAATACTCAGCCTACACAATTTTGTTCCTCAAAGATTTTCAATATGTGAAAAACGCGCTGTGTAATTCACAACTAAGGACACCACTGGAAGCCATATTTTCAAACCGAATAAATGTATCCCAGCCAGCTCGTGGGGTTGGAGGGAGCACTAGTGGACGCTACATAGTGAGGCTTCCTGTCGGTTAGATATTCGGAAGACAAGTAGGGGCACAATTCAACACTGCCCATTTGCAACAGATAGAAGCAATACGCCACGTCGGATAGAAGCTAGCGTACTAACAACTTAACCACAGGGGACTAAATCAAATTGTTGGTCCTGGACTATAAGTAGGTATACAAGAAGTGTGCATTCAACACTACAGCAATACTTTGTGTGTTTAGAAAGCAGGTTTTTCAGCAAACGGCTGTAGGTTGGAATAACGCTGCGGCAAACAACAAATGTTCCCCAAACCAGTAGGTGGGCTACAAAAGAGAGAAGCAGCAGGGCCCAACGACACGTAATTACTTCCACCCGTGCCATCTTGTCAGGCGGTGGTCTGTTGCTCGATTGACAAACAAATGGCCTGTCCTGTTCGGTAGGGTGGTGTGACCAGCTGATTGGGTGTCGCGGCGCCGAATCGGTCCGGTTTAGTTTCCGTTTGAGGCCAGTGGAGATCGACCTCTTTTGGTGTAACACCCGAAGGTATGGCTGCTATACTTCAAGGATCAATGGTTACGTCAGGCCAGCTGGACCGATCGACGAGAGCAGGCCAGCGCACATGCAAGCCGTACTCCGATGAGCTTCAGATTTAGGTCTAAGAAACAGGTCAGCGACCAATCGAGACAGTAAGTTCGGCTGGTTGAACGATGTTACAAAATGAGGAGCAAGCCGGTTTGGTTGTCCTTCAACGATCGGCTGGAACCATCACTCTAAGCTCATTACTATACTGACTGTAGGCTGACTTTCCCCGATGAATACCAAACAGTATGGAACGTTTCCTAAACTAATCTGTTCAACTCCTAATTCAGTTTTATTCCGCTGTCATCTACAGGCGATACAAAGGCCGTTGCTCACAGATCAGCAAAGCATTTTCCTACTGTGTCAATTTCTTTAAGAAATTGTGGCTTGATGTAAAAACATAGTCGAGTCGTTTCAGATAGTTAACCCTTTCAGGGTGTTTTGCCATACTGATGTATGGGTTAAATTTCCCAAAGCCTATAGTTGTCCGTCTCATATAAGACTTAACTCTTCCCTGTTTTACAATTGATTACAACTTTTTATGTGTTGAGGCCGGTTGCTTGTAGATGCTGGGTTGATTGAAAGGATCACCCTCATTGGTCCGCTTAATTAGATTAGTATTTTTGCGTAGCATCCTTATTCTCAACAAACGCCTTGAATTTGATGTGGTGATTGCATTACCGCCAGTCTGTCATCGTTGTTCTGGAACATTTTGACCCAGTTATTATGGAGGGGCAGCAACAGGCAAAAGGGACACGTTTGTATTCTAACATGTCTTCAATCAAAAGCTCTCTCTACTGGGATCAAACATTTCCTGATTGCAGAGTCACTTGTCAAGTTTTCGATACGCATAATGGGAAGACGAGGTTGCTTGGTCAGCGTTTACTCAGGCAGTGGAGCCAAGTTCGTCACCTGGGACAATCAGCTTTGACTACAGGACGAGAAGTTGTTTCACGCTTTCCCCAACAACGAACTGCTACAAAAGGAAAACCTAATGGAATTATGATCTACCTTGTGCAAGCCACTGTGGAAGTGTGTGGGAGCGACTTGCACGATCGATATAGCGCATCCCGAGGCAAATTAGTTTGAACAAACTCCCGATGATCAAACGTGACGTAATTTCTTTGTCGAAACAGAATGAATAACAAAAAATATAAAATGTGTACCCTTTGCTTTTAGTGTTCAAAACCAGCTTGCTTTCTCGTCTAGTGACGTAATTCTGAGTTGAACTAAGATCAAATAGGTGAAGATCCTCTCAAAAATGCGCCGTCAACGAACTTCACACGAATGAGCATTGTTCACTCAGTCGTCTCAGTATCATCAACAGCCTGGGAATAAAGTTTTTAAACTACAGCCGAGGGAAATGCTGGAGTCAAAAGACACGAAATTCACTGCCTGTTGATTCAGTCATACTCGAGTATTCATCCTCACCGCACTTATGGCTTGAAGGAAGGAGCCGAGCTACGAACACCCGGGAACATTGCATAGTGAAAACTGTCAAGAGGGGCCTTACAGAGCACGCTTCTCTCCGGTAAATCCTCATCCAGTTCCTATTTGAATCACGCTTCCATTCTTAAATTCCTTTCTGTTAGCACTCTGGGGTCACAATGTGATCAGATGGCCCTAAAGTGTCTAACGAGGTTCTGGGACTATAACAACTGACATATTACAAACACACCCACATTATTGCTCGCACAAAAACACAGTTGATATGAGAGATCAGCGGTAGTGAGATGTATATCATCGGCTATTCTGTCTACCTTGGTGATTACAAGATGCAGCGCATGGAGGCAGTAGCTATCTACCTTAGTTCTAAATACTCCTCTCTGCTACAGGCAGCAATAATACCTACTTTTCTTTGCGCGATTTTGTTCGTTCACAGATCATACTCCGCAAGCATGATGAGCTTTTATTGGAGTCGTCTACCGCTCATTTTTCAGCTCGCCTTCGAAGGATGGGGCTCATCTCCCTCATCTGGGTGAATTTATTCCCACTCAGCACTCCTCTAATTTGTCTACCATGGGTGAAGTTAATGTCCCAAAATCAACTTTCACGCAGCATCCACAACATGCTCTCAAAGATAGGTTCCACCCAACCCTACAGAAAGCTTGGACACCACGTCTGAAGTTTGAAACTTGGCATTGTCCAGGACGAACGTCTTCGCTCTATCTCATAAACACAAACAAAAGTCATTACGTTGCCCAGGTTAGCATTTAGGCTGCCTTGGGCCATGGTGATCAACACGTTACAATCTTTGACTTCCTCTGCTCATAAATGCAGTAACCTACTAGGAAGCATTTGGTTCGGAATTTCAGTCGCACCAGCTATATCGGTATGTGAAGTCATCTCAGGAAACTTTAGGTAGGTGGTGGTTCATTTGCCTTTGACTACGTACGTTACACATGACTGACTCGCACGTTCCTCGCGACTTCGTAACGTACCGTTTTCGTTCTTTTCGACCCAGGGGAATTCGTCTTCTTCTTGACAGTGACGTGCAACCATTCGGTAAACAGAGACATCATGGTAAGTCTAAAGATGTCGAGGTCCTTCCCAGAACGATCAAGCTGTGCAAGTCTGAAGTTCGTCACAGCTTTCTTAAATGACAATTGAAAATGGTTGAAATGGCACATTCAAACAGTCTTCTATCCACAACCACACGCGCCATCTTAATATGAATTTACCTTCAGCTCTGTCTTTGCATTAATCGAACGGTGACGTCATTACTGAGTTACTTAAGGTTCAGCGAGCTGCCATTTTTAACTTACACATAACTTCTCAATGTCTACCTCTACTGGACGTTAAGCATATTCTCACATTTCAGCGTGTGTGATTAGGTTCGTATTATTGTGCTGTGACTGAGTAGTATGAACAGTATCCTCTTTGCAGCATAGCCAATTCTGGTTGGTTTCAATCTCTTGACTAACCAGGAAAGGCTTGTTAGGTACGACTATCAGACTTCGTGAATATAATTCATATGTAATTTTCTGCCCCGGGAAATATCTGACGATTAGACCAGCTGTAGTCCATTTATCCATCTTGCTAACTTATTCATAAGAACCTTGCTATTTTATTCTAACCTTGTTTCGATATGTTGGGTCATTAGTTTCTCTCTACGGGTTTCTCAATATTTTTACAGAAGATCGTACATGTTTGGTTTGTGAATTGAACGTGATAACAAACGGTGAACGAATAGAATGACAGTGGTACGAACCTTTTGGAAGAGCGACCACTATGTCCACTTGTATGGATATTGGGGTTAATTAGTCACGGGTACAGTAGTTCGGTTGACTAACCATAGCATTGAAACCTGGACTGATTTAGGCGGAAGTCACTAATACCTTCTCGACTGAACGTCTGCGGGTCAGTATGATATATATAAGCTGAATGCCACATATGTGGAAAGTAGTTGCAACGGAACACGAATTAATTGGGGCTAGGCTACTTACTACAATATGTAGAATCTTTCGTAGCAAATCAGTTGAACTGTGTTGATGTTCGAAGTAACACTGATGCGAAATTCGATGGCTGGAACCACTTTTATTCGAACAATGTCTACTCATCTTAATGTTGTTTCATTAATCACTACCCCCAGTGAAACAAGGAAGCAGAACAAGAAGTTGACCAAAGTGACGGTTCTTAAGACCATCGAACTTCACGTGTGATGACCGCTAGTCTGCCTACATGACATGGACACAAGTTTCACGAATCTGATTGGGTCGGTCCTACCGCCAACCAGATGGGGTTATCGTGGGAAATCCATTGGGACCCAACCTAACGGGGTTCTTCTCGTTAATGTTCGGGCGAGAATTGACCACATACCTAGCAGGGTTGCTACATTACAGACGCTTTGTCGTTGACACTAATATCAGTTCGTTCTAAACAGGCAATAAATGATGGAATACAACCCCTAATGGCTGTACTTCCAACCTGTAGGTAACGTATGAATTTGAGTCCAACAAAAGTCTATCGTTTCTAGACGTACCCATATGCCGTCAAGAGAATGGTTTTATTAATAGAGCTGTTAAAAAATCCACGTAGTCTGGCCAGTATCAAACCTTCAGTAGTTTCAAGCAGGACCAGCATAAAGGCACGCTTGTAAATAGGTTATTCACAGAGGCAAACCCAATCTCTGCACTAGTGAATCATACAAATGAATAAGTCTTGACCACGTCCGTACTAGAACTCAATGATTGCTTTGAGAGCTTCGTGGAAGGACGGAGTAGACGAAAGCCGCCAATAGAATAGGACACCACTGTAGCGTAAAGGTCAACACAGGAATGCCTTTTAAGACCAGTTACAATATTTGTCACAAAACGCATAGATTGATTAATTCCACTAGACGAATATTTAGCTCAGCCGAACTGGGACCCATAAACTACCTGTGGTTTGAATCAAAAGAGATCTGCCTGTCTTTACTAGCTCACACTATGTCTGCAAAAGTGCAGGTTGTTTCAGGATAAGTTAATTAGAGAAACGCCCGGACTCCCGATGGAAGGATATTTTAACTAAGTGGGTGTAGAATTTCTTGCTACCGGAGAACCACACTGTTGTCCAAGTACGTAAGCAGCTAGTTTACACAGTCGCTAGATACGTCCTGATCAATGGTCATTCCGATCCAGCTCGTGCATTAAGAATTCAAGACTTTCCAGGTTCGTCGAGGTGGTTGCAATCAATTGCTTAAAACCAGCCTTGTTGTTCGTGATCTTGACCCTACCCTGAACTTGTTGAATGACCTAGTGACTGATCCTCTAATTGTTTGATCTTGAAATTATTCCTGTTATTGTACAATTGGCGCTGACCAATCAAAACAAAACTTTTCGTGCCTCAATTGTTTGCTTTTTCTCATTCCCAGTCTACTTCTACCTGCTTTTACTCGAGTGTTGCTGGAAGATCAACCTGTACAGACATTATTTTGAGTATTCTGGTAGTTGGTCGTGTACATCACGTTACATTTCCCCACATTAATCATCCACTTAAATTTCCGTTTGCAGAGTGTGCAGAATCACAGTAATTACAACTTGCAACAGTCTAACACACTTGATCACATTCAGGCCTTTGTTGGAATTACGTGAGAATATTCTCTTGTATTAAGTAAAGTGGAATTTTTAGAGTATGGCTTCATAATGTTCAAGAAAGTAGTTGATCAGCTTGTTCATATTATGTGCGGTGCACAGTATACTTACCGAGGAACAAAAGGCCAAATACTGGTTAACTGAGAAGTGTTCGGTGTTAACTGAATAACTTATGCTGGAAATTTGGACGTTCTCTCAACCTCGGGAGTTCGTTCATTAAAAGAAGCATCACTGGCCTTTCAGGAAACTACGAGGGAGTTATTGAAGTGAAAATCCTCACAGAATAGTGGACTACACTGAATCAGCTGGCTATCACAGATTAAGGGGTAGGTTACAGCTGAGAAATCGTTGACTTCCATAGTGGCCTTGACCCGGGTGGAACGGCCAGTTGACACTTCTGAAACCGACTTTTACGGGCGAGAATCGATTGCCGCGAAAATGGCTACCACATTTTTGGAAGTGTCCATTTCAGATGGCTCAGTACAATTGAGAATGAGGACATCCCCTCATGCTTTAACAAAATACAATGTAAAACCAAATTTAGTGGCAAAAATGGTTCTGGTGCTATCAGGATATCGGTTTGCTAATCTGTCTTCAAAGTTTGAGCCTAGGTTCTACTAACTGGAACTAAGTGTTAGAAATTAATGTGCCTGATGAGCAGTTTGGCTCTTGTTGTTGTTTTCGTCTTTTGCTTTCAAATACTAATGAGTTGTAAGCTTGACAAGGTGCCATACGCTCATATGATAAACTTTACCAAGGCGTTTGAATTTCTGAGCCTTGAGACCATACCAGGCAAATTAATTATTTCACTTAAAATGTCCCTTGCGGGTATAAGAGTGTTTGCGCATTTGTATTGATTGACCTGTGATGGCTTTGACATTTAAACCATAATTTGCACCGTCTACCTGTGTGAGCATTGCTGCATGAACGAGTATTTTACTAGATGAATCCATATCGCACACTTCCCGCTCATAGGTTCCGTAATCCACAACTAAAAACTGCGCAAAAAGCAAACGTGTGTAGAACAACAAACTACGTTAACTTAACTTGACGGTAACCGTTTTGGTACGCATGTTTGCAGCGGGTGACTATAAAGTAATGGGGTTCCCATGAGTTGTAGCAGCGGATAGCATATACTTCAGTAGACTGTACGAGAACGATGAGTTCAGTCTTTTGTAATGATCGGCCGTTAACAGTTGTTTAATAATCAACTCAGACGTGGTCACTAGTGTCAAACAATGCTATTTCATAGTTACGGCCTCATAAAGTTTGAACTTGACTTTCTTACCAACAGGCGCTCTTCAACTGTGTGTTTAAGCTATTCAGCTTGAATGTCAAATGAATGGTCCCCTGTTGTGCGTACACGCAAGGCTGTAGAATTAAAGGACTGTCTTCTGAATCAATCGTCAGCATACCCTTGTTTACGAGACATTTTTTCACGAGTTCCCTCTTTCCAGGGTGAGACAATTGAAGTTATGTCTTATATTCTTATTGGCAAAGTGGGTGTCAACGAGGTACAGAGTTTTGTTGTTTATGTAACTCTGAGATGAAAAGTATTGAAAGATTGCACAGCTAAAATGTGAGCTACGTTTTGGGTATCTCTAAGGGACTCAAAAATAGAAGGAGATTTAGCTGTCTACTAAACGACGGACCAGCTTGAACAAGAGTATGACAGTGAACTATAAATCATATGTCACACTGATGTGTTTTATTCTGATCCAATTTCGCTTACAGTAAGTACGGTGTTTCCAGAAGACCCATTGACAAAAAATGATCGCAAGCATCAAGACGTTTCGCCCAGCAGTCCCCTGTGTCATACAGCCTGTACCGATATTCAGACAAGCTTGATGACTGAGACACGTACGACGGATGGTAGAAAACTGAGGTTGCCAGAGATTTTTTCTGAAAAGTATTCTGCTTTCTTAAGTAAATTCCGAATTGTGGAGCTAGACTAGGCGGAGAACTGAGGTAAGAAGAGTGGTCTGGTAGTGTCTTGAATTAACCCGTGACAATGACTTCAGATTGTACGGCGAGAAAAGAAAAAAATCGGTCTCAGTTGCACTGACCAGACTATTTCTGACTGCGGTGAGTGTAAGCACAAATGTTTTGGCTTTCTAGGATGATAATTTATGAAAAGGCTCATCACGGTGGGACACCAAAGATGTTGTGAGTCTGTCGAGCGTAGATAGATTCCGCGACATATTTCTCTGTTCTTTAACACAGTAACCACAACAGAATGCTAGGATACATATTTATTTCTGCCAAAAATCCAGGTGGTCTGGTTTATTTAACATCTTTCTGTTGACGCTGTCCTTAAATACCCTTCTTAGCTTGCTGTCCTCGCGTCCTAAATGTTGCACTATTTGATGTCTCTAAGCTTTATTTTTGTTGAAAGTTATCAATGAGTGGTATTCAGCACAGTTTTACACACGAAATAGAGTCATGAACTCATTCTATACCGTTTTATTCCTCTTGATCAACGCGTGTAGAATGTGCAAAATGTCCAAGTAGCTTCGATCTTCTTACTGGCCAGCTTCTTGTCATCTTGTTTCCGGGGAACAAAAACCTCGGGATGGTGTACATCCGGCTAACCTATCTAGGCTGGCTTTACTACGAAGACCCTCACTTACATACTTCCTAATTTTAGTCTTCAGGCCCCACATCAGGCGGGGGGCGTGCGATCCGAATCACCAATGGTTCAGCGCGAGCAGTCTCCTCTGCAACATTCAGGCAAAGGCGACTGGTTATTGGGTCACTCTGACAGCCTTATCCGAACGTGGATATCAGTAACCATGTACGCATGTATTTGGGTGGCATTAGTATACCATACAGTGTCATCATCGCCTGCTTTACTATAGCACCGGAGGATTTTTGATGTGTGTGTGTATACCTGTCACCTTCCGACATACGTTGTGAAATCCCATTTTAAATTTTATTCTAACAATCTCACGGAATTTTCTTTTAAAAGTGTCGATGACCCACCAACCGTCCCAAAACAAAGTTATGGAGTAACGAGAGAACGCAATTTATGACGAAAACACTGTGTGGTTTTGCATTTTAACAGCAACTGAGAGACGTGCAATTATGGATTAACTTTTGTCGCTGGTTCGAATCCAGCCGAAGCCCTGACTTTTCACAGTTGGGTCTCATCTAAATTCATTAATCTGCTACACTACTTATTAGTAANTGGGTCTCATCTAAATTCACTAATCTGCTACACTACTTATTAGTAATACGATTTCTACTTTGTTCCACTCCCGATAGCAATATCCAGCCATAGGTGATTGTTTGAGTTAGGAGGCCAGTCATCAAATTGGTAACATTTTACAGAACTAATTTCTGATGCGAGTCTTCTTTTCTCCAACCGGTTTCGCAAACCTACCGTCCGACTCTCATCTTCAGGCTAAATAGGTCACTCGAAAGGTGAGCAAAGCAGCAGCTGATGGGTTAACATTCGTGAAATTAGACCAGGTTAACCGAATTTCGTGACAACAGAAACAAATGTAGCGACGCACTAGACTTGCTTATTCGGTAGACTTACCGACGACCAGTATGGTTGCTTATGTGGTGCTTCATATACATATATACATTGATGCAAAGAGATCAGTGTTATAAGGCAGACAGTTATTCAGCATCACCAAGGCGAATGAACCACGTTCATTAGCCACACTGTAGTAATTTGTGCACTGAAAGGCTGTGTAATCTGCTCTTCAGTAGTTAGTCTATAAAACAGGCCTATGCGATATAGACTTCTAATTACCGCCAAGTCCGGGACTATGTGGTCATCGATCTCATCATACGGAACATATACAACTGTCTGGGTTATTAAGTTCCTTGGTCCAGAGTGACGCCGTGCACGCTGTCCAACCTTGGAATAGAATGTTGAAGTCCACTGAAGAGAAGTGCATGCCGAGGCAATAAAGTGCCTTCGGCCACCTAAGTGTAACCTATACGGATCATGTAGCAGTATGAATTAGAGTGATCTGATCAATGGTCATTAAGTCTGGGGTTGGTCATCGGACAGTAGTTCCACACTTCTGTGTTGAAAATTAGACAGGGATGATACCAACACCATGGTTGAAAAATATCACTCACTGGGAGTCTAGCTCGAGTAACGATCGTGGCGGTATGGCAGTAGGGAAATGAGATTTGTGCCAAAACTGCCACGGAAATAAACATCCTAGCCGTAGTAATTTACAAGCCCTGGTAGATAACACAGTCTTGCACCTACTGACGCCAGTATTTTGGGTAGTTCGAATGGGTGACTTTTGGAAGGCAAACGTTTCAACTACTTATTAGTAAAATGTCCGAGAGAAAATTGTTATGCATAACTCAGTGACGGATTTATACTTGTTAGCTGTGCTTAAATAAATCCTGGTTTATCATTTTAATCATGCAAATTCGATTGGGTCAATACAGTCGACAACCAGACAGAAAAAAATAAATTGACAGTAAACTATATCGTATTTGACTAAAATACAGTAACTTGTACCACACACGGTTGAGATTTAATCTCAGTATATTTTGTATTCTCTCTTGCTTATGATAATTTTTGAAACTCATTGAACAATGCTGTTCTAACATTTGCATCCGCTCTACATCGCGTTCTATGTAAACAGCACACTATATTTGTCATGTAACATACATATATGATTTTATCGGGCGGTGCTGCACTAAAAAATTACTAAAATTTAGTAAAAGTTATAAATCTGAGCGTGGAAACCAAACTTAAAAATAATCAGCCTTCGCACCAAATTTTTGTCTTTGTTCACCTATGCACTAGAAACAACACACAAAACTGAACCTATAACCGATGAGCCAGTAAACCTGATTTTCATTGTTGTTAGTAACCGCTGGCAGTACATGTCCTTGTCATGAGTTGTGGTGAAGTCCGCTCAAATGACCAGCTCTATGGAAAGGAAAATTCTAGACCAGTGCTTTTAAAAAAACGAGGCAAACGAGAAGCTTATCCGAATGTCGATGTTACGCCCAGTCTCGAACGATATGCGAATTAGACCCACTCGTATTAGTAATAAATGGAGGCCGAAATAATGCTTCTGTACTCTGCCATCACGCGTTCTTTGGTTATTCTCTGCCCAATTATGAAATATCGATTCCTATAGGCAGAAGTCCGAGTGTTGCATCGTGTGATTACGTCACGTTTATGAATCATTTTTTTCTTCAGGATTATTCATTAAGTCAGTAACGTTTGCCGGTATCCTAGTTGTCGCTGTCATATTTTCCTTCCCTTTCTTGTATTCCAGTTGAACGTTGAAGTGCAGTTCTGTAAACTTCCATTAGACCCTTGTACATAGTACACTTCTTCAAAGCCTCTGTGGTAAAATCTCCTCGTAAAGACATATCTTATGTTTTATGCAACATGCGATCCCTATCAACGTGTTGGAACACGTTGGTACGGTAACGCAAAATTATATTCTCATTGTTAACCAGTGGATTGGGACTGAAACACGGTCATTGTGTACATGGTGGATACTTTGTTTAATTACCAGGCTAATTCCGTTTTCCCGACTGATCAGACAACTTCACTAACGATCTCCCGTCTCAAAGTGTACTGTGCTGACTACTTCGCGTGTATTTTCCAGGTAACGTACATATTGGTGCACATACAACCTAGAGTCTATACCGTTGTGCTGTAACAATGCTGACCGGCTTATCAATCACGTGTTGCTTGTTGATATTAGGATCAGTTCATGGAATATATTGTGATCACTTCACAATGGACACAGGCAACATGCTCTCAAAAAACATGAGGACGTGTTGCTCCGCCATTGTGTAGTACTGAAAAAGTAAAAAAGACGATACGCTAAAATAATACTGTTTTCCTGATGCACTGACAATGTTAGCAGCAGTTACGAGATCCTATTTCAAAAGAGCCCACTAAGACCAGAAATTTGTTTTCCGTAACAGAACATTGAAAGTAATGGTAACTTTCTGACGAATTTCTAATCGATTTCCATGAGTTACTAAACAATCACAACCAGTACAATCTGTTTGTACACCATTAATGAAATATTATCATTCACTGAAAAAATTTCTTTAATGACTACTTAAATGTCACTAGCTCATTTCCATCTACTGATGTAATACAATGTAGCACGCGTTAAATCAACTTACAGGAAAAGCCATAATTTTACATCAGTTTCAGTGCGGGCAAAAATTGGTTTTTACATTATCTGCGACGCTGTCATAATTACACATTTAGTTGCAGTTCGTTTAATGGGTTTTTAGGTTCCTTAGTGTTTTTCGCAAATACCCGTAGTATCACACTATGTACGCACTTGAAATCGCAAAATGTCATTATTTAAGTGCGAGAAACTCTAATGTTTTCATTGATCTTGTGGCTATTCTGCCTTTTTACCTTGACATTACTTAAGTCGATTTAAATAGCTTTTCAACAAAGTTGGAAATCAACTTCTTCATTCAAACTTATTTAGAGTGGATAAAAAGTCTACTAAACTCTGGCTAACTTGATGGTTATTATCCCTTTTGACGACTGACCGTGAATTATCAGCGGCCACTTCAATAAATGCAGATCGGACTTGACCGATAGTCAGTGGACGGAACAAGCACATTTTTCAATTTATCCAACGTTGCTGATGATTTGATTAGATTAAATAAGAGTGTAGTGAGGTGATCGTCGACGCACTCCAGACTGAGATTACTGAAGTATACTAACAAGGTGGCATTTTCTACGTAGGGCTAATTGAGTTTGTCCGGTTGTTGAAGGCACAGTTATACTATGCAATAGTCGCTTGCTATGACAACCTGCTCGTGTTCTTGTTCCACACAGTTCGGTCCTTCTTACAATTAGATTGCTTGATGCCTGTAAAGTGAACACATTACGCTGTTAATCATGGCCCTCACATTCAAACTTAATTCTTGCCCGCCGTTTCTGAAAAAATACAGTCTGATTTGGACTGGATGTCCGTTTCATTCGCTGTTTGACTGACGGACAACTCAGCTCTCGCTCACTAATCGAATATGTTTTGCAACCAAAAGCACATTTATTAGGTTAAGTATATAATTTTTACTTGATCGTTGATGTAGTAGAGAATGCCACATATGCAGATGGTTTTCAACATCGGTGGAGTGTGTTTGCGCATGGACGGTTCTCACGAATAATGTCCATTTACTGCCATCACCGACTTGAGACAGACAAAAATCTAATGTTATACTGCTCTCGCCTGTGGAGTAGGCTAGACAGAGATGTCAGCGTTGGGAAGCTGACGGTGATGAAGAGGTTGGACAGACACTTTTGTGGTGCTTCCTGAGGAACTAGTTCCGACTTTTTTCACACACATTTGGAGTTTTCCTGGAATAGATTACCCCTAGGTCTCACCGAGTGTACACCGACCTGCCGCTGTGAATAAACATGCAAATATTGGCGTAATATCACATAGGATTTATGACATTCGTTAAATCGATTTTATTAGTACTCACCAATACCTATTACCTACAGTAAGCACAGTCTGTCTGAGCGTACTGGGATTCTCGACGTGGCCATCACCCTATATGTAACCAGGGTGCATCAATGAGCAGCCTCGCATGAAATGATGCACAGTAGGATAGTTTGGGAAATTTAGGATGTCCACTTCTGCTGAATTACTGACGGGACTTCATACACCGAATGTAATGCATAGTAACGCTTCGTACAATCGGATCACACGTGAATGTGTAATTGGTTTTAAACAGACGACTAATGACCCATACAGCGGATGTAAGGATACCGTGACGGCTAACGGTCAAGAATGATGATCGCTAGGGCAACAACAATATCAAACCAGATGAGTTTTGATCTTGCAAAGGGGATTGTGTTAATTAAGTGATTGGTGGCTCAATAAACTAAAAATGCTATTCTGGTTGCACTGAAAACCCACAGCGAACTGTGGCGAGTTTCTAACTTGCGGCCATTTTGTACTGCGTCTTGCTGTAAATGAGGCTTGTAATCATCAGCCAGCAGCTGTGGGTGAACCGGGATATTTAGTTGTGCTTCCACCAGCTATGCGAGCTTGTCATAATGAGATTGGGAGACTGGTGAAAATGTAACCCCAGAAGGCAACCAAAAATGCGGGGGTTTACAGTCTGTATGTACTAATGACAGTGAGCATGCAAAAATGAATACAAACCTCTAACGTGTGTAGGCTAACTTAATTAATAGTCCAATGTGACACGGTACGGATGACAACAAGCCAATCAAACGATCCAGATTGTTGAGACTCACGGCATTGAAACTTTTGGCAGCGGTAGTCACATTTTAAACCTGTCAATGGATGCCAGTAAACTCAAGAGCCTAACCATTAATCATAGACAATTCCTCTTGACTCACACTCAATGTCTTCCAAGAGATTGCGGTGATCAAACTAGCCTCCCTCCAACCCACACACTATTCCATTTGCCTCCTCTTCTGTGGTCTGGATTGTTTTTTGATTTCACGGGTGACCACTCATAGAGTGCCGTCAGTTCGTGAATAACTGCTAGGCATTCTGCCACGAACGTATATTTGTTGAAGGACGGGTTGTGAAAAAAAATGCCAGAATGATATTTAACCTGGTTGAAGGTGAACGTCTACGAACTTGTCTTAAAGGTCATTTCGGCGGTCGGCAAGTTCCAGCCTAGCCACCACGAATGACTTTGAGGGTGGAACTCTGGTTATCTCGATTTTCAGCCAGCTATGCTTTTAACCAGTGCTGCAGGTGAAAAAAGCACGCTTAATATCCCCACAATAATTTTGAGAAGCGCCATAGAAACGGCGACCTGCGATGTTATTTCTGACATTATTTTTTCCTTCAAGAGCGTGTAACAAATGTGGTACCAACAAAGCTTCCACCCATCACTAACAGCCACATCTTCCACGAGTGCTTCTTCGTGGCACCTAGAAGTTCATCTCATCCCGATTCACTCTTACCCGACGTCTGCAACGGATGTTTTCCTGTTATCACAAGTATGGTTACAGAGTACAAACGAGCGTACAGAATAAGGTGCAAGAGTGCAACCCTGTGTGCGCCATTCACATTTGTGGTATCTATGTCTTTATATCATAGAGTAGACATTTCATCTGCGCACAAGACTACGTTTCTGCTTAGTGTTTAGCGAGACAAAACTCCGGGTATTGCGATATTAAACGAGTAGCCTCATACTTTTCTTTCATTCTGTTATGAGGAATAGATGATGACGCCACAACTTCTCTAATGCTATTGTGATGTTATCTTTCAGCAACTGAAGCTGGTGGCCAAAATTGATGCATTGCTGACAAAGCTAAAGACAAGACTGGAATACTGTGATTTAGTCGATCCAGTTAAAACCACGAACACTTAGTAACTTCTGAGAATTTCCCACCGTAAATACGGTTGGTGTCACACATTTTGTGCCACACTGTGATCACGTGAATATTTATACAAAAAATTGTACGACGGATGCAGGTTAGATGCGTTTAAACAAGGCACTCTTCAGGTGTTTATGTGCTCTCGCGTGCCTTATCATGCCTTATTATCCTGTGAATTCTTAACAGTGTAAATGTGATACATTTCCAGCTCTCTTTGAAATATGGAAATTTAAACCAAACCATGTTTTCAGGCAATGTGTTTACCGTTGACACCTCTGGGTACCCGCTAGTTTGACAGATGCTTTTTGTCCTATTTTCTTAGTGCACACTCCACTAGAAGGGGTTTCTTACAAAACCTATTGGTATTGAATGCGTCAGAAACTTTGGAATTGCAAGTGATGCTCTGTTCACGTGCGTCCGCGGTATATAAATATTACGTATGGATATACTTAATACTCAGCTACCCCACTTAAAAATACTGTCCACGGGAATAGCCCAAAGTGCTCGCTTCTGGCTGGTGGTGTCCGTCCGGATGAGAAACCAACCAAGACCGTATGTCAGCGGGAAATGCGACACCATTAGGTGGTGTTTTATTACTCAAAATGTGCCATTTGTGATGGATTGCACAGTGTGTTGTCGTCTTTGGATACCACGCTCCTGATACTTAATTTTGTGCTCCGGTTTAAGTAGTCTAGGGGCCTGTTAATGGCAAGCAAGCTGGATGTCTACGTGAGATGACTTCTTCAAACTTTTAGGATTATCCTAATCTTTCCGGAATCGCCACAAGGAGCCATTCTCTAGACCATTCACTTGTGTAGTGAAACGACAGCTCTATCAGTTTTGTCACAACCGCACCACCTCCGCTTCAGATTCTTTCGGGTTCCTCTCTGATCTTCAAGGTATCCACAAACTGCGTCTTGCTGACGTCAAATTGTTGGTTCACTCATTGTATTCTTTCAGCAAGCATAGGTGGTGTCAAGAATACGGACGATTTTCTAGGCATCAAGTCGATAAAGTCACAGCACCGCGTATTTAATGACTGTAGATAGTTCGCTGTTACCGACATCACATTTGTATACTAGTATTGATGCATAATGTATAACACAATGCATTGACGGAAATACTGGCTTGTTCAAAGTCTGTCGGACAAGAACAACAATGAAGAACAGCCAGACTGTTTGGGGAATGATCAGCTTAATTGTTACACATAGGTCGGGTCCACGATTTCCGTGAATGTACTCATGATGCTAAGCGCCGTTTTCTCTTTGAGATAGGAGTCGAATCGGCTGGGAAACCAGAATTACATTTCTTGATTAGACCCGATGGATGGTCCCTACAGAAGCCTATACTTCTTTAGAAGCTCCATAGCATCAGACAAATGACCAGCTGAGGCAACACCGTTGTGCTAACTACAAATACGCTGTAGTGATCAGGAATGTACTTAACTCAAACCCAAAGCTAGTTTCTACGCAGTATTAACAACGTAGCCCGCCAGCCAACAAAACTGTAGTGTAATCAGTATTTGTACAGCGTAGTTATGCATGCAATGGAACAACACTAGCATACACTGTTTGGTTAGGAGTTACAGCCACTACAACCACTGTCTCCCATGTGCTGAAACCGCCATATTAAACAACATAAATACGTCAGTATAGGTGGGAGACATGGAGATTTCAGTTGTAACATAAGGAACGTTGGTCTGAATAGTGAATGACTGGAGAGATCATTAAGGAAGGTAAAAAATTGTATCATTTTTCCTCTCTGGTTGGACTCAGCTTTTGAGTTTGCCCGATCGGGGATCAAAAGCGGCAAACTCCTGCGACACGTCTTCACGAACAGCTAGGTTATCGTCCACGTAGTGTTTAAACAACACCGCCTTTGTAAAACTCTTGTGTAGGACGGATTTTATTTTGACCACAAGAAAACAAGCAGCTAACTGAAAGAATTATTCTATATATAAATTGATTTTGGGAAGGTCTGCAAGGCGCGTTAACGTTCCGTAGTACCTGGCATCGCTAAACGGAAGGTTTTATCCTTGTCCGGATTCATCGGGTATTTTGTTTCAACAGCCTACCCCTGACCAGTGAAAACTAGGCTGTCAACAGCAAAATCAAGCAGTTGAGTTGAAGTTATTATCAAGAAACAGTACCATTGAAAGTTATAGCCTTTTGGCCGTATCCACTGCAAGGTGTCAATCTGGGGTGGACTATGTTCACCTAGAACGGATCCTTTGAGGTTTTTGCTACCGCGGCACAAAGTGTACATTTTTTCTGCATTCAAGGCTAACAAAGAAACACTTCAGAGAAAATCTAAAGGATCTTCTGCTTATTTCAATTGTACCTCTGTCCCGTAAACTTGTTTTTTGATTTCCATATCCCCACGGATTACGATACCCCAGGACCGGATAGTGTCTGGGATGAAGAAATTTTAGCAGTTTATTTGCCAGTTGCATAAACTTCTTCGTCATGGGTTGTTTGCGTAACAGATGGTTTGGTGGACAAGTGGCTTCGGGTTGTAAAGCAAAGATTGAAGGTCCGGAGATCGTTTGGTCTGACTGAGTGCAAACAAGGATGAAGCGAAATTTCTCATTGTCCGCTTGTCAGGTCAGACGAGAGTGGTGATAACGGGATTTCGATGTAAACCGGAGACAGGTAAGCTGTCAAGTAAAGCACATGATGACTAGCTGGCCAGCTGCTTAGACTCTCTGAGTATTACTGGACATAAGACCTGAGATAAAGTGGTCATTCCAACGACTATTACTTCTGGCGGATGGATATTTGTTGCTTCAAGGAAGTGAAAAATGTGGTTGGAATGACAAACATTTTGTTCCTGTTCAATTTCTGCGGGAATATCTTTGTTTTTGTTACATTACTTCATCTTAATTCATTTTACTGCCGTCTCAATTTTCATAATCACATGACTATTCAGGCCTTACGTCGTCCGGCTGCAGCTTTCTGTGTTAACGTGAACAAACCGGATTGGAAGTAACCAAACGTTTCGAATATACACTCGACCGGGCACATTGGTGGAATTGTACTATTGCATTTCTTCTATACTCCATTGCAATGCACTAGGTTCTGAGTTCATCATTTGCCAGACGTCAGTCGTACAGACAACATTTTGGGATTACTGTTTTTGACTAAGACGTAAAGCACTGAGTGAGAAAACTACAAGGTCATCTATGCCTTGCAGTCTTTCCGTTTGCAAATCACAAAGTTAATTATGAGAAAAAATGTTTAAGAACAAAATATACCGTCGTCCGTATGACCGTTCAGTATAATTAAGACAGAAGTGAAAGAGTGGTAACCAGGAAACGTAGAAACGGATGAACGGAACTGTGGTGTATCGCAGTTTTTGGTGAGCCTCTATCAATACCATCGTTTGACTCATTTTATCGTTTTTATGAAACCCTGTTTGATTGTTGTGTTTTGTCTTTGTTCTTCCTTATTGTTCCCTATACCTCAACATTTATTTACCACTTACTGCTTATTGCTATTTACTGTGTTATGTCTTCAACTGTTGCCAGAATCAACGACAGCTTGTGCCACATTGCCTACAGGAACAGCTCAAAGTGTGAAACAATGATATTGACAAGACCGCTGTGCAAAATCACATGCTGGGACAGAATTCACGGGACTTCAATGAAACCTGTCTTCTGTTTTTTAATTTAAAGATAAAACAGGTCTTCTTGGGATGCATTTCGTAGGAGATTTTGAAATTCTGCTGTTATTATTCTACAACTTTTGCGGTTTAAGATGTTTAGGCTTCCCCCGCACTACAAGAGGTTTGTCAAGTCTTGTACTTTTTTCTTGTGATCAAGTTCCCTTTATTTTCTTCGGAATTGAGTGATGGGCTGAGTTATACAGTTACATCCTCACTTTGCAGGAAGATGGTTCCCTTGCTTGTTTGAGTGTTGAAGTAGAAAGGGTGCCCTTCAAGTGCTGATCTAAAAGACTGACATCGGAATTCCATATGTCACTGCCGATTCCGGCGTTCCTCCAGAGGCAGTTCCACTCCAAAGAGTTAACGAGCTGTCCTCAAGTTACATGGGAAGCAAAAACTTCTCATCTTTTCACAGAGATCCTGTAAGTAAAATAATCGGCCAATGAGGCTTCTCAGTTCAAGATTAGTCGTTAATACAACACTGAAAAAATCTAGCACCATGATGTTTCGATCTCTTCGGTTTGTGTTATGTATGCACTTCGCTAAGTGAGGTTATGTACGCCGGCATCGGTAAATTTGATATGCCACATTATTGAGAGATTGCTACCATTAACGGAGAGACGCTTGCGCTTTGTGTGATCTGTTCACTTCCGAAGTACGGACGAAAATCCTGTTTAGATGAAGCCTTCAATGTATCTGCTGATTTGTTTAGGCAGTTTGATGAGATTCACACTAAAGTACATAGATGACCGACTTAGAACCATTCAGATCCTTCAACTGTCTATTTCATGTTTAGGGTTGTAGTCAGCATTTCCTTCTGTTTCAGTGAGAGCCGCATTCCATATGAAACGGTTGAAATCACAATGGTGAACTGCCAATCCCTGACTTTGGGCATATAAAACACTTGATGTACCATAGGTTCCCGGTCCCTGGTGAAAGAAATAGAGTAATCATCGAATACTTAATGAGCAGTACCCACCGAGGTGCACAATGAAATGAGAAGCCAACGAATTTTTGTTAGACAGCCAGAACTCCAACACTTTTAAGTGACTGTAATTATCTTATATCGACTCATGCGTTTTCTAATTGAACTTAATTCGGAAAAGTTTATACGACGAATATTGCATATAATGTTTTCATGACTTTTGCCAAAAGTGGGGTTAGTAACTTGAAGATCTAGGGAACCAAGACAGAAATAGGTGACAGTAAAACAATTTCTTGCACTGCACACACTTTTGGACACACGGAATTCTTATCCCGAAAGAGCGAGCTTTTACATAGACACTGTATTTGAAGAAAACAGAAGTGGATTCCAACCGCTTGTGTCAATGTTGTATGCTTTGAGTACCACGCCATATTTCAGATTATGTTACTGATACAAGTGGCGAGAAGATCATTCTAAGCCTGTTTTGGGAATCACTTGAAGCTACTGTTCAGCCTGTTTCAATCATAACAGTCTGGCTACTCTTGCATGAGCTAATTCTGGCGAACACCTTAAATAGACCAATTTCATGACTCAACTTGTATTGTTCGATAGACCTGTGGTGTCAATGTTGCTAGTTAAGCCACTGTTCACTGAGCTGGCGGTTCTGTAAGCTTCGGCTGTGAAAAATACAAGTCACCTTGATAGAATAATGTCAAACCCAAATGATGATCAGAAAGTATACCAGTTAAGTAGAAAAGACAATATCAATCTAACAGAACAGTTTATCTTCTGTCATTTGGACATGTTAGTACATGCAGGAAGAGGGCAGTTTTCAAACACCTGCGTTTTGTGATCTAAAAACAGATAAGTGGACTACGTCAACTGTTATTGTTAAATCTGGCTTCCAATAACTCATACAACCTGGTACAATGGTGGGTCAGTAGTTTGATGCCAGTTGTACAGAACTGCAACCACTTTGTGGCTACGACTTTCAAGCCGAAACCTGCTAACAAGCCGGATAAAAGTACTATCAACATTAATTGAGCGCTACATAAATTTAAAACATTGAGGTCCCTTGATCCAGTTCACCGCATGTCCTATATAATCTAATGTTTTACGTCCGTGACTGAAGAGAGTAAACAAAATGTTAACATCTCGCGATGTTTGTCTTCTATCGCTATATAAATACCAAAAATCCGCTGACAAATGCTTCCATGTCGAACCTATTGACGACGAGTGTCGGATCGATCTGGTTAGTGCATATCTCTCTTCTGGTATAGATAGCACTGGAAACCCTATATCACAAGTTTACTTCCAACTGTTCAAACTAAGCTCGTGGGATATCATATGGATTTGGTTCATCACTGGCTGACTTTGGTGGTTGCAGTAAGAGGTAACTAGCTTGGGCCACGCCACTCTGTCGTATCACAGATGCGGCGTTCATCATAATTTCGTGATAGCAGAAAGCAGGACCTTGGTGAACATGCAGAATCGACGGACCACTGCAGTGTTGTATTTATAGGTAGTCATCATGATTGGGTCAGTACACGTGGTTTATTAATTTTGAACTGTTTGAACACATTCTTAAGGTTGGGGAAACAGGACTTACAAAACTGCACCGAGCCAGCTCCCTAGACCATGTTACACAGAAAATATCACCATCCACAATGACCTTGTAGAAGCATAATTCGTCCCAACCTCTTTATGAATTCTAATCACGAATGGATAATTAGCGTATCCGGGGTTAAAATTTCGATCGGACGGTATTTTTAAGACATTACTGTAATGATCCGAAAGACAGTGACCAGTCCGTTCATTAAAACGGACAGCTAGCGGTCATAGTGTTAACATCTGCCTTCCGTACAAAAAGACATTCAGTTAAAAGTTTCGTGTGTACTATTATGTAAATAGAGATAAAACTGGATACATAGGATTAGCAGCTGCTTATTCTTGAAAACACAAGAGCTTACACTCATAGGAAATGATAAACCGGTTACAGTGTAGGTTTATGATTGCAAGTTCTCAGTTGTGTCGTCGGGCTGACACTTCCTATCAACAGACCGTAATGTAGAGTTGATCGCAGTCTTGCGAAATTTACTTCTATATAACCGTAGCCCATGTGTTTTCACACTTGTTGAGGTTATTGTGTTTCGTCAGTTTATAGTACAAGTTAAGCGCCATCCTTAAGTACAAAGTTCATATTCTGAAAACATGTCAGGTGACGTGCTGTCCGCCCTTTTATGAATTCACCAATCGTATATCTGAATAAAGAAGACAGTAGGCTGATATTACACGATTTATGTCCGGACAAATTTCGCTGCATCTTTACGAGTACATACTACAGACCATTTATATATCAGTATGAAAAAGCGAACAAGATACCCCAGAAAGCCAGCTGTCAGAGTGCACAACCATTGTCACTACCAAAGTAGCGACAACCTTACAAACAGTTGTTTCTGAACACACAACACGGGTTTGAACTTTCGGATTGCAATCGCTTCGGCATAACGCACATTGTTTGGATAAGCACCTAAGCACAACACAATCGAGAAGAACTTCCTTAAGGACCCATCTAAGTACGTGATGAATTTGTCGTCATTTAAACTGACTGAGATCCAGCTAGAGGCCTTATATTATGGTTTAAAATTTTGTATCCCACCTGAAAAGATTAATTCTATTGAGACCCAAGCTCATTTTGAACAATTCCGTAAACAATTTTCCAACCAGCAACCTATATCAGAAGAGACTAAGAGCTGTCTGAAGGCAAAGCTTGTTAAATTGGAACACTAGTTTCGAACTATGTCTAGTCGGCAAAAGTGTCCTCTCACAAATCAACATATCAACGCCCTCAGATCGCTCAGATGTAACTACGACTTGATCGTGCTGCAACCAGATAAAGGGTCAGGAACAGTTTTGATGGACACGGTTGATTACCTCAATAAGATGCAACCTATTCTGAATCATTCTCTGAGATTCAAAAATAAAGAAAGACCAGACAACCCGGTAGACGTCAAGCAGATTATCAATGGAAAACTGCAAGTATTACTTGAATGTAACTATATTAACGAAGAACCCTTCAAATCTCCAAAGTCAGTTGGAACTCAGGTTCAACAGCTATATGCACTCCCGAAACTTCAGAAACCTGGATTTCCATTCAGGCCGATTCTGTCTATGTCTAATTCGCCACAACACAAAGTAGCTAAATGGCTTGCGAAGATTCTGAAACCCATTCGAGACCGAATTACTCAGTTCTGTCTGAAAGATAGTTTTGAACTTGCTGGCTTACTTGAGACAGTGAATATTCGGGATAAGTATTTCTGCTTACTTGATGTGCAGTCGCTGTTCACGAACGTTCCTCTAGATGAATGTATCGAATTTCTGTTTTTTTTTCATGAGGACGCACCATCTAGAAGTTGGAGTATCCGAAAGCCAACTGGAACAACTCCCGCTGCTCTGTACCAAAAACGTCAGATTTTTTTCCCCAAGACTCGGCCTACAGACAGATTGATGGGGTAGCTATGGGTGGCTTACTTTGCCTTATTCAGGCAGATATTTTTGCGGCAAAACTTGAGCAACAAGTTACAGGACAGTTATCTCCAGTGCAGCTATACAAGCGATACGTCGATGATATTCTTCTCTTCGCACACACTCGACTGCAAGCACAGAGCTTAATTGATCGGATGAATTCTTTGCACCCGAACATACATTTCAGTATAAAAGGCGAGAATCAAAACAGCCAAACGTTTCTGGATATATGCATCAGGAGAAATGCAGATGGCTTGATTCAACGAAGCGTTCATCGCAAGAGCACTTGGACAGGTCAGTACCTGCATTTTGAAAGCTTTGTTCCCCGATCACACAAAAAAGTTTGGTGCGCACCTTGTTTGGTCGGACCAGACGTATCTGCCCTAAGGATACTGTTCGAGAAGAGATGGCCCAGTTAAAGACCACCATACAGCCAAACGGTTACCCTGAACCGTTTGTTGCAAGATTTGAACAGCCCATTGATATAGGAATCCGACCCGATACGGTGTCTAAAAAGCCGGTAGTTCTTCGTCTTCCCTTCAAGGGGGATGATATATGTCGACTTATCCACCCTCGACGGTTATTTCTATCGCGAGGACGTACAATGCGGTGGTTCCAGTGATTCTGTTCAGAACATTCCGGATTCCGACACCCTGTGTAAAACAACCGATGCCCGAGTCAGCCAAATCCAACCCCATCAATGAACATCGATGTAGATGCGGAGCATCCTACATAGGCAGAACTGAGCGCCAGTTGCGAACCCGGGTCACGGAGTTCATCCCGAAGTGGGTCACTAAACAAATTACGCAAACACTTGATGTCATAGCCGAGGATAGAAACAAGGAGCCTGCAGCGTCTATTGCACGTTATATTCTAATGACGCAACACCAATGTGATCCCACAGCGGTATTTAGCGTTATCTACTCAACTTCACACAGGCGAACACTGTGCCATGCCGAAGCGATTGCAATCCGAAAGTTCAAACCCGTGTTGTGTGTTCAGAAACAACTGTTTGTAAGGTTGTCGCTACTTTGGTAGTGACAATGGTTGTGCACTCTGACAGCTGGCTTTCTGGGGTATCTTGTTCGCTTTTTCATACTGATATATAAATGGTCTGTAGTATGTACTCGTAAAGATGCAGCGAAATTTGTCCGGACATAAATCGTGTAATATCAGCCTACTGTCTTCTTTATTCAAATTGTTGACGGGAAAAGAATGTATCAAATCGTATATCTCCATGTTTGGAAAGAAGGTTAAAGTTTACTTCACGTTACATCAAGACGACCGTACTACTGCATTTTTTTTTATTAAACAAAACAAGATATATCCATTTGAACCCTTCGTTTTGAAACCTAAAAACGGCAAGCAAGACCTATTTTCTCGTCAGCCTAGTTACCTCACAAAAAATGTGAAAACGGCATCCAGGGTGAGTAAGGAAATTGGCCAGTAGAGATAATGGGCTGCCGAATTGTCAGTTTGATTGATTCCACGCCAAGAACACCAAGTGTCCCCAAAATTTGGAACAATGATTGCTTAACGGCTAAGAAACACAACTCAATCTCTATTGGCCGATTTTCTTATCCATGAGCGGAGAATGGTGTTCAAGAGAGTGCATACACAAACGCCAGAGAGTCATTTGTAGGGGACGAATTTACAGGTTTCTGTTTTCGGATAGTTACATCTGGCATTTCACACTCCTTTTACAGAACTGAGAATTCCGGGACTAACCGCGTTTGCCTCTCTCCCAGATAGGTGTCTGTCTAGGGTAGCACTCATTATTAGAAATGGTGTGTGACAAACTATTTTACTCAGCACATATTTCACGAACTGGACAAACTTTAAAATACTGTTTAGTAAAATTAACAGGAATCGGTTGTTCCTTGTGTTACTCGTGCTGATAAACTGTATATCTTTTCTGCATGAACTAAACCTCTAGACCAGTTGATCAGCATGGTCTTGAGGTAAAGTACGATAACATATGGGCTTATAAATGGTTATATATATGGGTATGCATTAACCAAAAAATCCTCTTTGTTTCTGCCTATCTAATCTCCTCATCTTCCCATATATTTTCAGTCTTCGCTCTGGCAGTGTCATTGTCGGGTTCGCAGATTTTACTGGTTTACAGAGCAACAATCAAGCTACATCTATTTTCGCAGAGCTGCACCACTTATATCCAATCCTTCTTAGAACGGTGCTTAAAAAATGTGTCGGCTATTTGATGGTTGTAAAGTTCAATTGATGTTAGTGGATTGGCGAGTAGTCTACAGGACTTTCAGGGGTGATCATAATGTAAATCTGTAAGAGGAATAGAACTCGTCATGGTCGTTCTTTTGGCGGGGGTGTCTAGCTTTTAGAGGTCGCTTGTTATTAGCAGTGCTATATGATGGGACGGGTCATGGTTAACTAGAGATGTCGGGATACTGACGGGTGTATGACGGTGGCGGACGGGGTAAACGTTGGCTGTGTTGTCAAATAAGTCACGTTCACTCGTATGTAAAAGATTTCTAAAAGGACTGATCAGGGTAGTTAAGAAATCTTTAAGAATCATTTCTGATCATGCAAATGGAGCACGGAGTCGAGCGATAGGTGCTACTGTTTTACTTGTACTCTGGTAAATTTCGGACATTTTTTATCTGACTAGAATTCTTTTTCCTTTTTGCTTGATGTCTACAACCTAAACAAACAAACTAATCATACCTTAATCAGCTGTAAGATGTATTACGTTCACAGATGACTATTCACCAGTCTTTGTTTGCGCCAACATACTCTTTATTCAGTGCGCCTGTTTTCTGCTCATTCTTTCATGTGGATGTTGAACTGAAGCGCTCCTCGATTTTGGTCGTCCGATACGGGATGCTTTTAATTATTAATATTTGTATTCGTATTTTCTGAACCACTTCCGGGATAGGAAGTTGAAAAACAAGTTCACATGTCTTGATTAACTTGTCTATTTGGAGAAAAATGCAAGACCACAGAGTACATAATGGTTATTGTTTGATCATTACGACCGAGGAGATACCCGTTTCTTGATTGTTAAATGGTGAATGACTCACTTAGTGCGACATGAGGCTGACTGGTCATAGTTTCACAATACTCGTCTGTTTTGTGTTCTGTTCATATGTGTTACTAGATCTCTAGCCCTCTTTTCTGCTCCACTTCAGTATGCATGTATGAACGACTAGTAACAGCTGAAAATCGATAATACTACGAAAGTTTCATGTTGCTTGATGCAAAAAATTTTATGTAGTGCAATTAATCACTTCTGTTTCGGTTTGGTGGATGTATTGTAAGTAGGTACAGAAGTAGCTGGAGTCAAATTAAGAGGGTGTAAAAATCGGAGACTCAAATTCATTGTTATGACGGGACGACTTTTTCAAAGAATTGACGTTATTACGGAGGTTTGAGTGTATCATTATAAAACGATCACCATGGTAGACAATTGGCCGGCTCCATTAAAAAATAACCAATCAGTTTAGGTTTTGCTCTTAGTGGCGTTCGTTCTTAGTGGATATCTCTCCCACGGTGGGAAATTGAGCTCGTGGAGCATTCGATTTCATCATCGTGCCGCTGATCTTACCTTAGGCATGACGGACTAATACACCTGAACATTCAAACATCATAACCTGTGAGTACTATGCAGGTTATCAGAGTATCTTCAGGATTAACACAATAATTCCCATGCTATTCTCGATCGATGATCTTGTAATGCGGACTTCTCAGTCAACTCGAGAGGATAGAGGTAATTTTAACTGCCAGGTGGTGTTTTTGAATAATGCTGAATGCCACTGAATAATAATGTTATATTTTAAGTCCATGTGACAGCAGCAAATATAAACTTGAAACATGATGCAAATCTTAACAAATCCGACCGAAGTACTTTTGAAATTATATTCATTAAATGGGTCCTAAAGTGAGGTGGTCAGCCAACAAATTACACGATGCAAAAAGCACGAGATTTGCATAAATCAGAGGGTGAGCTAACCGAGTTAAAATTTAGCCGTCCGCTTCCTAGAATGAGGTCACTTTAGTTGTGGAACAACTCAATGTCAAATACGTTTAGAAGGAAAAAACAGTATTTCAAGAAACACCTTTTCTTTTTTTCCAGTAATTTTTTCCCGAACGATTGTTCTCGGCTTTCAGCATCTTGTGAGTCAATCATACAGTCCACTGCGATGTATTTTTCCTCAACCCGTCTGTTGGTTTCTGCGACTCCGTGCCTTCAATTTTAATGGCAACAACGTAGAAATGCACCCTCACACAGAGAAAACATCGTTGTTTAGTTACAATCACTTCCTTTTGTTTGGAGTGGCACGAGTAAACCGGCTTTTCCGGTCAATGGACCCATACCATTCAGGTTTTGCACGCATTCAAGTATCCATTCGACCGTCATTAAACTGAGTTAGAGTGCATCTGTTTGAAATTACGCAGAATTTGTCTGAAAAATGAATTTACCAATCAGGGGGTAAGAAACACCCACGTCGCCAGTGTTTGAAAGCAGACACTGGCGACAAGACGGACGCTGTTCACCAAGATTTTAAACTGCATACCTTAGCCAGAGTCCACTGGATGGTGCTAGGTCACACGACAAATTGCTGGAAGTCTCGGAATTAGCTGATTTGTTTGTGGACCACATGATGTTCGAAAAACTTTGAGGACGACATACATGGTATATTTTATGTTTAGGTCGTCATAGTCCACTCCATGATACCCCTGAATTGCCATCCCATTCTAAGTATGCTGTTGATTACTTCATTGGATAAACTTGCAGTTTTTGTAAACACATACTCTGTCTTTTCTTTTGTTCGGTGCTATCAGGTACTTGAAACCAGCAACTCTGATGGATATCTCGTGCACAATGTTAGATAATCATTTTCTTTGTGTTTCCATTTATTCGTACAATCTTTATTTTGCTGCTGTCATTGTGTTGGCGTCAAACCAAAATCTACTGAAGTATGTGTACCATCGCACTCCGTTCACTTAGGGTGGCACCTTGATTTTGAATATTCAAATGTAATAATTATTTTTAGTAGTTAAGTCCCCTCTCTCTCTGGTTTTTCTTCCCAGTTAAGGCATGATTTTTTCTTCACGGTTATGTGGCAGTTAGACACCGCTGGTGTGTCACTGTCCTCATTAGATCATGATGACTGTTAGTAATTTGCTGAGTGCCGGTCCCCGTATAGATGAACGTTACAAACTGTGACGTTCAGGCTAGGCCCAAGCAGAAGTTGAACGGGGTGGTTCACTGTGTTTTGTCCACCAATATCTGCCAAACACATTCCATAGGATGCACCTTCTACTCACTCAAGCCTATTGCACTTTTACGGAAATACACCACTGACCCAAAGTACAGAAAGTAAGTTGGAAGTGCTATGGGCGTCTGAGTGAGTATCTTTCACACTATCTTTGATAAGTGTCAGTTAATTATTCAACTATACGTCCCCACACCCCACTTATTCTCAGTCAACTTTTTGGGCTGATTGTTCATACAGTAAGTCTTTCAAGTGTCAACAATTAATGGTGTAGTTAAGATGGATCAACCCATCAAAATTTAGCCCATCACATTGTTCCTCTTCCACCGCGTGCATCGTCATCACTTTCAGTTATGGGAATTCCTGTTTGTTGTGAACGTTAAAACAATACGTTAGATCTACGACACAATACATCGTATCGACAACACTTGGATTCGCACTGAACATCAACCGAGTTTGACATCAGCTTTCTCAGTCAGCTTCAGTCAACCATCTGCTTTTGAAAGGAAATATTACGTTTGAATTCCGTTTCTGGCACACATTGTCCACGGTAAATTCGTTTACCAAAAATGCAGGTCAGCTTAAGTCAACCCGATTCCTAGCCTCTTGTCAGTAGCCTTAAAATATTACTCAACAGGTTTTAAAAAACTTAGAGGCTCTACTCAGAGTTTTTAATAGAGGGTTACCTACTGAAAATATCAGACATTAACAACATCTCTTATCGTGATGATCTGGTAACCTGATCAGTATTTACAAACGAAAGTAGTTAAAACATTCTGTAATGTGCAGTTTCAAAGTGATCGGACTTTAAACTTCGACCATGCCTTCATGAAGCAACTACCTTGACAGTTGCACTATTAACCACACAAAAGCCAATGCCAAAACTATCAGACACACCCACTTTTTAGTAATGCTCAGAATGCCCGATCGCCTCGAGATGAGACACAGTAATTGTCCTGTTGACTTCAGTCGATGAGTCCACGTTTATAACCTCCCATCAAGCTTAAACCACTAGAACCCCTGAACTTACCGAGCGATATTTTGACTACTGAGAATTGTTAGGCAATCTTTGGATAGTACAACTCACATTTGCTCGCAGTTCTTATTCGTTCAGAAGTTTCACTCGGTCTCTTTTGAAAAGAAGCGGTACACTTGAGTTTTGTTTTTGTTGTAACCAGTCTGCAGGGCACACGGTTGCCGAAACAGGGTCTGAACCCTTGTCTATTTATTCGGACAGCAACCGCACTGGCCACTTTGTCACCTTTCATACCTCAACACCACCAAATTTTCATACCGGTCTTGCGTGCATATTCTCGTATATCGGATAGTGTCTGAAGGCTAGTTAATAGCTTTTGAAAATTTGCTGTAGCGAAACCAAACGAAATCAGGTCAATTAGGGTAGTGTTAAGCAATTACCCTGTTGACTGTTATGCATTCAGTTGTCATGCTAAGATCATTACAGTGAACATTAAACCAGTTATTAAGACTTATTAGCAAACACGACTACAAATTTCGGTCCTGTAATCATCCATCCGCTGGCCGACTTATGCACTGAGTTGAGCTAAGTACTATCCATGGTCAGTCCAACCTTTTGTAAACGTTATCTCTATACCGAAGTCAACGATATGGAATCGGATGGTGTTAGTCGCGATGCGGATGTATAACACTCATCACATCACCCTGGAAGATAAAAATCATATGTGAAACGCGGCTGGCTGATCGTAATGCACTCTTCCATGCCCTGACTCGCTCGAACTATTGAAGTCGCAGTAGAAGAACAAGCGAATATGTAAGCCGGTTTTCTTTAACTGTTTACTCACCATATAAGCAAACAGACTTTAACGACCGCGAATTAGAAAGCCAAGGAGTGGAACATGAGAGAATTCTCAGCACAACTATTTTACCGGCCGCCAAAGAAGACAAATGTCACCTTGAACTCACGCTGACCCTGAGAATTCAAATAAACGTATTTGTTAGCAACATTCTTGATGACAAACGATGTGGCATTGTCGTTTAACATAGTATGATCTACAGCAGCAACGTGTGAAGCTATGTCACCTTCGCCAGGGTAGTAATTTTGATGTTACAGGTCTGTATTCAAATTACATTCAACAGGTAACGTGAACAGGTGCGTTAGCACTAGAGAGGCGCTTCTCGTTTCTTAGGTATGCAAAGATTTTAGGGATGTCAAAAGTGATCAGACTCTTGTCGAACAATTGATCGGAGTTCAATTTCGTAACTTGATTTCATAACTCAGCTTAATTTGATAACATTTACAAATAAAATGGACACATTCGCCATGTTGTTTAACGAAACAGGAGAGTGCTTTATGGTACAGTCGGTCAGGGACTTGGAGGTAGATATTGATGAGTTGATCTTTATTAACTCCTAATTCTGGCTGTTTATTTCATCAGACTAGTTTTGATCACATGTGCCAGCTAGGTATTGCTAGTCTAGTACGCATCATATTGTAGATCAAGTGTTGGAGTATAATTTGACTACATTGCACAGCTTTCGATCTTTTTCGATTGTACGGATCAAAATCTATTTTTAACGAAATTATGTTCATGATGAATGTCTAGTTTCCTTTGTTCACACATCTGGTGAAACCCAGGTATTATTTAATAATTTCCCAGTATGCTTGGAAACGAAATAAAAAAGCGAGCACTTAGTTTCAAGGTCTGTACTCCGACTGATGTGTTAGTCGACCGCTTTTGTGATCCGGTCAAGTCAAAGCTCTCATTGCTGTTGATTCGATAGTGGTAGTGATGGTCACGCCCAGTGTGTTTTCTTAGTACCGTTTTTTCTGTAGATACCCGGCAAATCAACTACTTTCAATTTTCATATCAACAATTGAGCTCAGATCAACCATGTTCTACTCACTACGGAATTTTTTGACAATTTCACGCATCTTTTATGTCCCAACAAAAACCCATTGGTTACCATCTCACCTGTTGTCGATACTCTACCATATTGGGCCTCAAAGGTAGATGATAATTCCGATGGGTTTTTCTGGTGTTTGACATCCGGATCTATGTTGTCGTAGTGAATAGCCTGCCGATTTTCAGACTCGTTCTTGATACTCTGCAAAACCATTAGGTGGGTTCTTTTACGGTTACATCGGTTCGATGCCAGCATTCAACCGTCAGCATCGTTGACACCCATGCAAAGTTTCCGTAACCCTCAACTTGTAAAACGAGATTCCAGTAATTCCCCAAACCACTCATCCTAACACATTGCCGATATCTCTGAAAAATGACTTAAAACTTGGCATCGTCTCAAAAGTTCATCGCATAGTGACACGTTACCCACAGCAAAGTGGAAATCAGATGCATGCCTCGGCTCGAAATCAATTTTTCGTCAGGGAGTCTGCTCACATATGGTCAGAAAAAAGCCCCAGAGTGATTAGAAAACCTTCGACAATTTCTTCCCGATAAACGGTTCCTAGGTCCTCGGTGATACCAAGTATCACCAACCCTCATATATTTTACGGTACACAAACTCAACTCCTACTTGTATGTCGTGGTTTCAGTTGTTGTTCAACGATACAGTGCACTACTTAACTTGAACGAGTAAAACTTAAGAGTGACCACGATAACGAAAACAGAATGATACGGTGAATCACAACTGTATAACCATGTCTAAACCTCACGGTCAGAAAAACCAAATCAAAACAGATTGATCATCAGCGCAGAAAGAAGACATATTTTGCGATATGTTAACATTTCGTTTACTCTCATCAGTCGCAAACGTAAAACATGCAAGTTATATATGACAGACAATCAGAGATAGGCAGGGTATGGACACGCATACGATCACACCACGTGTTGTCATCACCACAGATTGATCGGATTTAGATTAGCATGTCTTAGATGAGTTGGATGTGTGATCACAAAGCTAATGATCTTGATCCAACCAACAACAATGAGCACTCAATAACAAAGAAGTGAAAGCCATCAACACGATTTAAAATTAGCCACAAAAACTTATTTTATATTTTCTGTCAGCTCTATTCTGAAGAATTTTAACTTGCGATCAAATTTATGGATTTTTTGGGGTTGACGAGACCACCCTGAGTTTCTTACTTTCTATCATCGTCTTACCAGAAAGGCAGTTTTCTGGATGATGATACCGGTGGGCTATTTGGACGCGACAGGTCGAATTGGTCAAGCACCAGTTAATAAACGCCTCATAATTGCCAGCCGACGTTCGTGTCGTTGTGCTTGGGTAGTGGGGGCAGCCGCTTGGGAATTATCACTAATTAAGAACTACAACCCAGAAGCGACTGACCAATTTTCGAGTAAGTCTGGTTATCGTGCATGACATACAGAACTACTGACCTCAACAAGGGTTGTGGATCCTAACTCTTCCAGTTGATGTAAATACTTACTTTGAAGAATTTTTCTCTGGCAGTCAACTGATGTGATAAAGAGTGTACATTGTGACGTTTACTCTTCGACCAGTGAACCGTATGGCGAAGTGGAGTTGGTTAACAAGCTGAAGTGCACCACCGTATTCGGTGACTTCTGTGTGGTTGGTGAACATGATTAACGAACATCATTTACGCACAACCTACGTACTGAGGTTATAGCAATATTAGACAGCTTGTCGTTGCCGTAGTGTCATCTACAGATGTCGATATTATTAGTGGAAATACTCCCACTTTGCCTTCTAAAACATGTCATGATTTTGACGGCTATATAATTGTACAGTCTATTGTTACCTAATGTAGACAAACGAAATGTTTCAATATTCTTATTAACCAAAAATGAAAATATTCATGTAACAGCATTTGTACAGACAGGTCTCAACGTCATAACAGGCAGAACAGGTCGGACCAATATCAGAATTTGATATTAGAGGTCTCAACGTAATCTCAAATAACAACCAATAAGAGCAATTATTTGGTCCAAGTGGCCACCACTTTGTTACTGATCACCAAGTGTTCACAAGAAACCTGTTTCATCACCATCTGAAGCCATAGCAGATGCCTAATGGTTTGCAGACCATCCATAAACGGCTGATCAGTTTCAGGTTGTGTGGAGAGGAAACGCAACAAATAAGAGAATTAGACGAAACAGAGAATGGTGGAAGACAAAGAATAATTAGTGATACTCAAAGTAATTTCCGCGAACCAACAGTGACCTCCTTATTCTTCAAAACTGAGTGAATTCGCGAACACTAATAATTCTTTGTCTTGAAACTAGCTTCTCGAAAACTGATGTCATCACTGTACTTGTCTTTTTATTCCTCGAGTCGAACTGTGTGCCGTTAAAATTCGAACTATCCTCCAGACCCTCTAGTTATTTACAAAACAAACTATACATAGATCAGACTTTGTGCGTGACAATTTGAACTGTGACAAAGGCACAAACGCTTCATAAAATATATCGCCGTAATCCAGTCTTACAACTTAAACGTTTTGTCCAGGTTGGTTCATCAATGACTCTACTTAGGTGCGTTTTTAACGTTTATTCCGCTGGAGGTTTGGACACCGCACGAGGTCCTACGGAATCCGTTCTCTCGATGTTAGACGTAGGACCTCCTACTGGTTTTGCTAAGCCACCTGGACGTTCTCTTCATATTCTTAATCGTCGACATCTCGTTTGACAACGTTTGGGACGACTACGAATATTCAGCAATCCATTGAAATGGGTGGCTAAGAAACGTGGTTTTTAGATCGGAAGCTCCCGAGCCATTTGACGCAATTACGGATACAGGTAGCAATGTAAAGGGTCCCTTACGTTTGAACACACCTCCTCACACATAGCGTTTACCCACACTCCCCGTATCCGAGCAGGCCATTGGCGCAGTATTACGCGAACTGATATGGAATGCTTGGGTTTAGACATAGCTGTGTTTTATAAATAGTTTCCTTCCATTCTTTTTCCTTCGGCCACGATTGGCTGTTCCCTTCAGGGGCTGTGTACCGATTATGCATCGGCTATAACCAATAAGTGATTGCCAACTTTAGTGATCGACGATTACGGCTACCGCAACTCTTATATGGAGACTAAAACACGTATAAGTTCCTTATAAAATCTACCTATATCTTCTTGTTGTTGGTCATTGCAGATAGTTAATAAGCTATGACCATTTCTATCTTCCACCTAAAAACGGTGTGTTGTTGAGTTCCTATAACTATATGACAACATAACCAGGAGTAAATGCTAATGGTTGGTTGCTCAAGCATTTGCCTGTCGTTCTTTTTGACAGTGTTCTCTTTCACAATTGAAAAACAAGTGCGAATATATTACAAAGTTTGCTTGTAATGTGGTTTCACGATCACCCGATAGGTTGTTTATGTGCCACCCACTAAGTCTGGACAATCAGTTCATCTACGCATACTGTTTGAAGTCGTATATGAACCCAACATGGGTAGATAATTAACTACTGTCCGACCAAAACAAGTTGAATATCTGTCGGCAGAGGATTGGTAGGTGCGATTATATTGCCTGTTCGCTTTAGGCTACTTAAATCGGAATTATCTATAACAGACTTCAAAGTTGTCTATGCAGACAAATGTGTTTGATGACTCGAATTTCTTCAAAAAGTTATCTGCTTGTTCAGCGCAATTAGGGGGCGCGATCACCTATACACTGATCACTTTCTATACTTCCCTCAGTAGACGGAACCACTTTAAGGAAAGTTCGTTGCACTTTTTAACCTTTGACTGTCCTCTTTTGAGTTCTACTGGACCGCTTCACAGACCAGAAGCTTTCCGGATGAGCAGTAGCTTGGAACTGATCATTGTTTACTCTTTCGTTGTGCTGTATATTTTTCCAAACTATTTTTGACCATATGTGCCAGCGGAATATCATCCCTCAAGTAAGCATCATCAAGCCGGTCACTTTTTTAGGAGCAAATCAGCTGCGTCATACACCTTATGATTTCTTCCCAAGTACACATTTTTGGGACTATTCATGAAAAAACAACTAAGATTAACAGAACATTTCATCTTTAGTGTGTTTGATTCTTTTCCTGGGCGTTGCCCTATTCGTTTGTGGCCTAGATCACCGCAACATAAACTGTTTACTGAGTCGGATTTCGAATAAGCCAAGTTGAGTAGATTTAGGAGGAAACTCATATAAAACGGTACCACAAAAGTGGGTGTTTTGGTCATCTTTTTGAATGCTGTTGAGGCTAAACTATGTGTGAAAACAGTTGAATACGATGTGAAATTTCTTAACAGGTGGTTTATGAACAACCGCTTATCGTTCAGCCCAGACAAGTATGCTATCGTTGTTGTGCCTACAATCATCCTGGCTTTCAATAAGACACTCCTTTTCGTATGAGAAACTCTGCTGGCAGGCAACTAAAGCTTTTCTGTAAAACAATAAGCCATAGTCAGAAGTGTAGAAGGATACCAAGTCAGTTTAAAAAATGTGTTGAATCATCAATATATATATATATTCGGCTATATAGTCTGTCCATCGGTAAAACAAGCTTCTTGCATCTACGTTTGTCAAGCTGCCTGGTAGACAGAAATATATCATATCTGAGGTCTGTCCAAAACGATGGTCACCTGTGAATCGGTTAGGTTTAAAGAGCATGAAAAGAGGCACACGCTACGGGCTTCAAAGCCACCCTATTAGGTCATTTGAATGAGTCAGTAAATGTGCACATCTGACCCCACGTTGTTTTGGTGAGTTACAATGTTCACTGCAAATATGATTCTAGTCCCGTGACTTTTCATTGTCAATCGGTCTGATGCTAACGTGTTTGCTAATCAGTTTCCTCTAAATAACCCTTTGCTTCCACCTATTTACTTATCTGCCATTTGACGTTTTTAAGTTCTTGGTCATTTATGAGTCTAGATGACACAAATAACCATATTTCTTCCTGTACATATTAAGAACCGTCGAACTTATAACGATAGGCGCTGGACACACTTCGCGCCTATCAGGGGACTCAGACCTACTTCTTTCTTAATCCCAATAGATTTTTGACAAACTACATATATAATAAACACTTTGGATGTAATCTCTAATCTCGGAACACGGTTTGCAACCACACAGTCTTCGAACACTATATTGCTAAAGCCGACCCCTCATTATTACACACCATCGCTGATTTTATTCACCTGAATTTTTATGCGGCTGGAAGTCAGCGGATCGAAACTCTCATAGGTTCACCAGTTTACTGTTAAAGCTTGTACGTCGGTTTTTCTTGAGGTTAAAGTTCTTTGGTCTAAGACTAGGCGGCATAAAAAAGCACAGTTTATGTGGCGGTTTGACATATTTGGTGGGACTTTTACACAAACAGTAGATTACTAAACCGTTTGTGTGCACTCTAATGGACTCAGCTGTCATACACAGGAACGTAACCTTCGAATTTGGATGTCCTTATGTCAAGCGGATTATTTACCTATGAACTGACATGGGACAAATAATTTTCAGAAGCTGTTGTCTCAAAACTCAAATTTGTGCCAAGCAGCCCATAAGCAAACTGTTACAACCATTCATCTGTTTGTTCAACCTAACCCAAGTTAATTTGTTAAGACGAATGTATATTATGTGTGCCGGATCACCCCACTCATACAAATGCTGGTCTATTTACACGGAATTCTCTTATCACTGTTTGCGTGGACCTAAGAGCACTCATTCAGGACTTATTGATAAGTGTCAAGATTAGAGAATATCTGGAGATTTGACAGTTGTATGCTACTGTCGAACTACAAAATGAAAGACCAACTGATAAGGCATCAGATGAATAAAGATATCACATCTGGACTTGTAAGCCTGCTGTGATTAATTGTGTAACGCAGGGTATCTACAATCGAACTTGGTATATATATCAGAGTGAATTGTTTTGTGAAAAACTTCAAAACCCTCTCACATCATCATGTTGATTATTTAGGAGTTTTCATTAAATTTATCCAATAATTTATTCCACAATACGTCAGCATACAGTAGAAAGTACTGCTTACTATCCTACGTGCTTTCATTGTGTGTATGTTGCCAATTAATCGTACTGATTTATAGTTGATTTTATGAAAAGTTAACTAGTAATGGGTTTATATCGTCCATCTGGCAAAAGGTCTTTCCGTGTTTCAAACAAGAGTCGAACAGAACGCTCGTAGTAGGATCAGACAATGTAATACCAGAACGGTTTAAGAATACTCGCCTTATGTATCCATAGCAGGATAAAGAAACAAACTCATTAATCAAAGAATTAAGTCGAAGGTTGAATGAAAATTATAGCTAACCTGAAAAAAAGAAATTACACAGGAAATTGAGTATTTCAAAAGACACTGGCGAAAGTATAACCGTTCTGACTAATAAGACTATAGTCAAGAATAAAAATCGTGACGAAAGTACACTCATATTCTGTGTGCAGTGAATAATATGCTTGAAAAAGTGGTACGAGTTTTAAGACGGTATGGCTTATGGATGGTATAAATTGAAGCATGCTTATAAAGAAACGTCTGTCAATGGTGAGATCGATGGGCGTAAGGTGAGAGACTGACAAATGATGACAACAGAGAAATGAGTAGAGCTGCATGTCGGTTAGGCATTGCAAGTCTGATTCGTTTATCAGACTGAGGCTCTTGCGACATACAAAGCCGTTTACTAGAAAGCTTAGAAGATATGGCAACTAATCGAGCGCCGTGACGTGAATGTTGGCGTTGTACTGTTGGGTTTTTACTATTCGACCGTCTTTTGGCCTTTCTGAGGATCCCGGTTTTAACCGTACACTTCTGCACACCTGTGTTGTACGTGCTTTCCATGTAGGCCTCCTAGTAAAGGACGGCTTTGAACTCTTCTCGATTGTACAACCAGTCGTTCGCAGCTGATACTTTCATTTTCTCGAAAATTCATCAGTTACTCCAAACTTAACGGCTCTTCTACCTACATCTCTTCGATTGTTGCTTGGAGTGATGGAAGGTTCAACACATTTTTCGGTTAGAGTACCTCGATTTGCTGCTGAGTAAGTTTGAATCTGTCTCGTGTTTGCTTCATTTTCAACACAGTTGATAATGTTGGCCCCAGTCTAACATAAAACAGAATACTCCCCCCATTTTCAAACTTTGTTGGAGATGTATAGTTTGTTTTAAACTTCGCCACATTCTCCTAGTTCATTACTTGTTTTATGTTCTTCAGGGGAGGCTTTTTAACTGGTTATTGGGCGAGAGTCAACAGCATCACAATCACGAGTTATCTGCCACTAATGATGTGTCGGTGTGATGTTCAAAAAGGAGTCATATTGAATACACGTCTTCTTCACTTGTTGCTCGTCCGTTTGTTTGTAAGCTCCGGGTAACATTGCAGTGAAGGTTTTTGTATTGCTGGGTGATTCCAGTGATTATGCATTATATCATTCTTTTCTCTGAGTTTCCGGTTAGGATCTGTTCTTCTATTGCGTTGTAGCTGAGCATCTATGTGAGCCACTGAGGTGTTCTTCTTTAATATGGGGATGATAAGAGAATAATTGCAATTCATGTTTTTGACAGTGTCTGTATAAGGAACTCGGAGATTGTTGCTTACTATCATCTAAATGTTTCGAGTGTGAGCCCACCCCGACCCCCCGCAAAATCTTCCGTTGTCTTTCCTTTCTCTATTTTCGTTTACTTATTTGCTGTCAAAGTGCATGGTTATTCAAATACTAAGTTCAACAATTTTCACCAACAGTGGCATATTATCAAGAGTTTATCCAAAACGAGAGGCGTACGAAGACGTTTGTCCGCATAAAAATGTTACTGTTTGTTCAGTTTCGTATTCTAGGAAAACAGTTCGTGAAGAAAATATTAAAAGAACATAAAACAGCACACGTTTTTAACTTTGCCACTGAACAAGAAATATTTCATCCTCAGTGCCACACAATGAACAGCCAATATTGGCAGTGTGTGTTTCGTTTCTTTCAAACTAGCCACTTTGAGGTATTTTTTCTGCGTTCACAGTGTACCACCCTATATTCGTCATGTAACACTGACTCAGGTTTCCATATTGCTCAGGCCGTACGTTTCGCCTGGAGTTGAAGCATTCTATGATGTGACACGCCAACAGTGTCTAGTAGCCTGGTCTACTTACCGATCACTTATGGCTGCCCATCAAATCCACTGGAAAACCTGGGCAGTGAGTTAGCCGTGGGTTTGAGGAAAATATCGCAAAACAGGAGATTACAGAGGTTTGATAATTTTCACTTCACAATGTTTAGTGAGAAAGGTCACCAAACAATGAGATAAAGTACGTTAAACATAATATAGGAAGTTTCATTTTCAAAGCTAATTCAGTTTCGAGGTTCAGGTTGAGAACACGCTTTAATTGTGACAAAGTTACTCACGTTTTGCTCCTTCTATATAATCAGGACAAGTAAGCATTACTTCTGCAACAGTTATCAACCAGTTTCTATTACGTCAACTTTTCGGGTCGCAGGAACATAATCCTAGTTCCTCGCAAATAAGATTGGCACCGGATTCCCTTTTATTTTCAAACTGTAGATCTCCCGGATTCTCGTCCACAGCTGAACTTCATCTACCCACAGGTTCGAAAAGGAAAGTTGGAAAATTTCCGTAATCTTAGCGGAAAACTAACGTCACTGATTGCGTACGGGACAAATGCTTTCATCCAACTGTATACTCCAGAGCAGATAGCTTTACTAAAATTTGTCTATTTGCACCAACGCAAGTGGTATTGTTGTCTGGTCGTACCTCCGAAACCCCGATTAGCTACTAAGCGCCGTCCACTTTTAAGACAAAACTCCACCAGATCTATTACGACCGATGATTATTTTCTCTCATTGTTGGAAAGTCTCACAACAACAAAGCCAGTGTAGCCTCACCGTCCAGAATAGTTTGTTACACAAAACCTCGATTTCGATTTAGTTTGGATAAAAACGTATTCGGTTATTAAATTTTAGGAAATATTTCTCACTGCAGAGTTGCTTGGGTTGCTACATCTGAAATTGGTATCGGCCGATTATTTTGATCACACTATAATGGGTCATGAAATCTTCAGTATACTTTGAAAGAACAGGCGATTCTTCGCTAATGATGAACCAAAGACTGAGTGGCCTTCAGGTTGCAATGAGCAATCACTACCAAAGAAATCTTCATCTTTCGCTGTCCACTTTTTGCTAAACAAACTCTACTAACTTTCCCACAGAGGCTTGAGTCACAAATCCTCATTATTGAAATTTGGCATAAATTACACTCATCAATATTGTCGGTGAATGCCAAAAACGTGAGTCTTTTTTCATGCAGGGCTCGATGCCCTTTTTTAGAGGCCGAACAATAGTCCACCTCTGTTTGTATCTCTCTTCACCTGCGTGAAATCCCAGGTCCTATCGCGTACTATCTGCGGCAGGCCCAATTGTTATCTCAGGAGGATTTTCGCTTTCGTCGTCGGGGGATCAAAAGACAGCGGCATTTTTGGTAAAGTCATTTTAGCAGTCCGATAGAACACCTTTCACTTCATCCGAAGCCAACAGTAGTTTTGATATGACAAGGCATACACCACATTCTTTGCTCGATGCACTGATGATAACTTTCAGCGTGAACCGCTTCGCTTCATCTTGTAGGTATTCCATATCTGAAAGTGTGTGTGCTTTGCCACGGAGTATTTCTGTGAACATGGGTTTTTCTGACCTCTCAACCACAATCGTGTGCAGTACCTCAGGGTCAGATAGAGAATATGATTTCAAGAACAACCTATCATGGTGAAAAGTAAACGTGCGCAGTGAGTCTATTGGAGCAAATATGAGAATGGAAGTTGAAAACAAGTAATAATTGGTATCAGTGAAAATTCAAGCAGCTTCTAACTTTATTAGTTTGTTAGGTGATATCCACCAACGAAACTTTTGGTTTAATCCGCTTTATATTTCATTTCCCAGAAGCTATTTTCAACAACATCGGAAAAAGTTATCAAACTTTATTTATAAACTGAACAGGATCGCGAACAAAGCGATTTGAAAAACTCGATTATGTAAATTACGTCCATTGGGCACGGTAAACTTTGATGTGTCTCCGACTGCAAGCCTCATTTCGATGATTGTGACTGGAAACCCAATAAGATGTACCCCTCCCATACAGATGAAAAGAGCTTAGTGATGGTTTAAGGTACATTAAAACTAAGTCAACTTCTTCGGAAACGTACATTTACTAAGGTCATCGCACAAAAATGTGCTAGATCACCAAACCAGAATTGACCAACAAATACCACAAGTTCTCTCACGCCACTGCATTTTGAAAGACATTCACTTCTCTTTACTGACCGGTTGGATGACCTTGACCAAATAACGTTGAGTCTGAGACTGTTTGATTTCCACACTAGCCATTATAGCCTTCTTGACTTCGACTGGGAAACGGTTGAACAGAAATGAGCGACCCAACATGTGTAAGCTCACTTTGAAGAGCAGCGTTTTCATTCACTTATACTGTTAGTATTTTGGTCTACATCTGGGAGAAAATATTTTAACCAGATTCTTTTTGAGTCGCCGATAAACTTTTTGACGTCAACTTAAACGTTTTATTGTTCTGAAGTCAAAACTACACTTAGATAACCGTTTGTTTAGGACACGGATTGACACAGGAAACTTTCAGTTGCTTTGATCCATCAATTTTCAAACAGAACCGTTCCGACTGTGAAAATAATATGGACCACTCGTGATAGTGTAGCATGATTCCAAATCGGTGGCTGTTGTCTAACATAATTTTACAATTTCTCTCTTCAGCCCATCAAAGTTAGCTTGGGTGTATTGCGCTGATTCATTCTCCAAACTTTGAACACGTACATCCTTTATATTCCAGCAAGTGGGTCAATTTTCTAGTCACTATTCGTCAATGTAACAAGTTCGATAGAATTGCCTTGATTCGAATACAAAATTGTGATCTAGTGAGTAGTTGGCATATAGAAAAGTATACGTAGCCAATCACCCCGGGGAAGTGAACTACAACCGGAAATGGCTCCATCTACCCTCAGGCGAGTGCGCGTTCAGCCAGTATGTGCACGCGATGGGTGAGCCGCGCTCATTCCTGTCTAGTCGGTCTCGGTTTGGCTATACTAACGACCAAATCTAATTTTTCATTTGTGTATTGCGACGACGTTACTGAGGGAAGTATTTTTTTTGAGATCCTGGAAAAAGGAGAAAAGTGTTTGCATGGGTTCGTGCCATAAATTAGGCCACGGGAAAATTTTTTATAGTTTGCCATCGTCAGCATCGTGGATTGCCTAATTCAACAAGAAAGTCATAGCTAAATGGAAAGTTTAGCTTCTCCAGTTTAAACTCACAGAACACACTCTGCTACTCTCTAACCTTGTGCTCAGTTAGTGGTTGACTGTTCAAATTATTGTGTGATCAATTCGGTGCTGTCTTTTGCTGTGTTGACCAGGTATGTGCACTTTTGAACACAATGACGGTTATGGACAAATAGACCAAGTCAAGTGTATAGTTGCTCAGTTACACCAGCTTGGATGATTGTCATAAACAGTAGGAATACTTTCGTCATTCATTATGGCGGTACTCTTGAATGCTTCGCATCACCTAAGTGACACGGTTGGTTTATGTCAAAAGAACGCTTGAGCTGCACTTTTAACTGATTACAACTTTCGTATTTAACTAAAAGCTTCAGTCAGTCTACCTCCAGAAGAAGCATTAGTTTCGCTCTTGTTAGAGGAAATAGATGAATGCAAAACTTTGAGCAACTGTGAGTGATGTTCAGTTTAACTTCACCGAATCCTCTTTTACTCATCAGTAAAATCAATGTGGTTGAGTACGTCGGTTTGAAAAAAGAGGTTCGCTTGAAAAATGTTAGTTCGTGTTTGAACGCAAAACGTAAATGTGTCCCTATTCCGGTACAACTAACGTCACAGTACATTGGGCATTCACAAGGGATAGACCTCATCCCCCTCAGAGAATAAGAAATTCGACCTTAAATTGAAACTTACGTTGACATTTGTATGATCTTTGATTAGTTGGCCGACAACTTCTGGATCAGATGTCCCATACTCATATAGCTACTGAATTACAGTCGAGTTCATCGGGAATGTGCACGGCAATATAGATGTGAACGCGTGTTATGTAGCCTTGTTGAGAGTTGGCAAACGAAAGTCAGTGCCCGGTGCGGAATTCATTTTCTTTTGGAGCACTGGCACCCGCCTAAGTTCAGTCTTTCTAACTGACGGTTTCACCGACTGAGATCGGTTCGAGAGTATAACCTAGTACAGACCTTTGACACTTAAACAGCTGTATACTCCAGTGCCTAATGCATAATGAAATGCTCTTTGTGTACATGACTGTAACTGACCAACGACAATCTTAGCTGAGCTTTTTAGTCAGGATTGTTCTACGTGTGAAGTTTTTGATCCGTCAAAAACAGAATGAGTAATTTTTTTTAAGACTTCGACTTGACTTAATAGGTGGTTGCTGTGCGGTTTATTCTTCTACCTAACTGTTGTTCTTTGGTTACAGTTTAGTGTCACGCGATATAGGCTAAATACGATTGTTGTAATGGTCAGGAATATGTTATTTGGATTTCTGTTTGCTCAACTCGGCAACTGAAAGAAAACGGACGGTAGAGAACTGGTGCTGCAAATCTTCTCACTGTGTGTCTTATCAGAATGAGCTGATTAGTCGAAATCTCGAGAGAACAATCTCACAGAAGCTCGCATTCTGACGCATTTACCTTTCTACGCTCTGCTTGTGTCCATACGAGTCCTTGACCTTGAAAGTCACACTGTCTGGTAGTTTCACTCAATTCCGGTACATCACGTGTCCATCAGGACAAGTGATTTACTAAGTGTGATTTCGTCTATCTGGTGAGCAGCATAAGGAGCCAACTGATGATCGATGTTGCTGCACCAAAAGTCACAGCTACGGGGAATGTCGCAGGTGTTTCTAGTATGGGGATATTACTTAGTTGTAACGAGTCAACACAAACGGACAATGAATTTTGTGAATCACTGCAGAATATCACAGATGATTTGCACTCATGGCTTCTAGTTTACAAAGTGAAGAAGACTTATAGCGCATGCAAGGGGTAGAAGCTTACTGGTATATGCACACCTGAGAGGTCATTATTGAGACCGAGTAATGGTCGTTGCTAATTCTTGTCACATGTAAATAGACTACGTTCTAGTATCGTCCGCTCCAGCTATTCCCGGGAAACCGACCATTTTAGTTGGGGCGTGTTGAATTATGCTCGGTCAACAGCATTCCCCTAGCTTATCTGATCCAAAGCGAACTTAAGGTGTACATTAAGCACGACTTTCGGATGGTCTAGCGGGAGTCAAGCAATACACCATAGACCACTCAAAAGACAACATTCAAAACTGCAGAGGCTAATGGAATCAGGCTACATGGTTCAATATTATGACATCAAAGACAGTGTTGTTCAAGCGCTCCATCTATCCTGACCTCAAATTGACCGGATCGGCGGTTGGCCTGATCATGAAGGATCAGGCAAACCATTAACAACTGACTGACTAATAACCTAGTTTTTCTGTATCGAGTTCGCTGAATACACTGATGCGCCTTTATTACATTCCTAAAGGTCTACACTTTTCTGGGAATGAATGAATAAAAAGTACTGTTCACCACATCTCCGGTTTCAGTATTGTAACGTACGTATGTATGGACTGCACATGATTTCTCATAAATTATCTAACTGTATGTTTAACCTCTATCGTTGCAACGAGCTCATCTTTTTCGCCATGCAGAACAAATCAGCGAAACTTTTCCGCCATATTCAGAGCCGCAGAAACAACCATATATTTTTCCGTCAGTTTAAATATCTTCTCAAAACCGGCATTCGTCCATATAAGTAATGTCATTACCTGGAAATGACTGCATATATATGTAACCATTCGGCAAGTTCGTAGGACTCGTAATGAACTGTAAAATTTAAAACTTTGATCTGTTCAGTTGAGTTTACGGCTTACAAGGATCGACAGACGGATGCAATTAAACATATGAAGGAGCAGTCACTCGAAACAGTGGCAACCACTAGTTGAGTCACATAAACGTTGATTTTAGTTTAGTATGATGTGTTCCCCGTAGGGCAGAAGCTCAACACGTGAGAACAAAACATATTTCCTCACTTTGGTTTTAAGGCGTTCTTTCACAACGGCAATCACATTTACCCTGCTGAAAAAGGCCAGTGAGATGGGTGGTTTTCTTTGAAGAGTTCCCTCTAGGTGGACCAGTAAATAAATAAAACTTGGAGCAATGATTACTGTTTGTGTTCATAGTCCGTTTGTTCTGTCGACCAACTGCGGAAGTGACTATTGTATGTGGCCTGGTTTTGGCGACAAAAAATCGCTGATTAACGAGTTCATAAAAAAGCTGTTAGTGACAGCCGTACCAACCTCTCAGGCTGGACCGTGGCCATCTAGAGACATGGAGATGGACAACGCTTTGCCACCAGCATGACCTCTGTAAACTCTGTGAACAAACTACTCATATCAATCAGACAATCTTTTCCCAAGACGTGTTTGGTGAATAAAGTGGCCGGGTGCCATGTAGATGACCAGTTCAGTGGTCTGTTGTCTCAACGATTTCGTAACTATTTTGTGTGCAAACCCGCTGCCATATGCTTCGTTCGCTTATGTTGATTTATGTCACAGCAATCGCTAGTGAACTGGGAGATAACGGATGAGAGCGTAGGGTTCAGTACAGTATGGTTTGAAACTGGGTAGAATTCAACTGAAATCAAGAAGTAAACATGAATTGGTAGCAAGTCAGAAACGTTTCGAAGTGCTCAACTTGAAAATGTAGGTTGGAAGGCTGCTTTATGGGAACCGAGACATCGTTTGCCAAACATTTTGTATGGCTGTTCCGCGTTGGCAATGCAATCTCCATAAAACAGTTATTTTGCTGCCACAAGCTAACCAGCTATCTAAATAACTGTTTGGTGCACAAAATCGATTAGATGAGAATAAATGTTTAACTTCCCACTGTGTTGGTATGATTGAAACGTGTGGTCTTTGAACAATTTTGAAAGATTGCCTTTTTTTTCACAAGATACAACTGCTGTTGTACAGTCAGTACCCAATAAAAGGTGGGGACGGTTACAGTTATGCTTAACATAAATTTGACTGTCATTAGTTCAAACAAACGGCACGTTTTATCAACAGACTGCTAATGTAACCTGCGTTTGTTTAATTGGACATGGGCTGTAAAGCCAATTACATACAACTCCCCACTTCATGTGCATACATTTGTGTATCTGTATGTTAAGGTATATTGTTTGTGCGATTGTGCTATGGATTGCATTTTACTAGATTTCAACTGAAGAGTATACACTAGTAGCCTTCTGATCACTACAACGTAAACCAAAACCTCTACAAACCGGGCTAATTGAGGTTTTTGACACCACAATAACTCAGGATCATACAACATGGGTCGAAAACGTCAATAACGTTTTTTGGCGACAAAAGTAAGCGGAGTCCTTCGAAAAGCCACCGAATTATCCACTGGGATCCTGGCCGCTTCTTAGTTTGACCACGTTAGCAAAAATTTTTATCATAAGTCATGACAAAGCAGCGATTAACTTCATTCACGAATGCACTGTCAATCCAGGTACTATCCTCGAAAGACTTTTACTACATTGGGTTGCACCAGGTGGTTTGATAAAATGGCGTAGAAATACTTGATCAATCCTAGAAAAGAACGGAGGAACCTGTACCGCGTAATTCTTTTCCTAAGCTCAACTGGAGGATTTTCACACGGCTAACCATGTCTGCCATCCACTTGGCCTATTCTTCCAGAAATGCAATCGCACATACACGCTAAAGCTCGATACGACTGAGTGTGAGAGGGATAGTTTGTTTACAACAACCGTTAGATCAGAAATGAACATGTCTGCGACCGTACATTGTCCGACCTTTTGATCCATGTGGGTACACGGATGAGGCTGAAATTTGATCACAAACGATCGTGGACACCTCTGTAGAAGCAATTGGGATACTGCAAACTGAGATTTTTATCTCGGACAAGTGTCGAGTGGGCGGAGTTATAGGAACCTGTCTGGTCAACTCGGTTGAGGCAATTTATTCGTACAGATGGGATGTGATTAGCATCATCTCGGACAGTGACATCATTACCACTCCGGATTACTCACTTCTGGACCAATGCCAACTGAACTCTGACCGGCTTCGATAACAATCTCAGCCTGGTTCGGGAAAATGTGTCCCGTGGCATATCGATTTGGCTAACAATCATTCAAAGGATACTATCAATTCAGACGACAATGTCTAACATTTATAAATTCGGATTGCTTAAATGGTTGTCAAGGTCATCATGATGTTGCTGAAAATGGCCAACTGATTTCACAGAAAACACTATACTAGAGATGACTACTGTAGATCAGTGGGGATGCAGGAATAAACTGGTTGGTAAGCCGTTTCCGTAAGTTGTTTACACGTCCTCTGAGGAATCATGTGACAAACTGCCGTTCAGTTGACATAAATAACAATCACTGCGGTAAAAATTGTCATATAATTTGTCCAACGATGAATAATAACGTGATTAGCCTACGAAACTAATGCATTCTTCCAGATTGGTGTATGGTTCCTAAGGTCGAAGATTGGCCAGTAACGCCGTGAGACTTCTTGTGGTTTCAGCATGAGGTCACACTGCCACACGGCGCGAAAAGTGCCTACAATTGTTCAGGTGCAAAGTTTCGACGCAGTGAAAAGATCGAATCGAATCATTTGACCGGCTGTCTAGATCGCCAGGTCGAACACTGCTGGACTTCTTCTTGTGGGTTTACTTTAAGTCAACCTCATCTGTATTAAGACAGGAAAATCATCGGAAAACTGCAGGCGAGTACTGCTAGTGAACCCAGGTGAAGATCAAAAGCTAGATGGAAGATGATGAGAAATGTCCACATGTACAACAATAACGTCTTGTTTGAGGATTTGTCTTACAAAGAAATTAAACTAGGTTCCGTTGAGAGAGACCGAACCTTGACTTCTAACCCAGTCAACATACTTGATGGTGTTCTAGACTTGATGAACGTTAGATTAAACTTTCGTTTTGACTTCAAGGTTGCCAGTAGAAAAGGGTAACGCAAACTTCCTTAAAACCAACGTAAACCAGTGTACTGATACAACAGGAGAGTACATAACGCATGCATTATACGGGTAACAATCATTATATGTTGCCAATGGAGTCCATTTATTGTCATTTATTGTCAATGAAAATTAAAGCAACCGAATGCTTTCTCAACAGCAGATCGTAAACCATTTGATATTTACTAATCTGTCACTCCTGAATCACTGTGAGTGAAGCGTCTCCCATTGATCTACGTTAATAGTGCTTCGAGCTACAAAGCCGACTGCCAACAAGAAATGTTGTCCACTTTTTTTTATCACAGCCTTCCTATATCAGCAACAAACTGGTTATGTTAATATACATGCTCCATACGCAACCTGGGTTTGGCGGATGTAAAGTTGTTAATCCGTTTTTACTGTCTTTTCTCCCAGGTTGCTGTAAATCTATACTTCGTTACAATGTGTACCTGATAAGGTACAACTTAGTGATCTGGTGAAATACACTCTTACAATATAACAGTTTAAACTTTGTTATAAAGTATTTCATGTCCAATATTGTCTAATATACCTTGGTCAAGCTTCATGTACAGATTCTGGAGTTGGTCTGGGCAATTTCGAGACAATTTTGTGAGGGTTTAGGTCTACACGGGAGCAGTACAATTGCACAGGCCGTCAAATTTGCGAAATCCAAATGCGCTACAAAAGAAGTCGGTAGGGTTAAATTTACTGGTACTTTGGGGTTAACCTTGGATCGATCAAACTGATTTATAGTGTGTGCTAGGTGAGACAACAATTTTAACACCTCAGGATTATGATACTGTTATCAATTCTCCTCAAAACCAATTGACCGTTGGTCCACCCTAACTAGCTGACAATACCGAATTCAATTCTGTCCAGCTGTTCACATGCCCAAGATCTGCTATCAATAACAGTTCGAGCCTAGTATTGAACCCATTCTGTGTACATCTAGTTGGCTTTAATTATCGCCACTTTCGTAGTTGGCTTACATGGTCTGAAGAAGCGGCTGTGTCAACAGTCGAACGTTACCAATAAACCAAAAATCGCTGATTGGTCCGAAAGTATGGATGTTCGACTCGCCTCTCCCATATGTCAACTTTTTCTAGTTTACTTAAGCTAATTCTTCATTCTGGGACTCACATTCTGACCTTTTGAACTAGGCGCTTCCACCCTTGCTCGAGCTTAAATAAACACATAGGGCGATAGAGAATACAGACAGCTGTCTTTATACCCTGTGTGGATGTATTAGCACATTGTGCCAACGGTAAACGTTTCATTCAGTCGGCGCATGCGGTACTTCGAAGTTGGAGTGTGTGTTCTGTTTTCGGGTAATGACAGAAAATAATGGCTGTAAATGGTGAGAATTACATATGGCGTGTTGAACACTTGTTGAAAAACAACATTTTTTAAGTTTGATTAGGCTGCATCAAGCTGAAACAGGATGATATTAGGGTGAAGATGATCATCACATTCGGACAATTAAGTCGTAGCAACGGAGCCTTACTTCATTACACACACAGGTTTTTGGACCAAGAGGTAGTTTTAAAAGTACTTCTATTGAAATAGTTAGTTATAAGGTCTCAACGTAGCCTTTCTGGGTTTACTTATATGTGTAAAATGGCCAAATTGTGGTTATTTCAGATACGGCTCAATATGGTTTAATACTTTGCCATCCTCTGGCGTCTCTTTTGGGCTTCACACACTGAAAGAACCATGAGCTGGGTTGAAGCGATTCCACTTAACGATGACGGTCTGAGTCATCATAATAGTGAACCGGAGTGAACAGGGATCACTACCGTATTAATTTGCTGGTAGTCATGGTCAATACAGCAGGTGAAACTGTATGCACATATCGTTGTTGCCGTAATGACTACTTCATTTTTGAATCTTAGCAAGGCGTCAAAGCAGGGTTAGTTTAAAAGCAGTTATTCCCATTCTTATGACAACACTGGTAGGGCGTGTTTATTGCATAGAAGTTGTGAGGGCACAATCGACTCAACGGTAGCTGCCCTCCTGATGAAATTTGGTCAAACATCTCACCACATAAATGACGGATTCAAAAATTAGAAGGTGGTAACTAATTTGCAGGTTACTTTCTGCCGCGATTCAGAGATTCAGTAGAGTACATAGAACAGTGCAGGTGAGACACGTGGGATACTTGATTAGGTGCACTACTATGTAAACGATATTATATTGGAGAAATTCGGTATAAGGTAACTTGGGTAGAATTGTTATGGAAAAGAGGAATTTCACTAAAGGTGTTTGAATACCTTCAAGTGGTCATCATCTAATTCGTTGAAATTATGGTTGACTGTTCATAACAACGGTGAGCTGAATGCAGCCTGAATGCGCACACTCAAGATTACCTTTGTGGTCCACAAATGGTGGAGACTAAAGCATCACTCACCTTGTTTATGAGAAACGCTGGACTAATTACCAGCACTGAAATGACTGCTCAGTCGAGTACTGAGCAAATGGACCCTAATCAAAATAAAACTTTTGCGCAAATAAATGAATTTGTTTATGATGGGGCATATTTTGAACAGTATATGTCATCTTCCCTGATAAACTAACCACTGGGACGAAAAGTTTTCTTAACACTACGGCCATTAAGTAGTGAATGAGTGGGGCACTTTTTCGGAGAGCCAGTGCATCTCCCAATTCACCAGTGTCCACAGTTCCAGTTAATTACCAGTATATGATAAAATTCCATAGTCAACAGTGGTGTGAGTATATTTGCTCATGAATCGATCATTCAAGCAATTTTTTAAATGTTAAAGTGCTTAGGAATAACCGAATGGCGAAACTACGCGAAAAGCCGAAAATCTTGAAGGAAGTCTCCAGTTTAACTCATAATTTGTGCTAGCGTGCCCAGTCATATGTCAATCTTACATTATCCATCTCACTCTTTTATCCATCCACTCAAGAATAATTTTTTAGTTATAAAAAAATTCTTGGAAAAGTCAGAACGTAGTTGTGATCATGCAAAGCATGTCATATTTCTGACAGAATTTGTTGTCAGGGTATCACCCTAGAAGAGCGTGAAGTTATGGGCACGCTTAGGATGTCAATCAAAATCGAATTTGCCTGGAAGGGTAATGAAATAGCAATTTTATACAGTCACGCATTGATAAATGTGATCGGTCTACCAGTGGATTATCGATCAAGAAAGTTTAGCATTCAGATGTTAAGCAGGCAGATGCATGTGTTATACATTTGTTTGCTTGAAAGCAGTATACTACATTATGTTCAGTGTTTGCATTAGGGAAAGATCAACATTAACAATACATTACGCGTTCTACATCCGCTCATTCTTGTGCTAACCATTCTTCATGCAACACGAAGTTGTAGACTTACAGACTGAATACATTTAGGAATATTAGTAAGTGTGGCGGTTGTGAACGAACACTTCTGGAAGCTGTATTACTAATAAGTAACGTGGCGGGTTTATGATTTCAGATGAGAAACAACTGTGAAAAGTCAGGGCTTTGGCTGGATTCGAACCAGTGACAGACACAGCATGCCTCAACGCGGCAAGCGAAAACGACCAGTAAGTTAATTTTAGTCAGCAATCAGATGTGCCATGTGTATAAATCTTCCCCTGTCTAAGTTGGATCTGTGAGATATAATTTTAGGGTAATGCACCTTATACTGGTGCAATGCTTCAGACTGACTGGTTGATGTCAAACACTGAAATTTCACGAGTGTCAATTTACGGAATGTTGTGAATTGCAGTTGAATTGCATTGAAAATTGCTACACTCGTGACCTTTCCGGTGATAAATTGAGATACACCGATTTCTGTTTCGTCTGCTACCGCGAAGCAGTGGAAGACAGCCCACTGTGCCGGAAGCAGAATATCTGCAGGTTGGGGTCCATTTCCGGTTACTAACCGAACCGCTTGGGTTAGTGTCAAAAATCAAGCTAAGTGTTGTGCCGGACTGTTTCGACAATTCGACTTAGCTGTCTACTGAATGATGAATTAATGTGTTATGGGAAAGTGAAACAGTACTTGTTTTTGGGTTTCCTATAAATCACTTTCAGTATGTTCATCCAACTACACTGCTGCCTACGCACGCTGGTACGTGCATTTGGGAACTAATCGAATACACAAATACCCTAGATACAAGAATACGAAGCAGTTTGGTCAATATATGCAGGAACATATCTGCAACCACTCATTCGATCGCATTCGGACTGAATAAATTTTCATGTGCCTCCCCAAATACATTATTCAGTTCTTGCCGCTCCAGCCGCCACTTTGGACCTCACACTTACAGCTGACTGTAACAGTGTTATGAGTCAACTGTCAATCTATCAGATAGATTCCACAGAACCTCCTTTCGTAGGTATGGCCATGGTTTAGCTTCTAATTGCACTTGTCTAACCACTCAACACGATTTGGCCCATGGGTAACCCCTATAGCTACTGACTGTGTTTTATTTTATACGTCGCCTGTCCAGTAGACTCCCGTTTAACACACGCACTTTGTTTGCTCTACGACGTGGATTGAGTGGTTGAAGCATACATGATGATTAGAGGAAATCTTTTCTACGTGCGTATACACAAGTACGAATAGGCTGCGATGCTCAGTTCTGTACAGCTGATGGTAGCTCGGTTCACTTGGTTAGATTATGTCATTGTACAATGTGGAACCCAGATAAGTTACAAATCTTTGCCTACACGATAGTTGCAAGCTAAAAATGAGAGAAACTTAGTAAGGTGAGAGAATGCCACAAAAAAAGCGGCTAACAATTGTGATAACTAAAGACACTTGAAAAAAGCTAAGCTGTGATGAGATCTGTGGTATCCACTTGTTTCGACAAATTCAATACAATCATGCGTAAGGTTTTCGGCTTCTGGTGGCATTTATTGTTACACTTGTATTGATGTAAGAATAATCGTTATGTTTCGTGTTTTTGGATTAGTGAATTCGTGGCTCATATTTGTACGTCCAATGTGGTGGTTCGTGAACATTTGGTTTCATATTTCCTGACGGTTACGAAATTCATACAAGGCTTGAAAGTCATAGGAAGCGGCGCTAGACAGTTTAGAGGAAAGAAGTTGGCGGGTGTTTTCACATTTAAACTTTTTTAAACAGCAAAAGAATGAATGATGGAATGTTGGAAGAAAACTAGCCAGTCAAGAGTCCAACACCAGTTTATCAAACATAACAAAACCACTTTAGCATGCTGCAATCAGAGGCTGCGTAAAACCAAAGTAAAGGGGGCGAGTGTATCTTCATTGTAACGCAGGGAGTCTGATGGTCAAGCTACCTAAATGCTGGATTTATTGCCTTGAATATGTGTGTGTGGAGTCTGTGTTTGATTTCATCTGATGGTGGCGCTGTCATTACAGATACATGGAGGTTACACCAAATCGGTCGCATCCAGGGATGGACAGAATATCCTTCGAAGGCCAACTGGGTTATTTAAATCTGTAACTTCAGCGAGTTACCCCTGAGAAATTCAACTGGGTTAGTCACGTACATATTTCACACCAAATAACGGGGTTGGTGGATCAGTTTATACACTAGATTTGAATCACCTGCGATATGTCACTGGTACGCTAGCAACTGTCCAACTCTACGCTGCCTGTGTAGATAACGAAACAGCGTACCCCGCCTCGTGGCTGTTCTCAACAAAGTAGGCCCATTAGGAGTCACGAATAGCTCAAACCGATTGTTCATCAGTCAGCTGAACAGAATCGAAAGTAACTATGTGAAACGATCCAGACAACCCAATCAGCATTTGAACTATCGAATTTGCCTTCGTATCCATCAAGACAACAATCAGAGAGACGAAAATTAGCCGAAACAGTCGTTATCAATTCTCATCCATAAGGATAATGCCCAGCTTACCGTCCTCTTGAGGGTTAACTCACACCAAACAAACGAGTGCATTGTTACCTATAGTTAACAGTGAACTTATAATTTAAAGTTGATTAATTTTCCTAACTAAATAAAGCCGAGTGTTATTGTTTTAGCGGTGTGAAAAGTTCAGCTCTTTTTATAGGTTCTCGATCTTCGCCAGGCCAACTTCGGGTGTCATCAGTATATCACAGAAGCGGGGAATTGTCAAGTTGTCGGATTTCAAACCCGAAAAGGATAAAAAGGGAAGGTCCCAGTGTGGGATATTGCAACGCATTGGTAATCTCTCAGTATGAGTCAGAAAATGTACAGTCCACTCTGACGTTAAAGCGGGTATGTTGAGGATAACCACTGAGCCATGGGCCATGATGGAAAAATTTCTGACAGGTATCATCAGATCTGTGTAATTTGTCATTTGGGGTCCACGTTGTGATCATTATCTACTTTCTAGGTAATTACAGTTTAAATGACAAGCTGAACCCGAGTTCGGTGAGTCAAACTAGGTTCTATGAGAGATTTCAATGAATTCCAGTGCACGATTACACACCGTAAAAAGACGTTATAGTTTAAGCGGTGCTCACTTTGTAGCAGACGACTGCACGAGTTAAACGGGAATAATTTAGACACAGCCAAATGACAAGTAGCGAGTCGGTTGGCTATCAGAACCACTTAGTGATGGTTTCACAATTGAAGGGAAACGGTTTGCAGGATAATTCCCAGTCCGAATAACTTCAGAAAAGCTGGTACAACAATGTCGGAGTGGAGCCTTGCCAAGTGTTTCGCTACACAGTCATCAGAAACGTTTGGGGGGTAGCAGTGCTGGAATGAAAACCGACCTGAACGTTTCGTTGGCGTACGACATCATAAGGTTGAACCTGTGGGAATCAATGGAACTGTCCTATATTGCGGATACTTAATATGCAACTATTCATTAAAATTTCTTTTACGTTACAGAATTGTTGGACGTCACATGATATACTAAGTGGCAAGGTGTAGGCACCTTGAGGTTGAGTGTTTGAAAGTAGGTGTAACTATTTGTTTTTGGGCTGTCAGGTCCTTTCCCGTCCTCTGCTTTTTTCTTCTCTCTTTCCATATAGCGTGTTTTCTCTCCTCGC